>WNWU01000007.1:39974705-39999645 GCA_012654045.1 Ptyas mucosa | reverse complement strand
ATAGAATAGAATAGAATAGAATAGAATAGAATAGAATAGAATAGAATTCTTTATTGGCCAAGTGTGATTGGACACACAAGGAATTTGTCTTTGGTGCATACACTCTCAGTGTACATAAAAAGACAAGATACATTCGTCAAGAATCATAACGTACAACACTTAAATGATAGGCATAGGGAACAAGTAAGCAATCAGGAAACAATATCAATATAAATCGTAAGGATACAAGCAACAAAGTTCCAGTCATACAGTCATAAGTGGAAGGAGATGGATGGTGGGAACGATGAGAAGATTAATAGTAGTGCAGACTTAGTAAATAGTTTGACAGCGTTCAAGGAATTATTTGTTTAGCAGAGTGATGGCATTCAGGAAAAAACTGTCCTTGTGTCTAGTTGATCTGGTGTGCAGTTCTCTATAGCGTCGTTTTGAGGGTAGGAATTGAAACAGTTTATGTCCAGGATACAAGAGGTCTAAATATTTTCACAGCCCACTTTTTGACTCGTGCAGTATACAGGTCCTCAGAAACAAGCTCTCCCAGCATTTTTACTTTGAGAGCCCTCTTGGGCAAACGGGAGATAGACACTATCACCACAAACAATATTTCTTTAAATCACTTGGGTGAGATCAGAGATCTCTTCTGTCCAGTCTCATGTATGATGTGTAATCGGTGGATTTAACCATGAAATAATAAACTTAACTGTCTATGGAGAATTCTCAGTTATCCAGATCACGGCTGTTCCCAAAGGTGCTTTTTTCAAGAGGCAACTGGACTTTCTGGTTTTTCTTTGAAGACATTTCAGGTTTCTCATCCAAGAAGCTTCTTCAGCTCTGACTGGATGGTGGGGAACGGAAGGATTTATACTCGTTGCAGACAGCTGGTCATTTGCATCCTTTTAGCGGGTCCTTAAGGTCACCTGGAGGTTTACCTGTGTCCTCGGGGTCACCTGAGTAGCACAGATGGGTGTGGAGCCTTTCAACAGTTCCAAGAAGGCTCCACACCAATTTGCACCACTCAGGTGACCCTGATGACACAGATAAAACGTCCAAGTGCCTCCACGACTCTCTAAAAACTCAAAGTTGAAGAAGCTTCTCGGATGAGAAGCCAAACGTCTTCAAAGAAAGTCCAGTTGAAACTCTTGGGGGACAAAAAAAAAGCACCTTTGGGACAATAAACTTAACTGGTATAACTGTTGGTAAGGAAGGATCTGGTTTAGATGCTGATGTCTAGAGCTTTTTTTTGCTCTTTTTTTTTTTTAAAAAAAGCAAAATTTACCGAGGCTTTTTCTACTGTGCGATTCTTTCCTCGCTGATGGCAAAAGGCAGCTGAGCAAAATTAATGTCCCAGGAGACAAAGGAACTGCTCTTCTGTTTGACACAGATCCTGGCTGAAAACATAGGTCTTGCCTCAGTAGCTGTAGATAAGTTCACACCACTACTCTTGCCTCTTTGTGTTGTAGTACAAATGGCGAGACGAAGATTAGAGGGAAGACGTGACCTTCCTAGCAGATGTCGGCTGGATTGGATGTGGCCTTTATTCATTTTCGAAGGGAGGGGGGGGGTGTTCACCAGAGTAGAATCACATTAGAAATTCCAGTAATGTGGTTTTCTGGACGTTTTGTCTAGAAATATATAATATAATATATTACAGTATATACTTGTGTATAAGCCGATCCCCCCAATTTTACCCCCCAAAACTGGGAAAACTTGTTGACTCGCGTATAAGCCGGGGGTGGAAAATGCAGCAGCTACTGGTAAATTTCAAAATAAAAAAAGACTGGTCAAAAGTGCAAGGACCTGTCAGAAATCACTTTTTTCAGCCCTCTGGGTAGTCCTTTTGTGCACATGGACTACTCAGAGGGCTGAAAAAGTAATTTTTGACTGGTCCTCGCACTTGTGACCAGTCCTCAGACTTACGACTGTCCTCATATTTTACGTTTTTGCCCTATCTTGTCACCATGGTGAAGAGAAGCAGTTGTGAAATGAGTGACATGGTTTTAAGAATGCTGCACGGGCATAAATGTGAGGATGGTCATAAGTGTGAGGACCAGTCAGAAGTGCGAGGACTGGTCACAAGTGTGAGGACCAGTCAAAAATAACTTTTTCAGCCCTCTGAGTAGTCCATGTGCACAAAAGGACTACTCAAAGGGCTGAAAAAAATGATTTCTGACAGGTCCTCGTACTTTTGACCGGTCTTCACACTTATGACTGGTCATCATTCATTGTTTCGCTTTTGGTTTCAGCAGAAGGAGAAAAAAAAATGTGCTCTTTGCAGCAGGCACCTTTTTGCAGCCGGCACCGATCTTCTCATTTGTTTTCTTTTAACCCTGATCAGCTGTAGGGGGGGCCTTTGAAGCCGGGAGGCAAGAATTTAAAGGTTTTTTTTCCCTCTAGCCATCAGCTGGAACTCAGGAGGCAGTCCCAATAGATTGGGAGTGGGCGGGGTAAGCAAACCCCGTTCTCCCGCTGTTTCCTAGCTTGCAGGGAAAAAGTCATTTTTTTCGTGACCCGCGTATAAGCCTAGGGGGCGTTTTTCAGCCTGAAAAACTCAGCTTATACGCGAGTATATACGGTAATCACTGTCCATTTTGAATGTGTAGCAGAAGGAGGGAACTTGAGAGTTCACCAGGTTGATCCTATAAGGAACAAAACTGTGGCTGAATGTGGATGTTCTGCTTCGGGTACCACGAAGCCCCATCCCAGAAGGTAACAAGGAGAACAGGTTGTGAAGAGGATGGGTAGCGTCCCAGACAATCCGGCACATCTTTTATGTCCCATGTCCTGTGTTAGGAAATGATAATTTACTAACTTGTTGGGTTGGCAATATATACACCTCAATATAGCTTTAAGACTGTACTACTGTATTGCATCATACTGTGTCCTGATTGGTTAGCTCTGTAGCCAGTGTCCTTAAGAGGGAGCTTGAAACATGGTTAGTCTCTCTCTGCTACTCTCTGCTGATCTTGGCTGACCATTATTGATCGTTACTGCTATTTGCTGTGTTTGCTACTGTTTGCAACTGTTTATTGTGTATGACTACAACGACTGGTAAAAAGACTTTGTTATTGGAATATCCCTGGACTATTGTTTACTATCTACTGCTTTATCTGTGTATGACCTGGACTGTTTATTGGACTGTGCCTTATTGCTATTTCCTAAAAGTAAACACAACTCAGTGTATCTGTGTGTTGGCTATGATTATTTGCAACTGCTCTCAGTCGCTTTCATGTGCACACCCTTGCTACTCTAGGGTTGCTCTGTGAATTCCTTGACATCCTGGATAGAAGGACGTAAACTACGAATAATTTTTTCTGCTATCCTCACCATTCTCTGCACCGCCTTCCTTTCTGAAGCAGTAATGCTTCCAAACCAGACAGTAATTCAATATTAGGTAGTTGTATGCTGCTGGGAGCTGGCAGATTGAAGTGACCTAAAATCCTACAGGGAGAAAAAATTAATTCCTCACTGCTTTCTTCCAGGATGCAATGTTGACTCCCTTATTGCAGGGGTGGGCAAATATGGCCCCTTTATGACCTATGGACTTCAACTCCCAGAATTCCTGAGCCAGTTTCGCTGTCTCAGGAATTCTGGGAGTTGAAGTCCACAGGTTGTAAAAGGGCCACAGTTGCCCACCCCTGTCTTATTGTAAACCTTCCCCAAGTAGACCAGGCAGGAAACATGAGCATCTGAGCTAATTCTACTTTATTATAAGCTACACGGATAGAATCTTGCAACTCTGAAAGGACCAATCTCCCGCCATCTCTTTTTAACAGCCTGATAAGTTAGAGAATTTTTTTTTGAGTTTCTTACTGTACCTCTTTTGTGGTTGCAGGTTCTCCCTGCTGTTATCTGATCATTCCCTTGGCAGCCTCTCTTCCTCTCATCTGCCAAGGTCATTCCCACATACCATTACATCAGGGGTGTCAAAGTCAAGGCCCAGGGGCCGGATCCGGCCTGCGAGGTGCTGAGATATGGCCCATAAGCAATGGTGGAATTCAGCCAGTTCGCACCACTTTGGGAGAACTGATTGTTAAAATTTCTGAGCAGTTTGGTGAGGCCACCCTGGAAACAGTGAAGGACTAGCCCACGGTGCCTCTGCCAGTGAAAACGGGCTTCCAAACTCCGTTTTTGGCTGGGACGGCCTCCTGCAACCTTCTGCCAGTAAAGATGGAGCTCAGGAGGCCGCACGTGGAGATTGGGAGCCCGTTTTCACTGGCAGAGCGCTCAGGCCACCACAGGCACCCCCGACACAAGTGATGTCGAGCTGGCCATGCCCACCCTGGCCACGCCCATGCCGGCCCCCCCAAGGTCAAACACAACCCTGATGCGGCCCTCAGTGAAATCGAGTTTGACACCCTTGCATTACATCTTTCTCTTCTACAATCATAGCATTTCTTCGTGATCTTCTCTCCCGCGCTAACCAGATCCAACCCTGCATAGCTCTCTGAAGATCAGCCAAGGATGGTCAGGTTCTCCTCCTGGCTATGATTTACCAAAATGACACAACATGAAAGAAAAGGAACATCTAATAAAGGTGCAACACACAGCAGCATTTTGAAAGGAGGCTTAGAAACCATTTCTGATTTATTGCTGGAGATCCCTTATCTTTAGGTATACGTGTTTCTTGCAAGTCTGCAAGATGGCAGGATCAGCATTCCATCTCCTTTTTCTGCTTCCATAAGAATCCTTCATTTTATCTTCTGACAATGCACTTCCACTGCCAAGCTGAGTTCGCAACTCTGCAACTCAATCTTTTTATTCCAGTTCCCACTGAGAGAAAGGTCAACTCAGTCCATTCATTTGCCGATGGAGGAAGCAACGGCTGTACTCTTTGTTTTCAAAGGCTGGCAGCCTTAGGAAGTAGTCAGGGAAAAACTAACATAACCCCGGAGGGCTGAAGCTGTGAGTTAATGCAAGTTTCTAAGAAGACTAGGTGGGTGTTGTGGCCCGTCAGCGGCCTGTGCAGCTAGTAGCTGATTCCGACAGCGAGGAGGCTGGTGTGGTGCTGCGCCAGCAGCCTGTGCAGCTGGCACTCGAGTCGGACAGTGAGGAGGCTGGAGAAGATGTGGTGCCAGAGGCAGGGATTCAGCCAGGGCCTTCAGAACCTCCAGAAGCTCCCATAAGTGAAGAGGAAGAAGAGGAGGAGCCTCTTCTTGATGCACGGGCGCGCAGAGCTGCCAAAAGGCAGGAGTGGTTCCTCAGGAGGAGGTCTCCTCGAGAGTAAGGCTTGGGGCTAATTGGCCACTCCCTTAGCCTATTTAAGGAAGAACGCCGACTGAGGCAATTTGCAGGGAACAACTTTGTTCACTCTCCTTCGCGTCCTGATCTTAATTCTCTTATCAGTTTCCTGCAAATTGCTTCTGGGCTTTCTGCCAACCATAGTAAGATTACAATTATTCGTTGGATTCTTGTAGGCTGTTAAGAAAGTTAATTAACAGCCTTTTTTTGAAAAAAAACTGATTTAATTTAGTAAACTAAGGTTTGTACAGACTTTGTGTGTGCTGCGTTCTTTGGGGTCCGTAGCTGGGGCAGAACAGTGGGCTTTGGTGGAGATCTCTAAGGCTTAGACCAGGGATGTCAAACTCAAGGCCCATGGGCCACCTCTGGCCCATGGGGTGCTTAGATCTGGCCCACAGGGCCACCCTGGAAACAGGAAAGGACCAGCCCGTGGTGCCTCTGCCAGCAAAAACAGAGCTTAGGCAGGACTGCGCAAGGTCCCCTAAGCAGTGGTGGTATTCAGCCAGTTCTATCTCGTTCAGGCGAACTGGTAGCGGGGGCTGCGGGAGGCTCCGCCCACCTACCTCGATGTCATCACGTCCTGATTTTGACACTCTGCTCATGCGCGGAAGGTTCACATTTGCGAACTGGTAGTGAAAGTAAGTGAATACCGCCCCTGGCCCCCCAAGCTCCGTTTTCGCTGGCAGAGGTCTAGCAAAACACACTAAAAGCAAAACAAAAGGAGAAATGTTTCCCCTTGTGCATTTGAGCATGCAAGGAAGGACAGGAAAGGAGGAAGGGAAAGAGGAAAGACAAAGAAAAAGAAGGAAAGATGGGAAGAGAGAGCAGGGAAGGAAAAGAAAAAGAAGGAAAGAGCGGAAGGAAGAAGAAAGGAGAATGAGGAGGGGAGGGAAAAGAAAAGGAAGGGAAGGGAAGGACGGAAGGAAAGAAGCAAGGAAGGAAAGGAAGGAAGGAAGGAAGGAAAAGAAAAGTGTATGAGAAGGAAGGAAGGAAGGAAATAATGAGAGTGAGGGAAGGTCTGAGGGAAGTCCTGCCTTAGCACTTGGCCACCACAGGTGCCCTGACACCAGTGACGTCCTCACCACCCTGGCCAAACCTACCTTGGCCATCCTCCCCTCGAGGTCAAACAGAACCCTGATGCAGCCCTCAATGAAATCGACTGTGATACCCCTGGCTTAGACAATCCTTACTCTATCCAAAAAAAACCCCCAAAAAACCAGAGTCCCTGAGAAAAACGGGGAGGAATAGTTTGCCAGAAGACCTTCCTCCACGAGAAACCGGGAGGAGAAAGAACCCATTTTGTTGACAGTTTCTCTCACCGCAATTTCCTCCTCTTCCGTATCGGAGTGAGTAGACCTTTGACTTGAGTCTCCCTTCCCATTCGCCCAAATTGAGGAAGGCCTGTTGATAGACGGGAGACACGGTTTCCTTTCCAAAAACAAAGACCTTTGGGAGGCAATCACGTGAAATTCTCTCCTCAGATTTAGACGGGATCAAGTCGGCGAGAGGAATTCATGACCAGGCAAACAGATCATCTTTCAGCTCCTCTCCGTTGTTGTTCGTAGATCCGTAGCTCCCATCTCCTTGGAAGGGAGGGGGAAACAGCAGAGTTGGTCTTCTTCGACCAGCAAACCGGCCGTCGTGGGGAAAGATAGGAAATGAAACATTCGGAAGCGCTTCCTCAAAACCATTGTTTCCTTTTCTCTCCAGTGAAATAATGCAGGTAGAGATGAAAGCAAGGTTGATGTGGAAAATTGATCAATCAAGGGCGTTAATTACCAAAATAAACATGTTGTATTATTGTTTAGAACAGGGGTGTCAAACTAAATTTCATTGACGGCCACATCAGGGCTGTGGTTGACCTCGAGGAGCTGGGTGGGCGTGGCTGACTGGATGGGTGTGGCCAACCGGGCAGGTGTGGCCAGCTTGACGCCACTCATGAGGCGTGACCGACTGGGTGGGTGTGGCCACCTTGACACCACTCCCCAAACTGCTGGCATGTTTCCTCTTTGCATTGGGTAGACTAGGCCGAAGATACGTGGGCCAGCACCTTGCATTTTCCAGGACGGCCCTGTGGGCAAGCTCACATTGCGGGCCAGATGTGGCCCGTGCGCCTTGAGTTTGGCACCCCTGGTTTAGAATCTTAACATCTCCTTTCTCCTTACGAGGTCAAGGAAATAAATGGGTATCTATGACTGAGCATCCAGATGTAGAACTATAATTCCCAAACTATAATTCCCAATCAGATGAGAGTTTACTTAAGCAACATCTGGAAGTTCACAGGTTTTTCATCTCAGATGTGGTCCAAGGTCACTTGGTAGCCACTTGGTGGTCTCCGTGGTCATATGGCCAGCATGACTAAACGCCAAAGGTACACGGAACACTGTTACCTTCCCACCAAAGGTGGTCCCTATTTTTCTACTTGCATTTTTTTAACGTGCTTTCGAACTGCTAGGTTGATAGAAGCTGGGACAGGTAACGGGAGCTCAGCCCGTTACGCGGCACTAGGGATTCGAACCGCTGAACTGCCGACCTTTCGATTGACAAGCTCAGCATCTTAGCCACTGAACCACCACATCCCTACCACTGTACTTACATACATATTAAAATTCTTTAAAATTATAAATATGAGTCAGTTGCCAAGCAACCCGTATTTTGATTGCGTGACCATGATGGGATGTTGCAACAGTCATGAGTGTAAAAAAACGGTCGTAAGTCACTTTTTTCAGTGCTGTCGCAACTTCAAACAGCCAGTAAACAAATAGCTGTAAGGCAGGGACTACCTGTACCTTTTTATTATTATTTAGTTTCATAAAGCAAAAGAGAGAAAAAAAATCAGGTTTGGTTGTTTCAGTTCAGCGGCTAAGGTAATGCTCTGGATCTGTCAGTAAATCAGGGGTGCTATTCAGCAGGTTCTGACAGTTTCTGGAGAACTGGTAGCGGAAATTTTGAGTAGTTCAGAGAACCGGCAAATATCACCTCTGGCTGGCCCCAGAGTGGGAATGGGGATTTTACAGTATCCTTCCCCTGGAATGGGGTGGGAATGGGGATTTTGCAGTATCCTTCCCCTGAAGTGGGGTGGGAATGGAGATTTTGCAGTATCCTTCTCCCAGAGTGGGGAGGGAATGGAGATTTCGCAGTATCCTTCCCCTGGAGTGGAGTGGGAATGGAGATTTCGCAGTATCCTTCCCCTGGAGTGGGGTGGGAATGGAGATTTTGCAGTATCCTTCCCCTGGAATGGGGTGGGAATGGGGATTTTGCAGTATCCTTCCCCTGAAGTGGGGTGGGAATGGAGATTTTGCAGTATCCTTCTCCCAGAGTGGGGAGGGAATGGAGATTTCGCAGTATCCTTCCCCTGGAGTGGAGTGGGAATGGAGATTTCGCAGTATCCTTCCCCTGGAGTGGGGTGGGAATGGAGATTTTGCAGTATCCTTCCCCTGGAATGGGGTGGGAATGGGGATTTTGCAGTATCCTTCCCCTGAAGTGGGGTGGGAATGGAGATTTTGCAGTATCCTTCTCCCAGAGTGGGGAGGGAATGGAGATTTCGCAGTATCCTTCCCCTGGAGTGGAGTGGGAATGGAGATTTCGCAGTATCCTTCCCCTGGAGTGGGGTGGGAATGGAGATTTTGCAGTATCCTTCCCCTGGAATGGGGTGGGAATGGGGATTTTGCAGTATCCTTCCCCTGAAGTGGGGTGGGAATGGAGATTTTGCAGTATCCTTCTCCCAGAGTGGGGAGGGAATGGAGATTTCGCAGTATCCTTCCCCTGGAGTGGAGTGGGAATGGAGATTTCGCAGTATCCTTCCCCTGGAGTGGGGTGGGAATGGAGATTTTGCAGTATCCTTCCCCTGGAATGGGGTGGGAATGGGGATTTTGCAGTATCCTTCCCCTGGAGTGGGGTGGGAATGGAGATTTTGCAGTATCCTATCCCTGGAGTGGGGTGGGAATGGAGATTTCGCAGTATCCTTCCCCTGCCACGCCTACCAAGCCACGCCCACAAAACCGGTAGTAAAAAAAAAACTTGAATTCCACCACTGCACTAAATATTAGATGAAAGGAAGTAGGAGGACGTGTAATGAGATTGAATGCTAATTGCAAATCAATTTCCCTTTTTTGTTGATTCCTGCTTTTTTTCTTTTTCTTTTTTTCAGGCCAAATTTACCGACGACTGCAAGTTCAGGGAGCGGTTTCAAGAAAACAGCTACAACACCTATTCGTCAGCTGTCCACAGGACCGTGAAAACCGGGAGGGAGTGGTACGTGGCTTTGAACAAGAGGGGCAAAGCTAAACGTGGGTGCAGCCCACGAGTAAAACCCCAGCATGTCTCCACTCATTTCCTTCCACGGTTCAAACAAACCGAGCCACCCGAACTTTCTTTCACCGTGGCTGTCCCTGAGAAGAAAAGGCCACCGGTGGTCCTTCCACCCAAGCCCAAAGTTCCTCCGAAGAAGCCGGTTAAGTACAGACTCAAGTTTCGCTTTGGATAACAATTCCTTGTTAATTCTCAAACGAAGAAACAATCGCCCTTTTTTACTCAGGAACTGCCTCCTAGACGGCGCCATGGTGCAGAAAAGGCAGACCGTGTGATTTGAGATAACCTTCAACTCCATTCATGGATCTCATTTTGAGGCCTAACCTACAAGGCGAGCCGCTTTGGGGAAGAGGGTTAAAAAAAAACGACATGGGGTCCTTCAGCTACGCTGAGGAGGAAAAGCACCAAAGGAATTCAGATAAATTCAGAAGGAAGCCTTAATTTTCCATCCCATCTCTCTCTCTCTCTCTGCTTTCCCGTCGTTGACCACGGATTGTCTTCTGCTGGCTTGAAATGGCTGAACTGCTGCGTGTAAAAAAACAAAACAAAACAAAACTTTTCCGAGATGTGAAAGATTACCTCATACGTCGAGTCTATTCTCTCTCTATTTTTATTACTTCGACCTGGGTTTTTAATTGCTTTATTTCTGTACTTTTTGTGAGTGTGTGTGTTGTAAATTCAGGGGGGAAGAGGTGAAGACGATGGCTCACGTCACGTTCTCTGCATGTGGGTGTTTGTCTGTCCCATCACTCTCTTATTATTTTTTTTTCCTGCACTTTTAAGAACATGTTTGAAAATACCTCAAATACGATTATCGGTGGATTTGCTCAACGCGTTTCATCGGGTGATCTAAATGTTTTAAGAATTCAGAACTGTGGGAATCGGATGAGAACGAAAGAAAGAAAAATGTAATAAATTGATCAGGATGGAATGGTCTGATGTGAAATTACAAGGACGAAACAGGTAGTCCTCGACTTATAACCATTCGTTTAGTGATCGTCCGAAGTTACACTGGCGCTGAAAAAAGTGCCCGTTTTTCATGCTTATGAACATTGCAGCATCTCCATGGTCATGTGATCAAAATTCAGATGCTTGGCAACTGACTCATACTTATGACGGTATGTGGGGGGGGTCATGTGATCATGTTTTGCGACCTTCTGGCGAGCAATGTCAATGGGGAAGCCGGATTCACTTAACACTTGTGTTACTAACTTAGCCACTGCACTGATTGACTTAACAACAGTGGCGAGAGAGGTCGTAAAATGGGGGCAAAAGTCACTTAACAAACGTCTCGCTTTAAATTTTGGGCTCAGTTGTGGTCATAAGTCGAGGACTACCCTTACCTGCAACTTATACATTGATGCCGTCTTCTTTGAGGACACCAGTGCTTAAGGTCTTACCTCATGTCTCAAAAAGCTGCCATGATCTATTTAGTATTTTAGGGGTGGTTTTATTTGGGATTTCATCCAATTTTAGCAGAAAGCAACATTTGAGGCCTGTTTGGCGGGCATTTGTGTGTTTCTCCTCAGTCTAAACATCCGAGAAACTTTACGGGTGTTCTTACTGGTAGTATCCACCTACGTTGCAACATTTGTCACCCATGACTGACGCTCAAGTAGCTAAAGAGGGCCGGAGTTGATGACATTGGTGGGTTGCCCCCGGTTCAGACCGGTTTGCAAGAATCGGTAGTAAAACCGGCAGAAGGCTCCGCCCACTGACCCGGACGTCCTCAGAAGCGCGAGTGGGCACCAGTTCGCATCGTGCGCGAGCGGGCACGATGCGAACTGATAGTAAAGGTAAGTAGAACCTACCCCTGGTTGATGAGTATTGCTCTTTCTTCCCTTCCAAATGTCCTGATTTTCAAACGATCCCCTGCTGTTCCTTGGACAGCTGGAAGGACAGATTTTATTCTGATGCTGCCATGACAGGGTCTAAAATACCTCTTCCGTGACCCTGTGGAATTCCTACCCGTCTAGGTCCCTAGAGAAAAAGCAGCTTAATCAGAGATGCAACTTCCATTCTGTAAACGGGATCAAATGTCACCATGCGGCCCATGAGTAAGTCCCGTAGGAATCAGCAAGCCAAAAGTGTTCTTTTCCACAGGAGAAACACATTCCCTGTTGTTCTCACTAGCCATCTGAGACACCTTCCTGTTAAAAAAGAAAAACGAGGGTACCAATGTCTTGATTCAAGGCCAGTCATGCCGAACTCCATCCGGTAACTCATGTGGGTTTCCAAGCAAATTGACCAGTCGAGTGGAAAGGTGTGATGAAAAGGAGTTAGAATAGAATAGAATAACAGAGTTGGAAGGGACCTTGGAGGTCTTCTAGTCCAACCCCCTGCCCAGGCAGGAAACCCTACACCACTTCAGACAAATGGTTATCCAACATCTTCTTAAAAACTTCCAGTGTTGGAGCATTTACAACTTCTGGAGGCAAGTTGTTCCACTGATTAATTGTTCTCACTGTCAGGAAATTTCTCCTTAGTTCTAAGTTGCTTCTCTCCTTGATTAGTTTCCACCCATTGCTTCTTGTTCTACCCTCAGGTGCTTTGGAGAATAGTTTGACTCCCTCTTCTTTGTAGCAGCCCCTGAGATATTGGAAGACTGCTATCGTGTCTCCCCTAGTCCTTCTTTTCATCAGACTAGACATACCCAGTTCCTGCAACCGTTCTTCATATGTTTTAGCCTCCAGTCCCCTAATCATCTTTGTTACTCTTTTCTGCATTCTTTCTAGAGTCTCAACTCTAGAAAGTTGATCTAGTGCTATTTTACCTCAACTTGGAGTGAGCCACCCAGAGGTGGTATTCAGTCGGTTCGGATCAGTTTGAGCGAACCTGTAGCAGGGACTGCAGGTGAGCCCAGCTACCCGCCCCGGCGTAATGCCGTCTTATTTAGCCACGTTGGCTGAAACTTGGCAGTTCTGGTGGTGGGACCTCAGCAGTTGACCAGAATGGAGATAGGGGCAGTGGTGGGCTGCAGATGGTTTAACAACCGGTTCTGTGAGCGCGCGCTTGCCTAACGCGCTTAAGCGCAGCGTTCAAAATACAGCAATTTGAAGCTCAGCTGCTTACCTTCTAAGGCAGCTCCACTGTAAGTAGAACAGTGGAAGTGCGGAAATCAGCTGTGCCGCGCGAATCAGCTGAGCCAGAAAGAAAGAAATATACGACAGGATAAAGTGGGGGCGGGTGGCGGGGCCAATTGATCATCGGAACTACCGGTTCGCTCAAACCGCTCCGAACCGGCAGCAGCCCACCACTGGAAAGGGGATTCACATGTTGCTACCTCAGTGCAAAGGAAAATTCAACATCCCTAAATATGAAAATAAAGATTGAAAATTAGAAAAAGAAGATTGAGTGAGGCTTTGTCACGCATCAACAACAGAATAACCAAAACAGCCTCATCTAAATACAGCTCAGTCCAGTGCCACCTAGTGGTTAAATCAAATTACGACACCATCTACCGCAAAAGTTTAATTTTCTCTCTGCTGGATGGGGTGGGAAAATCTTGTTTGCAAATTGTTTCTCGTGCGGTCCCGTTGCAAACTGGTAGTAAAGGTAAGTAGAACCCACCCCTGCTCTGGACTCTCTCAATTGTATTAATGTCCGATATGCAGTTCGGGTTCCAGACACATGAGCTGTATTCGAGAATTGGTCTAGCAAAGGTTTTGTAATGCCCGAGTTTGCAGTTCAATATTACCGGAGAAGAAGCTTCTCAAGAAACAGTTGAGAAACAGTGTCCTAGAGTGAAGATGCCCCAAAGTCATATCACCATGTTCTTGTATCTGTAGAACTGTCAAGAGCCACTGAAAAGTTTACAGTGGGAAATTAGCATGAATAGTTACTAGAGAGGGAGTTTTGGGATTTGGAACAGTGGTGGGTTCCTCCTGGTTCGGCCCGGTTCTGCCAAGCCAGTAGCGGTGATGATATGACGTCACCGAACCAGTTGTCCCCCGCCTACCCTTGCCCCCACCCCACCCCGCGTTATTCTTACCTTTTATTTCGCCCCATCCCCAATCTATTGCTGCCTTCTGAGTCCCAGCTGATGGCTAGAGGGAAAAAACCAGTTTAAATTCTTGCCGCGGGGCTTCAAAGGGCCGCCCTCCAGCTGATCAGTGTTAAAAGAAAACAAATGAGTAGACCGGTGCCTGCAAAAATAAATGGGTAGACCAGTGCCTGCAAAAATACATGAGTAGACCAGTGCCTGCAAAAATAAATGGGTAGATCGGTACGGCTCTGCAAGCAGTTAAAAGCCTGGTAGACCAGTATCTCTGCTAAATCCTAAAGAATTGTCACGTGACCATCAAGCCACACCCACAAAATAAGCCACGCCCACAGAATCAGTAGTAAAAAAATTTAGAACCCACCCCTTATTTGAAGGGGTGGATGGTGCCTTTAAGGCACTCTTGACTCCTGATGACTACCTAGATTGATCCCTGCAGTTTTCTTGGCGAGATTTCAAAAGTGGTTTGCCATTGCTTCCTTCCTAGGGCTGAGAGAGAGGGGCTGGCTCAAAGTCAGCTGGCTTGGTGCCTAAGGTGGAACTAAAACTCACAATCTCCCCCAGTTTTTACCTTGATGACTTCACCAGTGCACCAAAATGGCCCCTCCTATTAAAGGAATGTCTGTGGCTTATTCAGTTTCAACTCTTTTATGTACAGGTAGTCCTCAACTTATGACAGTTCATTTAGTGACCGCTCAAAGTTACAATGGCGCTGAAAAAAGTGACTTATGACTGTTTTTCACACTTACAACCAGTGCAGTGTCCCCATGTTCACACGATCACAATTCAGATGCTTGGCAATTGGTTCATACTTACGATCACTGCAGACATAATCCCAGGATTATGTGATCACTTTTTGAGACTTCCTTACAAGCAAACTCAATGGGGTAGCCAGATTCACTTAACAACCGGGTTAGTAACTTATCAACTGGACTGCCATCTGTTAAAAATGGTGTAGGGTCTGCTTGGGCGGGAGGTTGATGACCTACAAGGTCCCTTCCAACTCTGTTAATCTGTGATCTGTAAACTGCAGTGATTTGCTTAACAACTGTGGCAAGAAAGGTTCTAAAATGGGGCCAAACTCACTTAATAAAGGTTTATTTATTTATTAGTCCAATTTATATGCTGCCCTTCTCTGTAGACTCAGGGCGGTTTACAATGCATTATAGCAATAGCCTGCATACTTTTTTGTATATACCTGCTTATTAGGGCTTTCTGGGGCCCCCTAAGCGGTGTTGTTCTATACAAAGCTGGCTTATTGCCCCCACAATCCAGGTCCTCATTTTACCTACCTCAAAAGTATGAAAGGCTGAGTCAACCTTGAGCCTGGTGAGATTTGAACTCGCACTAATTGCAGGCAGCTGGCAGCTAAGTGCTAGCACTTAACAGCACTTAGTCCGCTGCACCACCAAGGCACTCAACAACAGGAATTTGTGGCTCCATTGTGGTCATAAATTGAAGACTACATGTACAAAGCAGGAACAGAATCAAGATGGAAAGTAGGCCACCAGGTGATCCTTTCTTCTGCACCATGAAAGAAACAGTTTGGTAGAGGGGATGAAGATTTAGCACACTCAGAAAAACGTGATTTCCTATTGTAAAGGTAAAGGTTCCCCTTGCACATATGTGCTAGTCGTTCCTGAC
The DNA here is from genome assembly GCA_012654045.1 of Ptyas mucosa. Taxonomy (NCBI): domain Eukaryota; kingdom Metazoa; phylum Chordata; class Lepidosauria; order Squamata; family Colubridae; genus Ptyas; species Ptyas mucosa. The sequence goes on along the minus strand of WNWU01000007.1, from coordinate 39,984,455 downwards.
TCTGGGGGGCGGTGCTCATCTCTGTTTCAAAGCCAAAGAGCCAGCGCTGTCCGAAGACGTCTCCGTGGTCATGTGGCCGGCATGACTAAACACCAAAGGCGCACAGAACGCTCTTACCTTCCCACCAAATATGGTCCCTATTTTTCTACTTGCATTTTTTTACGTGCTTTCGAACTGCTAGGTTGTCAGAAGCTGGGACAAGTAACGGGAGCTCACCCTGTTACGCGGCCCTAGGGATTCGAACCTCTGAACTGCCGACTTATTGATCGACAAGCTCAGCGTCTTAGCCACTGAGCTATCGCGGCCCTTTCTATTGTAGGTAAAATCAAATGTTTTGGCTGGATATTAGAGTGCTGATTTCTATCATTGCTTTCTTATCTATCGCACGACCAAAAATAGGGCTTACTTGAGTTTAAAAGTTGCAGCCAATGAGGGAGCACATCTTTGAAGCCCTTTCTTCCAATCCACAGTCACTCTTTGTAGTTTTTAACTTTAAGCAGAAATATCATCCGCTTCCATTGATGTTTATGAAAGGCTAAGATCAGAAAAATGGAACCCATCATCAGCTGGTCCTGAATAGGTTTTTGAAAGGATGCTTCAGACAAGTTTCAGACAATAATATTCAGCCTCGTGCCATAAAAATAAAATCCACCTGCCGGGTTTTGTGTATTGAAACCGATTTTTTTTTGGTTCCTCCTTTTCCCCCCGCTAAATAATTGGCAAGTTGCAAGTAACATAACTCAGTTACCCTAAGTGCAGCTAAATTCTGCTCTGCCATATGCAGAATGTAGAGACAACCAATTGATAAGCCTAGTTAATATTACAATATTTTTATATGTAATCTCTCTCTCTCTCCCTCTCCCCCTCTCTCTCCCTCCCTTCTTCTTCTTCTTCTTTTTCTTCTTCTTCTTCTTCTTCTTCCCCTTCCCCTTCCCCTTCCCCTTCCCATTCTTCTTCTTCTCCTCCTCCTCCTCCTCCTCTCCTTCTCCTCCTCCTCCCCTTCTCCTCCTCCTCTTCCTCCTCTTCCTCCTTCTCCTCCTTCTCCTCCTCCTCTTCCTCTTCCTCCTCTCCCTTCTTCTCCTTCTCCTCCTCTTCCCCTCTTCCTCCTCCTCTTCCTCCTCCTCCTCCTCTTCCTCCTCTTCCTCCTTTTCCCTCTCTCTCTCTTCTTTTACAATTGAGCTTTATTTTATATGGGCTTTTGATCACAATAAAGAGACTTGACTTAATAAATAGCAGGAAACAACCTGTTTTCCTCCGCTTATTTGTATTTCTAACGTATATATTTCAATCACATGTATGTTGATTAATTCAAATATTAACTTGCCTAAAAAGCAACAGTCCCCAACCAAACATTATTTGAGGGAAGTACTTTCACCTTCCATTTTTTTTCTACTCCAAGTAGTTATGATTCCCCCAATATTTTTCTGATACTGCCTGATTTCCGGGAGGTTTTATTCACATCAAGCATTTAGCGTGCTGACTAACTTAACCCCTTTTCTGGGTTTATACAAAATATTGAATCATTAATCAGACAGACCGGATTTGTCTGCATAACCTCTAAAGAAGAAACCTAACGCATTGTGTGAAGGCATCTGGTAGGTCTCTAACTGACCTACTAAAACGCAAAGTTTCTTGGGAACGCAAGCCAGGGTCAAAAATGCTATTCAGTGTTTCTCAGTTCAGAAAGGAATGAAAAGAGATTTTCCCAAGCTCATCAACCATTAAGAATTATTGGAAATGACATAATATAATAAAAAAGAAAAAGGCATTCTGTGCCAATTCAGTAAGAGCACTGTATGGTTAGAAGTTGTTTTCCCCCCCTTTTGTAATAATTTGTTTGTTAAAAAAATTTAAAGCAACAGGATAAATACTTCCATAAAAGGAAAAAAAGACGCAGGAGTTAGATAGATATATACATACAGTAATGGGCAAAGCATCAGTCATTAAACAAATAATTTACAATTATGATAAACTTTTTTATAATTATAAAAAATATTATAAACTGTTTAATTAATAATTGTATAGAACTATGTTCATGATGCTATCTTAAAAAATAACTAGAAAGTTTTAACTATAACTAAAGAACTAAAGAAGAGAAGAAAGGAAAAGGGGAAAAATGAAGAAAAACCCTGTAGAAATAATAATAATAATAATAATAATAATAATAATAATAATAATAATAATAAACCAAAACGTACAATTTATTGACATCGCGGTACCAGGAGATGCCAGAGTTGAAGAAAAAGAACTGGAAAAAATCATGAAATATCGCGATCTGGCCATCGAAATGGATGAAATATGTAAGCGTGATACCCATTGACATCGGGGCACTTTGTACCATGTCCAAGAATTTTATAAGATACATCAACAAATTGCAGCTTCCTGCAATAACACCAGCGGAACTGCAAAAAACTGCGCTACTTGGAACATCGTACATCTTAAGAAGGTACTTAGTTGATACCTAGGATGCTGGCAGCAACCTGTATCAACCATCAGCACCAGTCAATGGTATTTGTGATGCATTTTTGAATGTTCAGTTGACTGAGTTTCATGTTTAATGAATAAAGTGAGTAATTAAGTAAGTAAGTAAATAATAATAATAATAATAATAATAATAATAATAATAATAATAATAATATGATGCTACTTGGAATATCATACATTTTAAGAAGGTATTTGGTTGACGCTGGCAGCAACCTGTATCAGCGCCATTCAATGATATTTGTGATACATTTTTAAGTGTTCAGTTGACTGATTCATGTTTAAATAATAATAATAACAACAGCAGCAGCAGCAGCAACAATAAACCTGTATTTGGAAACTACTGTACATAATTTTAAATTCTCTCGCATTTTACCCAACAGTGATTCATAAACATTAAAATTCTTTCCAAAAATCATCTTTATTTCAATTACTTTCCCCTTAAAAACCATACTTAAGTATCTCAGCATGATGCAGCCCTCCCTTTGCGTTTCAATTAATTTTTAACAGTGTTCATAATCATCCTTGCCTCTTTTTAAGATTTAACTTTTACACACCGTTTTTTGCGTTTTAATAGAACCAGCTTGGTCTAGTAGCTAAGGCACCAGGCTACAAAGTGGCGAACGGTGAGTTCTAATCTCACTTTAGGCATGGAAGTCAGCTGGGTAACCTTGGACCATTCGCTCCTCTCTCAGCCCAACCTACCTCACAGAGTTGTTATTATTGAGGAAAATAAGAGGAGGAAAATGTGCTGGATATATTCGAAGCCTTGACTTATTTGTAAATATAATAAAGCTATGGTACAAACTAATACACAATTATTTTATTGTACAAAGCCCAGAGTCCCTCTGTGAGGGAGATGGGTGGTACCAAAACGTCATAAATAAATGAATGAATACATAAATAAATACCTGTAGGTGAGCCATCCTTGCTTACGTTTAGTCGGATTTTTTTTTCATGTTTTGCTATTAGTAAAGGAAAACCTACCATTGGGTTTGCTTGTCAGAAGCTGGTGACCCTGGGAGTCATGAGCATGGGGATGCTTCAGTGGTTGTATGAGTACTGGTTGTAAGGAGTGGTGGTATTCAGCCGGTTCGTGTGAACCGGTAGTGGTGATCTGCGGGTGGGCCTGAGCCCACCCACCCGCCCTGGCACTATGTCGTCCTATTTAGCCATGTTTTCTAAGCCGCAGGCATGTGTGCAAGCTGTTCGTGCGGGCAAAGTGCATGTGTTGAAGGTGCATTTGTGCTCATATTTTCGGCGAACTGGTGGTAAAATTATGTGACACCCTCCTCTGGTTGTAAGTCACTTTTTTCAGTGCTGTGGTAACTTCGAAAGAATGGTTGTAAGTCAAGGACGATTGTCAGCACCAGCAACAGTTGTGTCATTTAATAACCAAGTGTTTTATAGTTGCTTTTCGACTGTGTATGTTAAGCTGCCTAAAGTCGTCCAAGTAAGGAACAGAAAAACTGCTGGTGGTAAATATATAAATAAGTAAGTAAATTTTCTGCTGTGTTAAGATTCAGTCGAGGCAGAGAACCGTGAAGACCCAAAAGAGATTTTAGTTCTTTCTTATGGATTCAGTTGGGATGAAAGCTTCTTATCGGAATCACAGAATTGGAACGGGCCATTTCACGCATGGAGGGCGACCTCAAGCAGGGATCTAAATTGAATCAGAATAACCAAGTCGGAAGGGACCTTGGAGGACTTCTAGTCCAGCTCCCTGCTCAAGCAGGAAAGCCTATACCCGTGATGGCGAACCTATGGCACGCGGCGCCCTCTCTGATGGCATACGAGCCGTCGCCCCAGTTCAGCTCCGCCGCGCATGCGCGCACGCCTCCAGCCACGAAGCTGGTCTTCAGGTCTCTGCTGCTCATGTGTGGGGGGCAGAGCATGTGCGGGGTGTGTGTGCATGCATGGGGGGCAGGGTGCGTGGGAGTGCATGTGCAGTGGTGGGATTCAAATAATTTAACAACCAGTTCTCTGCCCTAATTATTTCTTCCAATAACCAATTCACCAAACTGCTCAGAAAGTTAACAACCGGTTCTCCCGAAGTGATGCGAACTTGCATATGCATGTGTGGGGCGGGGCGGGGCAGGTGGGGCCACACACGCATTGCATTTTGGGGGTTCGGGCACACGCGCTTTGGCGGTTAGTCCGGAAACAGTTAGCCATCACTGGCCTATACCATTTCAGACAAATGGATATCCAATTTCTTCTTAAAAACTTCCAATGTTGAAGCATTCACAACTTCTGGAGGCAAGTTGTTCCACTGGTTAATTGTTCTCCTTTGTTCTAGGTTGCTTCGCTCCTTGATTAGTTTCCATCCATTCTTGCCTTGACTTCAGGGGAGAGCAGATTGACCTCACTCTTCTTTGTGGCAGCCCCTGAGATATTGGAAGACTGCTATCATGTCTCCCCTAGTCCTTCTTTTCATCAAACCAGACATACCCAATTCCAGCAACCGTTCTTCATATGTTTTAGCCTCCAGTCCCCTCATCAACTTAGTTGCTCTTCTCTGCACTCTTTCTAGAGTCTCCACATATTTTTTACATCTAGGCGACCAAAACTGGATGCAGTATTCCTTCACAGTGGTGAAATTCAATTATTTTTTACTACTGGTTCTGTGGGCATGGCATGGTGGATGTGGCAGGGGAAGGATACTGCAAAATCTCCATTCCCTCCCCACTCCAGGGGAAGGATACTGCAAAATCCCCATTCCCTCCCCAGTCCTGGGGGAAGGATATTGCAAAATCTCCATTCCCACCCTACTCTGGGGCCAGCCAGAGGTGGTATTTGCCGGTTCGCCGAACTACTCAAAATTTCCACTACCAGTTCTCCAGAACCTGTCAGAACCTGCTGGATTTCACCCCTGTTCCTTCAGCCTCTGAAGGAAGCCAGCCAACTTCTACTAACAACACATCCAGGGAACGGAAGACCATCATTGTCTTGATAGTAGGTCACGCTGTCAAATTTTACTTCCCGTTGGAAAGTTTCCACTAAACGCTCAGTTGGAATTTGCTATTCTGGAACTTAAGTCTATTTTTATTTATGTGAATCGTGTCCTTAAGGTACCTTCCTCCAACCTTCAGAAGGAGAAATGTATCAACAAGCCAAGCCAAGAATTTCCTAGAAGGATCAAGTCTGACAGATTCCTATTCTAGCATATGTTGGAATAGTTAAAGCTTTTACTCTCTGTTACTTCGTGCCTTATCCTGGGTAACAACAGATATTGCTTTTTTTAAAATTTTTTCCATTTTAACCCAGATGCTCTGTCATTCATTAGGAAGAGATATAGACAGTGGTGGGATTCAAATAATTTAACAACCGGATCTCTGCCCTAATGACCGGCTGGGTGGGCATGGGCATGGTGGATGTGGCCAGGGGTGTGTGACAGGGAGCATTTGGCCTCCTGCACCCCCCTGGGAGCAAAACCGGGTCAAGGGGGGGGAACGGTCTGCACCCCCCCCCACACCCCGTTTTGGGCCTAGTAGGCCTCCCTGCAGCCTCCTGGGAGTGAATATGGGCTGCGGGGGGGGGACATCACACACCCCTGTGCCCTGTTTTCGGCCTAGTAGGCCTCCCTGCAGCCTCCTGGGAGCAAAAACGGGCCATGGGTGGGCCCGTGCCACACCCCCCCCCATGCCCCGTTTTGGGCTTAGTAGGCCTCCCTGCAGCCTCTCGGAAGCAAATAAGGGCTGCCGGGGGGGGCGCATCACACACCCCTGCGCCCCGTTTTGGACCTAGTAGGCCTCCCTGCAGCCTCCTGGGAGCAAAAATGGGTCATATGGTGATTCCTGGAAGGGGCGGGGTGGGGCCAGCCAGAAATTTAACTACCGGTTTTCCCGAACCGGCCCAAACCAGCTGAATACCACCACTGGATATAAACTCTGTCCTCTTTCCATTGTTTCTTTGCCTTTTGAACAAACCGCATCCTGCAGTTACTATCGCCCACTTATGAGAGTTGTCCTACCCATTTTTCCATCACAGCTATTAAACTGTGCGTGTCTTTTTGTGCTGGGAATTCAAGCACATCTTCTTTTATTTCCCGAATTGTGTAATAGGCAGCGAAGGCCGTGAATTTTATGAGCCGATGTGTTTTCTGATTTTTTTTCACTGAGTGGTTTAATAGATCCAATGACTGAAAAGAACCCACTTCCCATTTCCTTCTGCAGTGCACAAAGTTTTATTTGCGAGCTTTATTGCAGGGTTTCTATTTTCATTTTCTAAAGAATTCATTTTTAAGCATCCCGATACAGCTCACGTTGCTTTGATCAAACATATTTTCACCACTGTTTCTAAACTACAACCATCTCGTGCCGACGAGCCAGCCTTTATATTCTCGGCAGGGGTGGAATTCGCATACTTTCCCTACCGGTCAGTGGTGAAATCCAAATTTTTTTATTACCGGTTCTGTGGACATGGCTTGGTGGGCGTGGCGTGGCGTGGCTTGGTAGGCGTGGCAGGGGAAGGATACTGCAAAATCTCCATTCCCACTTCACTCTAGGGGAAGGATACTACAAAATCCCCATTCCCACTCTACTCCTGGGGGAAGGATATTGCAAAATCTCCATTCCCACCCCACTCTGGGGCCAGCCAGAGGTGGTATTTGCTGGTTCTCTGAACTGCTCAAAATGTCCGCTACCGGTTCTCCAAACTGTTTAAAATTTCCGCTAACAGTTCTCCAGAACCTGTCAGAACCTGCTGGATTTTACCCCTGCTACCGGTTCGCAAATGTGTGTGTGTGCACACACTTGCGCTTTGCTCACACACACCCCATCCATGCATGCACCCAGCCTTCTGTGCTTGCTGGCCCATGTGCTTTCCGCGCATAAGCCCAGCCTTAAAAACGTGCCTAAATAGGATGGCATGCAGCCAGGGCAGGTGGCCGGGCCCATCCGCAATTTCCACTACCGGTTCGGCTGAACCGGTCTCAACCAGCTGAATACCACCTCTCATTCTTCGAATATAGTTCCCAAGACCCATACCAATCCTATGATTTTCTGCAACATTTCATCCCATGGATGAAATACATTGTTTTATGCAAGTTCACATATCATGCTGAAATTAAGAATTGATCCATGAAATGTGACGGAAAATAAAGAATACAGATAGTCCTTGACTTACGATCACAATTGAGTCCAGAACGTATGTTGCTAAGTGAGAAATTCATTAAGTGAGTTTTGCCTCTGTTTTATGACTTTTCTTGCCACATTTGTTAAGTGAATCACTGCGATTGTTAAGTTAGTAACACGGTTGTGAAGTGAATCTGGCTTCTCCCTTGACTATGCTTGTCAGAAGGTCGCAAAAGGAGAACACATGACTGTGGGACACTGTAACCGTCATAAATATGAACCAGTTGCCAAGCATCTGAATTTTGATGAATTTTTCATGGGGATGCTGCAACGGTCGTAAGTATGGAAAATGGTCCTAAGTCACTTTATTCAATGCCGTTCTAACTTTGAGTGAACGGTCACTAAACGAACTGTTGTAAGTTGAGGACTACCTGTATTATTAAGACACATTTCTTTTTATTTCCCTTTGATTGATCGAATGACTGGAAGGGTTTTATGACTAAGGATTTGTGTCCTGAAGAGCTTAAAAAAGACAATTTTACACAATTGAAATATGTTAAGCAGGAGTGCAAATTTTTGACAATACACCAAAACTCTTCAAAGTTAACAAGAGAAACCAAAGATATTTGGTTCTGATTTCTATTATAGGTAGTCCTCGACTTGCGACCACAATTGTGCCCAAACTTTCTGCTGCTGAGTGAGACGTTTGTTAAGTGGGTGTTGCCCCATCTTATGACCTTTCTTGCCACAGTTGTTAAGTGAATTGTTGCAGCTGTTAAGTTAGTCACATGGTTGTTAAGTGAATCTGGCTCCTCTTGTAACCCAGGCCCAAGTAGGTAGTAATCGACACAAACAGTTCCAAAACAAACAGACTTTATTAGAACAGCTGAGAATTAACTCATTCTCAGCGTAGTCCAAACTAAATTCAAACAAATTCTTCTTAAGACAAATTCTTCAGTCTAATCACCAACCTTGGTATAATTAGGCAAACTGCCAAAGGCTTCTCTTGGCAAAAGTTCAGAAGCAGAAGACGCCGACCAGAGGTAAGTGCAGCAAGACAAGAACAAGTCTATCAACGTTGTTTTCCGACAAAGAACCCAAGAGCCATTGCTGGTCTTTTAAGCCTTATGGGAGGCTCATCTCTTGGCCCTATCTCCTGAGTCGTCCTCTTTGCTGTAGCTGCTCTTGCCTTCTGGCAGCTCTTCTCATATGTAGCACTAGGAACAGGTTCCTCCTGTTCCTCTGCCTCTCTACTGTCAGCCTCTGGAAGGCTCCAGAGTCCGCATATCACTCCCTGATGGTCCTGGCCCCATCTCTGCCTCCGATGCAGAGCCCTCATCCTGGCCTTCCCCAGCCTCCAGGACTGGCCCATGTTCTTCCTCAGCCTCATCGCTGTCCGACTGCGCTGCCAGCTCCTCAGGCTGCTGATGGACCACAATAGCTTCCCCATTGACTTTGCTTGTCAGAAGTTTGCAAAATATGAATCAGTTGACAAGTATCTGAATTTTGATGATGTGATTTTGGGGTATGCCTTGTCACTCCTGCAAGCGGTACATTATCAGCAGAAAATCTGCAATCCTTCAATCCAGATCAATAAAGCCATCATTCCCATCCCTGAATTTTGCATAAATGTACAATAAATCACAAGCTCTGGTGATGGCTATCATTATAATGCTTCAGAGAAGGATGCACCATATCCACTGATAAGCAATTGAATATAATACATAATTGACAATACATCAATCAATACATCATTTTTGAATTAAATTTTCATCTATGTTATTATTCTTGCAGTTTCACTACTGTATTCCCTAGCTCTACTGAAATACAGGATTTGAAGCTTCATGGTGAAGAACAATATAACTTGGAATGACCAATTTGGCATACAGGTGGTTCTCAACTTACGACACTTTGTTTACTGACCATTCGAAGTTACAACGGCACTGAAAAAGTGACTTATGATTGTTTTTTCACACCTATGACCATTGCAGTATCCCTGTGATCCCAGTTCAAAACTCAGACACTTGCTCGTATTTATGACGGTTGCAGTGTCCTGGGGTCATGTGATCAGGGATGGGTTGCTGGGGGTTCGCAGGGGTTCGGGAGAACCTCTAGCTAAGATTTTGTGCAGTTTGGAGAACCCGCAAATCACACTCCTGGCTGGCCCCGCCCACCCTGCCTCACTCCTCCCAAG
>WNWU01000007.1:39936008-39959181 GCA_012654045.1 Ptyas mucosa | reverse complement strand
CCAAAAAAGCCTCAAAAACAAGCCCCCCAAAAGGCCAAAAAAGCCTCAAAAACAGGCCGAAAAAAGCCAAAAAAACAGGCCGAAAAAACAGGCTGAAAAAACAGGCTGAAAAAACAGGCTGAAAAAAACTCAAAAACAGGCTGAAAAGGCAGAAAAAGGTCCGGTGGGTGGGCGGGGCTTCAGCAGTATTCGGTCTATAAGACGCAGAGACATTTTCATCTCCTTTTGAGAGACAAAAAAGTGCATCTTATAGTCTGAAAAATACGGTATTCAGCTAGAGGATTTCAGCTATTTATTTCCATTTCTGAAGGTCCATCAAAAAGGCTGAGGTTTTGCATAAAAGGAAAGTGCTCTCCATGAGGAAGACTGCCTGTGAATATATCTGCATGGTTGATGTTGGGGGGGTCTTTCCTCTTTGTGGCCTTCCAGCTGCAGGGCAGGAATCTGACCATATTTCTCTACTGGACACCCGGGGCAACATCTTGCCCCTGAAGTGACACAATGTGTGGCTTGCCTCTTTCCATGAATATTGGTGATTGTCAGATCCTTTCTTCATTCAACAGGACAATTGTTTACGTTCCCAAAATAAAATGTACCTCTCATTCAGAAAAATCACCTAGCTTGGTAATTGAGCAAACTAGTTTTTGGGCTGAAAAAATACCAACGGAAACCTACTACTACTACTACTACTACTACTACTACTACTTATTATTATTATTATTATTATTATTATTATTATTATTATTATTATTTTATTTGTATACCGCCCTTCTCCCGAAGGACTCAAGGCAGTGTACAGCCTATTAAAAGCACAACAATTTTCCTCATTCTAAGGTTAAAAAAACCTGATAATTTTAGAGGGAAATACAGGTAGTCCTCGTCTTGTGACCACAATTCAGCCAAACATTTCTGTTGCTAAGCGAGACAGTTGTTAAGAGAGTTTTACTCCCATTTTACGACTTCTCTTGCCAGAGTTGTTAAGTGAATCACTGCAGTTGTTCAGGCAGTAACACGGTTGTTAAGTGAATCTGGCATCCCAAGGGACTTTGCTTGTCTGAAGGTCACAAAAGGGGATCACAGGGACAGTGCAACCGTCATAAATATGAGTCAGTTGCCAAAGGTCTGAATAGTGATCGTGTAACCATGCAACTGCTGCAGTGGTTGTAAGTGTGAAAAACAGTCATACGTCACTTTTTTTCAGTGCTGTTGTAACTTTGAATGTTCATTAAATGCACTGTTGTAAGTTTTTTTTAATTTTTTATTTAATTTGATTTATATGCCGCCCTTCTCCGGAGACTCAGGGCGGCTTACAATGCGTTAAGCAATAGCCTTCATACTTTTGTATATTTATACAAAGTCAGCTTATTGCCCCCACAATCTGGCTCCTCATTTTACCTACCTTAGAAAGGATGGAAGGCTGAGTCAACCTCGAGTCTGGTGAGATTTGAACTCGCCGTAATTGCAGGCAGCTGAATGTTAATCACACTGCTTTAGCCTGCTGTGCCACCAGTTGAGGACTACCTGTCCACCAATGGAAGACCTAAAGGAGAATTCCCATTATTTGTCTTAGAAATAACGGCAGAGAGTTTATTGGCGTAGTCAGTGATTTTCTCCACACGCATGTAGAATTGTACACTAAAAAAGGCAGAATTTGAGGAGTCCTTGGTGCTCTCTGAGCTTGGTGGTTTTCTTGCCGACGTTTTATTACCCAACTAGGTAGCATTATCAGTACTAATAAGCAGTGGAGTTTGCTGTCAGTTTACATTCTGGTGGCTTGCCCTGTCGGTGTTGCTGGGAGCGGTCTTAGAGATTCTTGGGTTCTCGACAATCAGCCGGCCAGCGTGCATGCGCACACTGGTTTTCGGCACTGCCGCATGCATGAATGACAGCTGATCGTTGCGTGCGCATGCATGCCAGAAACTCGGAAGTCAAACAGGAAAGGCTGCACGTGCCGGGCAACATGGCTTCGTATGCCACTTTGGGCATAGTGGTTCGCCATCATGGGCATAGTGCCTGGGTGGCGCGATCTCCGCTACCGGTTCTCCCGAATTGGTATGAACCGGCTGAATACCACCTCTGTTCTATAGATGTTGTTAATGTCTCTGTGCCTATTGATGGCTGATTTGTCACGAGTGCCAGGATTCTAGAAATTCCCTGGCTTTTTTGGACTTGGGTTGGTCTAGGATGGTCACGTGTGAAACGATGGTTAAATCTGCCCATATGTTGTGAAATTAAAGAATTTTCGTCACGCCTTCTGACTGCCAGTTGGTGTTCATGGATGCGTTCTGCCAGTCTTCTGCCTGTTTGTCTTACTTAGTGACTATTGCAGCCTTTACACTGCATGTTGTAGATGACTCCTATTGTTTTTTTTCCTTCTGGGGTTGGGTCTTTTGGTCTGCGTTGGATGTTTTCAAGGGCTTTAGTTCAGTGGTGAAATCCAAATTTTTTTACTATCGGTTCTGTGGGCGTGGCTTGGTGGGCATGGTGTGGTTAGGTGGGCGTGGTAGGGGAAGGATACTGCAAAATCCCCATTCCCTCCCCACTCCTGGGGGAAGGATATTGCAAAATCCCCATTCCCACCCCGCTCTGGGGTCAGCCAGAGGTGGCATTTGCCGGTTCTCTGGACTACTCAAAATTTCCAATACCAGTTCTCCAGAACCTGTCAGAACCTGCTGGATTTCACCCCTGCTTTAGTTGGCTTGTGTGCTATGCAGATTCCACGTGGTTGTAGGACTCTGTTGGCAGAATTGGGTGAACGGTTTCATGAAACAGGAAATGTGAGTGCATAAAGAAAAGGTCTTGCCTTGGATAACAGGCCTACTGCAGCATTAACCATAAAAATACTAGAGCAGGGATGTCAAACTCAAGGCTCGTGGGCCACAGAGTGCTTACATCTTACATGGTGCCTCTGCCAGCGAAAATGGAACTCAGGAGGACTGCGTGTGGCTCTCCCCGGCTCCATTTTTGCTGGCACAGGGCTGCAGGAGGCTGTCGTAGCTGAAAACGGAGCCCGAGAGGCCCTCCCGGCTCTGTTTCTGTTGGCAGAGAGCTGCAGCAGGCCGTCGCAGCCGAAAACGGAGCCTGGGAGGGCCTCATGTGATCCTCCTGGGCTCTGTTTTTGCTGGCAGAGGGCTGCAGGATGTTAAACTGGCTGCATCCACCGTGGCCATGCCCATGCCCATCCCGGCCTTGCCCACTCGCCCCACCCCCACCCCGAGGTCAAACACAACCTTAATGCGGCTCTTGAGGAAACCGAGTTTGACACCCCTGTACTAGAGTGTTTTTCCTTTTTAATACTTGCTTTGTAGTTCTGTATCATTAACAGCAGATAATTGAAAGCCTGTTGTGGTTTGTGTTCTCCATGCGTCGGGTGTATACAGGCAGTCCTTGACTTACAAACACAATCGGGGCTGGAACTTCCGTCGTTAAGCAGCATGGGGGTTTATTTTATTTATATCAAATTTATTGTCCGTCCATTTTGACGCAGAATACCACTGAAGGCTAGCGAGTCACGTCCGATTTTGCAGCCTTATTTGCGGGGGTCATTAAAGGAATCCAGCTTCCCCGATCGACTTTGCCGGTCAGCAGCCGGTTGGGACGGTCACAAATGGCGATCATGTGATCCTGCATGATCCTGCAATCATTATAAACACATACCAGTTGTCCAGATCACGGGACTTCAAGGAGGCTGCGATGGTTGTAAGTGCGAGGACGAGTTGTAAGTCACTTTTTTCAACACCATTGTAGCTTTGAACGGTTGTTAAATCTATACATATAAAAGCAAAATACCGCTCACACATCATCATGAAATCTCCAGAACCGTAAAGCCTACAAACTTTGAAATTTGGCACATATGTTCCTCTTGGCTTCTAGGTGCTCACTAAGAAAGGATTTTTCAAAATGACCATCAGATCATTAGTATTTCTTATATTATTATTAACACACTCTGATGCTAAGCAGTTAGATGTTCTACTCCCCCTCCCCACCTGAAAGGAACTCTGTTCCAACTGCCATTTGGGCGTGGGCGTGGCCAGTGTGTGACTCATCCGGCCCGCAGACTGGGAGTTTAGACATTCTACTAAACTATATGAAAGGGAGAGAAGGGAATAAGATAGGAGAAGTCTCTGTGGGCAAGCTTGAAGAAGAGAAGGGGATAGGAGCAGATCAGTGGGGCCAGCCTGAGGGAGAGAAGGAGGATAGGGGAGGAGAGGCTTCTGTGGGGCAAGCCTGAGGGAGAGGAGATGCCAATCATAACTACTCATTAATTTTCAAGCTGTAAACGTCGATTTATCAAGCTGATCACATAGTTTTGTAGCAGAGCACAGGTATCCAGCTAGTCAAGGGATAATTGTACCTTAGTTAGAATCAGCCATGGACTCCTGAATAGATTTTTGACACATTACTGCTTTTTTCTTGCTAACCACCCATCTTGCAAATCCAGATCCCCATGTTGGGGGATTTGTATTCCTCTTATTTTTTTTCCCTTTCTTTTTCTTTTTGGAAGTCTTACTTTGCTTAGACAGCTGTCAGACATATGGTGTCCCATTGGCTGTCAAATTTAAAGTGAAACAGGTTGGGGCAAAACACGGTTCACTTTTCCTCTATTCCCAGCTTTGCATAATCGACCAATGACCTCTGCGCCTTTCATATGCTTTTTTGGAAGATAATGAGAGGGAAAGTTGCAAATTCTCAGCTGTCGAGGAATATTCTACCATATGAGCTCGCCGTTTGAGGATTTTTTTTTCCTTTTCTTTTGGTGTTAAACTCGCTTTTAAGAGATGAATGTGTGTTCCCTTGGCAGGTGCTGGTTTCTACGTCTTCTAATCCTGGATTAGCCATTGGAGTTCACTTGCTAGTTTCTTGCAACAAGAATGCTGGATTGAAAGTTAAGAGGTTGTTGTGTAGAATTGGTAAAATGTTTCACAGGAGGCAATTTGCCCCATTGCTACAGCGGTATCTGGGATACTCATCCTTAATTGGTTCCGGTCAGGGGTGAAATCTACTTACCTTCCCAACCGGTTTGGAAGTGCACGCGCCGTGCGGAACCTCTGCGCATGCGCAAACCCTTCTGTGCGTGCGCAGAGGGTAAAAAACAGGTTACTTCCTGATTAAAACCAGGAAGTAACTACGACCGGGTGGGTGGGTGGAGCCTCACACCGCCATCGCTACCGGTTCTCCGAACCACCGGCCGCCATTGCTACCGGTTCAGCTGAACCGGTCCGAAACGGGAGCATTTCACCCCTGGTTCCGGTACCAAAAATGATGAGCACCAAACTAAATTTTCCCATAAGCCATGGTGGCGCAGTGGTTAGAGTGCAGAACTGCAGGCTACTTTTGCTGACTGCCTGCTGCCTGCAATTTGGCAGTTCAAATCTCACCAGGCTCAAGGTTGACTCAGCCTTCCATCCTTCTGAGGTGGGTAAAATGAGGACCCAGATGGTTGGGGTAATATGCTGACTCTGGGTTGTAAAGCACTGTAAAGCGGTATATAAGTCTAAGGGCTATTGCTATAAAGAATAAGGTAGTCATCAACCTTTGACCAGCTGGGTGACTTTCGGCCAGCCCAACCCACCTCACAGGGTTGTTGTGGGGAAAAAAGAGGAAGAGGAAGGAGTATGGTTTATGTTTGCTGCCATGAAATTCGTTATTATAAATAAAGGAGGGAAATAAATCAAATAAAATGCATAGCCCAGGGGTTGGCAACCTGCGGCTCTGGAGCCGCATGTGGCTCTTTCATCTCTCTGCTGCGGCTCCCTGTTACCGGTCGGCTCTACAGTTGATAGGAGTTTCGGTTAAGACAGGTAGAGGAAAAAGGATGCCGCGCTAGGAGGAGACTCTATGGTGAGGGAACCGGACTTCCGGTTGGCAGAGGAGAAAGGATGCTATGCTAGGAGGAGACTATGGTGGGGGAACCTGACATCTGGTCAGCTGCAGAATTGAACGGAGGACTTCTGGTTAAGATCTTTATGGCTCTTTGAGTGTTTAAAGTTGCCGACCCCAGACATAGCCCTATATCAGTGTTTCTCAACTTTTAAGATGTATGGACTTTGTCCCCACTGTTTGAATTGGTTTAAGGCCAGAAACCAATGGGCCATGAGTTCCAGTCCTGCCTTAGGCATGAAACCAATTGAGTGGCTTTTTGGCTCAAGCCCTTTCCCGGCCCTAAGAAGGCAGCCAGGGCAGTGGTGGAATTCACATTTTTTTTACTACCAGTTCTGTGGGTGTGGCTTGGTGGGCGTGGTGTGGCTCGGTGGGCGTGGCAGGAGAAGGATACTGCAAAATCCCCATTCCCTCCCCACTCCTGGGGGAAGGATAGTGCAAAATCTCCATTCCCACCCCACTCTGGGGCCAGCCAGAGGTGGTATTTGCCGGTTTTCCGAACTACTCAAAATTTCCGCTACCGGTTCTCCATAACCGGTCAGAACCTGCTGAATTGCACCCCTGGGCCAGGGCAATCCATTTCTCAAAATGCTGCCAATAAATTTATATGGATTTACCCAGGCAAGTCACTGTGAGTCAAGACAGACTTTTTAGGAGAAGAGGGAATGTCCCCAGCCTAGAGCCCAGGGCCTCACACCTTGAAATCACCAGCTGTTGTGCTTCAGAGGTTTGCTTCCCCAGCTGATCACTCAAATATAAAGACTCATCAGATCAAGTTTTGAAAGAACCCTCACCTGGGCAATTGGCTGGCACAGGATCAGTCACCAGAAAGGATCAGAAAAAGGTCGGCCACCTCTTTGCCTTTGCAATAAGCCTTCCCAGGCAGAGTCCTGGGAAGAGTACGCCCAGCGCCAGGGTCTCAGCAAATGGCAACACAAATATCCAGGTGTTCTCCAGGCAGGGTAGAAAAATGCAAGGATGTTGACGTAAGCAGCTGATTCATGAGTCCTGTGAAAGGGGGAGCCAGCCACGCATCTCACGTGCGTGAGTGCATGAGGGAGAGAGACAGGGAGATTGTACCATCTAGAGAGAGAGAGAGATAAGCATATTGATGATTAATTACTGTAACACAAAAATGTTCTTTACAGGGTGTGTTGGCTACCCTGAAGCCCACCTCTTTCCATCATTTAAAAGTCATTCGGCAAAAAACAATGGCTACCAGCCTGCCTTCCATTGAGGACCTATACACTGCATGAGTCAAAAAGAGGGCTGTGAAAAATATCCACAGACAAGGGGTGGGTTCTATTATTTATTTATTTATTAGTCCAATTTATATGCCGCCCTCCCGTCTCCGTAGACTCAGGGAGGCTTACAATGCATTATAGCAATAGCCTGCATACTTTTTTGTATATACCTGCTTATTAGGGGTTTCGCCCCCCCCCCCACAAGCGGTGTTGTTCTATACAAAGTCGGCTTATTGCCCCCACAATCCGGGTCCTCAATTTACCTACCTCGAAAGGATGGAAGGCTGAGTCAACCTTGAGCCTGGTGAGATTTGAACTTGCACTAATTGCAGGCAGCTGGCAGCTAAGGGCTAGCACTTAACAACACTTTAGTCCGCTGTACCACCAAGGCTCTTCTACTTACCTTTACTATTGGTTCGGAACGGGACTGCATGCGCGCTTCTGCGCCTGATGACATCGGGGTCATATAGAACCGGTCTGAACTGGGGGCAACCCACCACTGCTACAGACCTCTCACATCCTGGACATAAACTGTTTCAACTTCTACCCTCAAAACGACGCTATAGGGCATTGCACACCAGAACAACTAGACACAAGGACAGTTTTTTCCCAGACGCCATCACTCTGCTAAAACAACTACGGTATTTTTCCGTAGTTGTTTTAGCACCTTTTCCCCCCCAAAAAAGAGGGTGAAAATCTGGGTGCGCCATTATACTCCAGCTTCTCAAACAGTTCCAGAGGCTGAAAAAAGCATCAGAAACGAAGCTTTAGAAAAGAAGCCCCCAAACAGAGCTTCAGAGGCTTTTTTTTTCTGAAGCTCTGTTTCGGAGGCTTTCAGAGGCAGAAAAAAAAGCAAAACAAAACAAAACAAGGCACAGAGCTCACAACCAAGGAATTTTTAAAATTAAAAATTCACCTCTGGGAACAACTGATTGGGGGTATTCCGGGAGGCCGATCCACCTGCCAATTAGCTTTTTTCTTATTTTTCTCCCTCAAAACTAAGGTGCGCCTTATACTCTGGTGTGTTGTATACTCCGAAAAATACGGTAATTCCCACAACACTGTCAAACTATTTACTAAGATTGTATTACTATTCTCATCCTTCCTATTACCTATCTCCTTTTCTACTTATGGGTATAACTTTCCTGCTTGTATCTTTACGATTTATATTGTTTATTTAGTTTCCTAACACGATTTCCTAAAGATTGTAGAGGAGTCTTGATACAGGGAAACAAATTGATTTTGGGGGAGGGGGATCTACAAAAGAAATCTTCAGATGTTTGCCTTTTTATTGGTTCCTGAAGATTCATCTGTAGCTTTCTGAAAGTGATCAGAGGAAGGTAACGGGCCTTATTGGCCGTGTCAAGAAATAGTGGAAAGTAATCCAAAAGTTTTTTGTTTTTGTTTTTGCTTTTTATGTCATGATGGACGTGGTGGCTTAGTGGCTAAGACGCTGAGCTTGTCGATCAAAAGGTCGGCAGTTCCGCGGTTCGAATCCCTAGTGCTGCATAACGGGGTGAGCTCCCGTTACTTATCCCAGCTTCTGCCAACCTAGCAGTTCAAAAGCACATAAAAAATGCAAGTAGAAAAATAGGGACCATCTTTGGTGGGAAGGGAACAGCGTTCCATGCGCCTTTGGCATTGAGTCATGCCAGCCACATGACCACGGAGACTTCTTCAGACAGCGCTGGCTCTTCGGCTTTGAAACGGAGATGAGCACCGCCCCCTAGAGTCGGGAACGACTAGCACATATGTGCAAGGGGAACCTTTACCTTTTATGTCGTATAATTGAGGGCATTCTTCAGTTTGTAGCATTCTCACACACATTAATTCCCCCCCCCCACACACACACATACTGTACACATCCAACAAACAGAAAAGGGCATTTATTTTAAATAACACACGGAGAGCTACGAACCCTTTTTGATGACTCAAAATGTTCTTGTCCTTAACATGTTTACCTTAATATACGATTAAGTCCTTTTTTCTTTTTCCTTTTTTTGAAAGCCCCAGGTGTGTTTGTAGCTTTTCAGTCAGCACAAGTGAATTGGTTACAATAATGCAAATGTTTTTTCACCTGGAAAGGGGCAGCGATAACCAACTTTCTCGGTGCTAAGAATAAATATTCTCTCTTTCCCTCTCTCTCTGCTTCAGCTTTATAGTTGTGAATGGTTTGGTAGAAAATGCCTTGGGAATAAAAGAATTTATCTCAATAGGTCTTACAAATATATATATATGTATATATGCCTTTTGTAAATGCAAAGAACAATAGCAGTGGGAGGAGTGCGTAGGCCTGTGTACATTGGTGTAATAGCTTTCTAACACGTTACTCCACAATTTAGAAAGCAAAGGTCTTCCTGTCATATGTATATAAAAACACTGAAAATGAAATAACACACTCTGAATGTTTGGGAGAAGACAGGGTTGAGAAACCTAGACAGATGGCACTTGAATCTAATCAGCCATGTACTGTAGAATGAAGGGTGAAATACGAAATGCAAACAAATGTTTGATCTGTTTCTTTTGAGGTAAAAAATGGCGCGATCTGCCAACACAAAATTTAGTATGGACGGAGAGCAATAGCACTTCGATTTGTATACCGCTTTGTGGTGTTTTACAGCACTCTCTAAGCCAGGGGTGTCAAAATCAAGGCCCAGGGGCCACATACAAGGACCGGCCTGCGGTGCGTCTGCCAGTGAAAACAGAACTTGGGGGAGCCACGGCGGCCCTCCTAAGCTCTGTTTTTGCTGGCAGAGGGTTGCAGGAGGCCATCACAGCCGAAAACGGAGCTCTGGAGCCGGTTTTTGCTGGCAGAGAGCTCGAGCCACCACAGGCGCCCCCAACACGAGTGACATTGAGCTGGCCATGCCCACCCTGGCCATGGCTACTCCGCCCTCCTGAGGTCAAACACAATCCTGATGCAGCCCTCAATGAAATCGAGTTCGACACCCCTGCTCTAAGTGGTTTACAGACTCAATCTATTGCCCCCAACAATCTGGGTCCTCATTTTACCCATCTCCGAAAGATGGAAGACTGAGTCAACTTTGAGCCGGTGAGACTCGAACTGCTGGCTGTGAGCAGAATTAGCTCGCACTACTGCATTCTACAGGTAGCTCTCGACGTACAACAGTTCATTTAGTGACCATTCAAAGTTACAACGGCACTGAGAAAGGTGACTAGTGACCATTTTTCACACTTACGACCGTCGCAGCATCCCTATGGTCACATGACTTACATTCAGATGCTTAACAACTGGTTCATAGTTACGACGTTTGCAGTGTCCCAGGGTCATGCGATCCGCTTTTGAGACCTTCTGACGAGCAAAGTCAATGGGGAAATCCGATTCACTTAACAACTGAGATACTAACTTAAGAACTGCGATGATTCACTTAGCAAATGCGGCAAGAAAAGTTGTAAAAATGGGGCAAAACTCACTTAACAGATGTCTCTCACTTAGCGACATAAATTTTGGGTTCAATTGTGGATGTAATTCGAGGACTGCCTGTTTTTGAGCTGCAGAGATATTGGAAAATTAAAGAGGATTGTTTCTTTTATATTTCTCATGGTTGCATATTAAATTTTCTCCCAGGGTGAAGGAAATGCATTGAGTGGTGCCCCATTACATTGTTGGAAGAAATGTCCATCTGGGTTCAGTTCCAAGTGGGGAAAAAGACATTGGAAACATGGTGGCTGATTGGAAAGATGGTTTTTAATGGTGGAGAGGACCACATGGTTTGAGGTCCTGGGCAAAAAGGCACGTGGGTGAGAGAGATATACGGTATTTATACCCTCTGTTGGGCTTTCAACTTGAGCTTGTATTCTGATTGATTTTCAGACTCCCATGGGGCCATGCAGGGATAACTTTGTAGGTTGTCTGTGTCCCAGGCTTGGTTGAGCCTTGCTGTGTGATGATGTAATGAAGGCGTTGGGCAATTCCTATTATGGCTCTGCTTGAAGGACGTGGATCTTTGTTATGTAGAATAGACTGGCCCAGGCCTTAATGGCCCATTAAAAAAGGTGGGGAGGCTGAGTTTCTGCCTCACTTTCAGGGGAAATATTCTGCCCTTTTAATATTTCCTAAAATATCTCATTTTCCTAGGAGAGGGGTGGGTGCTGACTTCCTACAGTATTTTGTTTTGCCCCTCTGCTCCATTCGCAAGGCTCCAGGCACCTTGTTTAAATGATGGGCTACGAAACAAAATTATTCTCCTTTTCAAGATATTTCACCAGGCGCTGCTGTGGGACAGAAAACCGTGATCTTAAATTGAGATTCAGAACAGGCAAAACCTTCAGACATTATTTTTCAGATCTGTAACACAGAAGCCTCAGCCTTGTTGCTGATACCTCATGGGGATTTCTCTTTATCAAGCCATTTCTTTAGTTAGCGAAGTGTTTACTAGCTTTCTTTGGCCTCCTATTGTCAGTCCTTTGTGGTAGACTCCATGAGGACTACTGGTATACCGCTTTGTGGTTATAGGGCAGGAAGGTGTCCGACCTGGCAACTTTAAGACTTGTGGACTTCAACTCCCAGAATTCCCCAGCCAGCATGGGGACTCCCTCAGCGTGGCTGGCTGAGGGATTCTGGGAGTTGATGTCCACTGGTCTTCAAAATGGCCATGGTTGTTAAGTTGCGATTCGCTTACCAACCATGGCAAAAAAAAAAAAGTTGTAAAATCAGGTGCCATTCGCTTATCACCCACCTTGCTTAACAATGGAAATTTAACTGATTTAACAGAGTTGGAAGGGACCTTGTAGGTCATCTAGTCCAACCCCTCGTCCAAATAGGAGACCCTGCCTACACCATTTCTGACAGATGGCAGTCCAGTCTCTTCTTGAAAGCTTCCAGGGATGAAGCTCCCACAACTTCTGAAAGCAAAGTTCTGTTCAATGGGTTGATTGCTCTCACTGTCAGAAAATTTTTCCTTGTTTCTACGTTGAATCTCTCCTTGATCAGTTTCCATCCATTATTCCTTGTTTGGCCTTCAGGTGCATTGGAAAATAGATTGTCCCGCTCCTCTCTGTGGCAGCCCCTCAAATATTGGAAGACTGCTATCATGTCTCCCCTGGTCCTTCTCTTCACTAGACTAGCCATGCCCAGTTCCTGCAACCGTTCTTCATATGTTTTAGCCTCCAGTCCCCTAATCATCTTGGTTGCTCTTCTCTGCACTCTTTCTAGAATCTCAACATCTTTTTTTATAGTGTGCTGATTAAAACTGGATGCAGTATTCTAGGTGGGGTCTTACTAAGGCTTTATAGAGTGGTATTAGTACCTCCCTTGATCTTGATTGTATCCCTCTGTTCAGCGGTGGGTTTCAAAAACTTTTACTGCCAGTTCTGTGGGTGTGACTTGGTGGGCATGGCATAGCTTGGTGACCGTGGCAGGGGAAGGATACTGTAAAATCTCCATTCCCACCTCCACTCCAGGGGGAGGATACTGTAAAATCTCCATTCCCTCCCCAATCCAGGGGAAGGTTACTTCAAAATCCCCATTACCTCCCCATCAGCTGGGACTTGGGAGGCAGAGAATAGATGGGGGCGGAGCCAGTCAGAATTTTTACTACCGGTTCTCCGAACTACTCAAAATTTCCACTACCGGTTCTCCAGAACTGGTAAGAACCTGCTGAAACCCACCACTGCCTCTGTTAATGCAATTTAGGATTGCATTGGCTTTTTTGACTGCCGTCCCCGCACGTTTCTGGCTCACATTTAATTGGTTGCCCACTACGACTCCAAGAATCCTGGGCCCTATTATGGTCGTAATTCGAGGACTACCCGTAGTGGTGGAAAGCATAATCCTTTCCTTGTTTTTAACAGCTTGCAGAGCTGGTGCTGAAACCTGCAGTTTAGATAAATAAGGAAAGCCAGGGAAGTGCCAAGGTTTATAATACGAGATGGCAAGCTCATGAAGTTTGCTCTCCAGCCCTATGATCTTATACACGGCTCTGTGTCTCATCCATCTTTCCAATTTCCAAATGAGTTACTGGAAGTACAGCTCCAGGTGTGCTTAATGGCAGAGCTGTCTGCTCCAATAAGCACCTGCGGCTATCCAGGCAAACCAAAACATGAAAACGCCGCAGGTTATTGCAGCCGTGCCCACCTGGTTCTGCATTACTGTGACAGCCTTGTTTTACCAAAAAGGGGGGAAAAACTTAATAATAATGAAGTCCTTCACTTTTTCCAGAAGCGGTCAATTTGTCTCAAAGGTGTTGAAACTGGTTTGGTACCTTTTAATCCCCAGGCTGAATCTGTGGTGGCTTGGGTGTCCCCTGATACCTGTTTTAATACTTATTAGCTTTCTTTAAAATAATTTAAAAAAAAAATCTTGGGAAGTGAAGGTGCTGTCAAACAAAGCATCAGACTCAAGAATATTTTTTTTTATTTTTAACTCTAAGTGTGATTCTGTGGGTCCCCAATTTTCCTCGACTTGCAACACAGTTGAACTATTTGAGTGAGTTTTGTCCCCGTTTTACGACTTTTCTTGCCACCGTTGCTAAGCGAATCACTGCAGTCGTAAAGTTAGTAACACGGTCGTTAAGTGGATCTGCCTTCCCCATGGACTTGGCCGATAAGAAGGTCGCAAAAGTTGAGGACGTGACCCCGGGGGACACTGCAACCGTCATAAATTTGAAACTGTTGCCAAGCATCCGAATTTTGATCGCATGACCATGGGGATGCCGCTGTTCTGCCCCAGCTACAGACCCCAAAGAACGCAGCACACATAAAGTCCTTTCAAACCTTAGTTTACTAAATAAACCAGTTTTTTACAACAACGGCTGTTAATTAACTGCATTAACAGCCACCAAGAATTCAAAAAATAATACTGAAAGCTTACTGTGTTTGGCAGAATGCCCAGAAGCAATTTGCAGGAAGCTGATAAGATAAGCAAGACAAGACACGAAGATATGTGAACAAAGTTGTTCCCTGCAAATTGCTTCAGTCGGCGTTCCTCCTTAAATAGGCTAAAGGAGTGGTCAATTAGCCCCAAGCCTTACTCTTGAGGAGACCTCCTCCTGAGGAGCCACTCCTGCCTTTTGGCAGCTCTGCGCGCCCGTGCATCGAAAAGAGGCTCCTCCTCTTCGTCCTCTTCACTTAAGGGAGTTTTGGGAGGTTCTGAAGGCCCTGGTTGAGTCCCCACCTCTGACACCACATCTTCTCCACCCTCCTCATTGTCCGACTTGAGTGCCAGCTGCACAGGCTACTGGCGCAGCACCACACCAGCCTCCTCGCTGTCGGAATCAGCTACTAGCTGCACAGGCCGCTAACGGGCCACAACAGCCGCAAGAGTCATAAATATGAAAAACTGGTGATAAAAGTCCCTCTTTTTTTCAGTGCCCTTTGCAACTTCGAACGGTCACTAAGTGAACTGTTGTAAGGCAAGGACAACCTGTATTGTCCTGCATTGTGCTGTTAGAGACTGACCTCTGCATTTCCTGGAAAACATCCGTTGCATTCTTCTTAGCAATGCCCTTTGCAAATGGTTTTGGTTAAAGGTTGCCTGCTGACTAACCCAGCAGCCGCTCCTTGCAAATTCAGTGAGTTATTTTTCCCTAGGATTTTATTACCACAGGTGTACTTCCAATTGGAGGGATGCTGTGGGCAAGCTTGCAATTGATTAAAAGCTGTTCTATTTATGCACCTGCCCTCTTCCCCCCTCCAAGGATTTCAAAGGTAGAGAAGATGCCAGGAGAGAGAAAAAAACATGGAAAGAGCCACCCTCCCTCCCACCCACTGACATAGCTGTAAAATTAATTTCCTCCTTAGGGGAAATTGAGTGAAATGGCATATAAGCGATTCCCAAGAACAGTTGAACTGCAATTCCAGAGCTGCAGGTGTTCAAAATCCATTTCCAGGATGTATACCAGTGAATTCCAGTAGCTGCCAAGGACATTAGGTGCAAATCCTTTTGGGAAACTTGCTTTTTTATTTGTTGTTGTTATTGTTGTTGTTGTTTTGAAAGCTCCCCAGTTCGAATCGCTCACCAAGTCTAAACAAAGCCAAACTAAGCTTCATCTCCTCGCTGACGATTAGGAGGGCACTGCGCAGTGGTGAAATTCAATTTTTTTTACTACTGGTTCTGTGGGCGTGGCTTGGTGGGCGTGGCGTGGCTTGGGCGTGGCAGGGGAAGGATACTGCAAAATCTCCATTCCCACCCCACTCTGGGGCCAGCCAGAGGTGGCATTTGTCAGTTCTCCGAACTATTCAAAATTTCTGCTACCGGTTCTCCAAAACCTGTCAGAACCTGCTGGATTTCACCCCTGGCACTGCGTCCTTTCCAATCTTTCTGCCTTCAGCATTTTTTGAAATAGGTTTTTATTTGCATATTGCAACTCTTCTTCTCCTTTTGGTTTACAAGTCATGGCGCGTCGTAATACACCATAGAATTTTTTTAAAAAAAAGCTTTAAAAAACTATACATGGCATATAACGAGAAATTGCAAAGTGTCAGCTTTAGCTGCAAGGGGAATGAATGAGGGGCTTTGCCTGCCTCTAATTACAGGTGATGTTAGGAAATGGTTACTTGTCTAACTAGTTGGTCAGGCAATATATAAACCAACAATGTATGTTTGCAGTCAGAAAGTTATTATATTGCTTTAAGACTGTATTGCATCATCCTGTATCCTGATTGGGTAAGCACTGTAGCCAATGTACTTAAGGGAAGCCAGGATCATGGCTTGTGTGGATACTACACCATTTTACCTGCCTATTTGCTGTAACTCTCTACCTGATCTCTCTGCATGATCACTGTTTGATCATAGCTACATGTTGTTTTCTACTATTTATTGAATGTTTTGATATTGAACTTGTTCCTGTTTTGAAACGCAAGAAGAACTGTTTTAATGTGTATGACTACAGCTGGTAAGAAGACTTTGTACTTGAAATATCCCTGGATTGATCTTTTAACTCTCGTCTTATCTGTGTATGACTTGGATTGTTTTTGGTCTTTGCTTTACTTCTTTCTAAAAGACTACGACAACTCGGTGTGTTTGTATGTTAACTGTGATTGTTCACAACCACTCCCAGTCATTTTTCATGCGTTTAAGAGTACTGTGCTCAATAACCCACAACATCGGTTATGAGCCAAGAATATCCTTAACAGGTAGTCCTCGACTTACGACCGCAATTTTTTTTTTAAAAAAAAATTGATTTATATGCCGCCCTTCTCCAGAGACTCAGGGCAGCTTACAATGCGCTAAGCAATAGCCTTCATACTTTTGTATATTTATACAAAGTCAGCTTATTGCCTCCACAAACTGGGTCCTCAATTTACCTACCTTAGAAAGGATGGAAGGCTGAGTCAACCTTGAGCCTTGGTGAGATTCGAACCTGCAATAATTGCAGGCAGCTGATGTTAATAACAGGGCTTTAGACCACTGTACTATCCAATTGAGTCCAAAATTTCTGTTGCTAAGCGAGACGGTGTTTAAGTGAGCTTTGTTCCGTTTTATGACCTTTCTTGCCACAGGCGTTAAGAGAATCACCTCAGTTGTTATGTTAGCAACACAGTCGTTAAGTGAATCTGGCTTTCCTATTGACTTTGCTTGACAGAAGGTCGTAAAAGGGGATCACGTGACCCTGGCGCACAGCAACGGTCATAAGTATGAAGCAGTTGCCAAGTGTGTGGACTTTGATCACATCTCCATGGGGATGTTCCAGTGGTCATAAGTGTGAAAAATGGTTGTAAGTCACTTTTTTTAGTGCCGTTGCAACGTCAAACAATCGCTAAATGAATGGCTGTAAATCAAGTACTGCATATACATGGAACATTTAGACTCAAGAATAGCTTTATTTTCACTTTGAATGTACACTAATCGGCATTCATTAAAATGATATTTCGTTGCGTACAGTTCTCAAAGGGTCTCCACCTCTAACATAAGCTACATAAACATGACAAAATAAATAATTAAACACAAAATTATGCATATACCACATATATTACATGACACAGAGAAACAACACAGTCTAGTCTGGATGTAAAGATGTACATGGTGAGAAAAATAAAACTTGCGAGTTTACCGGACGGATGGCATAGAGAACAAAGCTGTTACAGAATCTGGTAACCCTGCTAGAAATACAATGTAGTACATTGATGGCTAGCCATTTTGTTATTGCATGCCGAAAGTACGGGCACACACGTGCGACAGCATGTATGTTTGCCTGAGCCCATAATGCAATGCGAGCATGACCCCCCTCGTGCCCCAGCCCCCCTGACATGTGCGCACAACCCCCATGCTCCCCCTGTCCCCCCACACATGTGCACATGACCCCCCCCATAACATTGGCTGGCCACGCCCCCGAACTGGTCCCCGGCCTGGTTGCCACTCACTTACCCCGCCTACCTCATCAGAGGCTTTTTAAAAAAACCTTTAAAAGCATTTTTTCTACAACCTCTTCTGACAAAAAAATGCTTTTAAAATTAAAAGAAAAAGCCTCTGATGATCGCGCAGCTCAGCTGGGATCGTCAGAGGCTTTTCAAAGCATTGTTTTCCTGCAACCTCTTATGGTTGTAGAAAAAATGCTTTTAAAAGTAAAAAAAAAAAAAGTTGGCCACGCCCACCCAGTCACATTACCCCCCCAAGCCACGCCCACAAAATATGCCACTCCTACAGAACCGGTAGTAAAAAAATTTAGAACCCACCCCGGCCTGGATGTCATGATATCCCTGGCACTTGACATTATGACCGTTTTTTGACATGACGGTTGCAACATTCTCATGGTCCTATGATCCAAATTCAGATGCTTGGCAACTGGTTCATATTTATGATGGGGTCATGTGATCCCCTTTTGCGACCTTCTGACAAGCCAAGTCAACGGGGAAGACCCAGATTCACTTAAGAACCGTGTGGCTAACTTAATCAACTGCAGTGATTCCCTGAACAACGGCGGCAAGAAAGGTTGTGCGATGGGGCGAGGCTCATTTAACAACGGTCTCACTTAGCAACGGAAAGGTTGGGGTCAACTGTGGTCATAAGTGGAGGTCTGCCTGTGTTATGAAAGCTCTGTGAAGCTGCTTTAAAACTGCATCGGGAGAAATCCCTTGCCAAAGTTCCTGCG
This sequence comes from Ptyas mucosa, assembly GCA_012654045.1. Lineage (NCBI taxonomy): Eukaryota > Metazoa > Chordata > Lepidosauria > Squamata > Colubridae > Ptyas > Ptyas mucosa. The sequence continues at coordinate 39,941,006 of WNWU01000007.1, read as the reverse complement.
GTTTTATAAAACATATGAATTTAATGCCCGGGAGTCCCAACAGCAGGTCATTTCTTGAGTTGATCAGTGAAATTAATTTCAGACTGGCAGTTTGTTACTCAGATCAAGGATGATTTGCAGGATACCAGATTGAAAGGGCAGGTTCTGTGTGCCGATTTATTGTGACGACTGATTACTTGCAAAGCAGACTTGCCAGGGCAAGAAGACATTATCCGGGTGGAACACCAAAAAAAAAAAACTAACAAAAAACATTTTTGATGTACCAGCATATGTCTTACACTTGCAAAAGTTCAGTTGAGTCCTGAGAAAATTATCTGTGATATTTCACTGGCAATCGTGTTTTTGTCTAGACTAGGAGTCTGCAACCTTAAATACTCAAAGAGCCATTTGGACCCGTTTCCCACAGAAAAGAAAACACCGGGAGCCACAAAACAAGACCATTGAAACGGTCACGGAATGAGCTTCATCAGTTCTGATGGCGAGGTGATGGAAGAATAGGGTGGGATGGAAGGCTTGCCTTTCTTTGCAGTCATCTGGTTGTTAGTACTCCCTCTGAGAGCTCCTGAGGCTCCTTGGGGATTTATCGGTGCCCTCAGCAGTGATGGGATTCAGCCAGTTCGCACCACTTCGGGAGAACCGGTTGTTAACTTTCTGAGCAGTTTGACAAACTGGTTGTTGGAAGAAATCATTAGGGCAGAGAACCGGTTGTTCAGTTACTTGAGGTTTATGGTTTATTTGATTTGTATACCGCCCTAGCTCCCGAGGGACTCAGGACGGTGAACAGCCATATAGTAAAACAATATGCACATAAAATTTAAAACAATTAAAATCCGATTAAATAATTTGGCCTTAATATTTAAAACCCTAATAATTTAAAACAAGTTACAAAATTACATAATTTTGAGAAATCATGGCCAGGCCAGCCTGGTTAAATAAAAAGGTCTTAAGAGCGTGACGGAAGGTGCGTAGGTCCGGGATCCTTCGTATCTCTGGGGGGAGCTCATTCCAGATGGTAGGTGCCCCCACAGAGAAGGCTCTCCCCCTGGGGGTCACCAACCGACATTGTTTGGTTGACGGCACCCTGAGGAGACCCTCTCTGTGAGAGCGAACCGGCTGGTGGGAGGCTACTGGTGGCAGCAGGCGGTCTCGTAAATAGCCAGGTCCTAAGCCATGGAGCGCTCTAAAGGTGGTAACCAAGACCTTGAGCGCACTCGGAAGACTACCGGGAGCCAGTGCAGCTCGCGCAGGAGAGGTGTCACACGGGAACGCCATGTCGCTCCCGTAACCACCCGCACGGCCGCACTCTGCGCCAGTTGGAGCCTCCGAGTGCTCCTCAAGGGGAGCCCCATGTAGAGAGCATTACAGTAGTCCAGACGGGAAGTGACGAGGGCATGAGTGACCGTGTGTAGGGAGTCCCGATCCAGAAAGGGACGCAACTGGTGAATCAGGCGAACCTGATAAAAAACTTGAATCCCACCACTGGCCCTCAAGGTCACCTGAATGAGGGTGCAATTGGTTGTGGAATCTTCTTGGAATTGCCAGAAGGGCTGCCTTGTAGACTGGAGATAGGGGGTATCTTATTCCTCTTCCGCTTTTGAGGGAGGGGTGTTTAATTCTAACATGGATGGATTCTTTTATCCTTCTTTCAGACCAATGCTTCCTCTCTAGCCCAAAGGTGGACTTTACTGTCTTCAGAAGAGTGAGCTTTGTCCTTCAAATGCAGATGGATCGCTGAATCTTGTCCTGGTGGGTCTGATCTCCTCTGTTGTGCCATGTATAGAATAGAATAAAATAACAGAGTTGGAAGGGACCTTAGAGGTCTTCTAGTCCAACCCCCTGCTTAGGCAGGAAACCCTACACTACTCCAGACAAATGGTTGTCCAACATCTTCTTAAAAACTTCCAGTGTTGGAGCATTCACAACTTCTGGAGGCAAGTCCTTCCACTGATTCATTGTTCTCACTGTCTGGAAATTTCTCCTTAGTTCTAGGTTGCTTCTCCCCGTGATGAGTTTACACCCATTGCTTTTTGTTCTACCCTCAGGAGCTTTAGAGAATAGCTTGACTCCCTCTTCTTTGTAGCAGCCCTGAGATATTGGAACACTGCTATCATGTCTCCCCTAGTCCTTCTTTTCCTTAAATTAGACCAGGGGTCTGCAACCTGAAATACTCAAAGAGCCATTTGGACCTGTTTCCCACGGAAAAGAAAACACCGGGAGCCACAAAACCTGGGTGGGTGTGGCCAACCCAATGTCACTCACTTCCACCAGTCACATGATCCCCCTAGCCACGCTTATCCAGCTGGTCATTAGGGCAGAGAACCAGTTGTTAAAAAAGACCAGGAACCACAAAATCCTTTTGACATCTCTCTCTCTCCCCTCCCTCCCTCCCCCTCTCTCTGTATCTCTCTATGTCTCTCTCTCTCTCCCTCTCTCTGTATCTCTCTGTCTCTGCCCTGGCTGCTTCTCCATCCCCCGTCGTCACCCTTACCTTCTCAGGCCAGGCGAGGAGTGGCTGGGAGGGAAGGGCCAGCCAGTGATGAGATCACCTGACAGGGAGCCACAGCAGAGGCTCCAAAGAGCCACATGTGGCTCCAGAGCCGCAGGTTGCTGACCCCTGAACTAGACATACCCAGTTCCTGCAACCGTTCTTCATACAGTTTATTTGGGAAGTGTATTTGGGAAGTGCATATCCTTAAGTTGCAAAGGAGTTCTGAAAGTGGTACCTGACGATTTAGTTTCAGAGGTGGAATGAATGCGCGCATTTGAATGCTTTCTAGAAATCGGAAAGTTGATAATTAGGGATTCCATGGGTAAGCAGGAAATGAATAGGGAAGTTCTCGGACATATGGTGCCAAGTTCAGCTGTAGGCTGTTCGTATGAATTATGTAACCCGACATCAAAGTCTTAAAATACGGTTCGAACATGCAGATTCGCTGTACTTCCAACGGATTGATTAGCACATTGATGCCAGATGATGCCTTCAGGATTTCAAAGACTAGCCACGTTGGAGGGAGGGAGGCAGACGTTGTGTATATATATTCTCCAGCATGGAATCAATAAACAGTGAGATTCCTCCATAATTATGATCTTTGCTGTTTTTGGCAGCCACATGTGTTTCGGAGGGATGATCTGTATCTTCCTTTTAACAAGATATCTGTTGTTTGTCTCTATCAGTATGAGTCTGTGGCCATATCCGTTTCCTCTTCTTGCATACCGCGCTCTTATGGTTTATATGGGTATTCATCAGCTGCTCCCTGCATATTTGCGGGATTGAACCCTTCCTAAAAACATTCCTCTCCTTCTGAAGCAAACATATGGTTCTTCCTAAGTATCTAAACAGTAGTGGTTTTGTAGAAAAATGTTCCCATCTTTTCCTCTGATCCTTAAAGGGTACGTCTTGCAGGAATTCTTGGGCAAACCGCTGCAATCAATCCCTAACTCCTGTTTGATCTGAAGGTGCATTTTTCAGTCCCTCGGACGGGACAAAAGTAACATCGCAGCAAAGCTATATAGAGGTATTTGTGGGAGGAAACAACTCTTAATGAATAAACCTTAACTTCTTAGTGGATTTGTGCATTTCTCATGTTAAGACTGATTTCCCCCTTCGATGTTGATCTCTGATTCGTCTCATTCATCAGGCAGAGACCAGGGTCTGAAGGTGTTTCAAATTTGGCACGAAGTATTTTCCAACTGAAACAGAGCAGTGGTGAAATTCATCCGGTTCTATCTGGATCACGCAATCCGGTAGCTCCAGCGGCGGGAGGCTCTGCCCACCCACCCGGATGTCCTCACATCCCGTTTTTGACCCTCTGCGCATGCGCAGAAGGCTCCGTGCATGCGAGGAGGAGGCGCGAACATTCACATTTGCGAACCGGTAGCGAAGATACGTGAATTCAGAGCTCTAAATATTCTCCAGATGCTCAAAAATTCCCACGTTGTGCTTGAAAGAGCTGTCGTCTTCTTCAAAATGTGAGTTGTGCGCTTGGAGCAGAACACGTTGGAATTTGGAGCAGTTCAAATTGGAAATATGTTGCATGACCCCGACAAATACATTGAAAACCTCCAGTGAAGGACCACTTGAACTTTGGGAGGCAAACTGTTCCATTAATGAATTGTTCTCAGCTTCAGAAATTCATACTTATTTCCAGGTTTGATCTCCCTTTAATGAGTTTCCACCCATTGCTTCTTGTCCTGTCATCAGGGCCCTTGGAGAACACGTTAATCCTCTCTTCTGTGTGATGGCCCTTCAAGTATTGGAAGACAGCTATCGTATCACCCCTAATCAGGGGTGGGTTCTACTTACCTTTACTACCAGTTTGCAGCGGGGCTGGTGACGTCGGGGTCGGTGGGCGGAGCCTCCCGCCGGTTTTACTACCGGTTCTATAGAACCAGTGTGAACTGGGGGCAACCCATCACTGCCCCTAATCCTTCTCTTCATTAGACTAGACCAGTCTAATGGTCCAAACTCAAGGCCCGCGAGCCGGATCTGGCCCACGGGGTGCTTAGATCTGGCCTGCAGTGCCACCCTGCAAACAGCGAAGGACTGACCCGGGCGGGATTTCTACTTATCTTTACTACCAGTTTGCAACAGGAGCACACGTGTGCTTCTGTGCATGCGCAGATTGTCCATTATGACGTCCAGGCAAGTGGGCAGAGCCTCCCACCGCTTTTACTACCGATTCACAAAAGAGCCCTTAAGATATTTGAAGAAGTTTTGTCATGTATTTGCAATGGGTGGAAACTAATCAAGGAGAGAAGCAACTTAGAACTAAGGAGAAATTTCCTGACAGTGAGAACAATTCACCAGTGGAAAAACTTGCCTCCAGAAGTTTTAAATGCTCCAACACTGGAGGTTTTTAAGAAGATGTTGGACAACCATTTGTCTGAAGTGGTGTAGGGTTTCCTGCCTAAGCAGGGGGTTGGACTAGAAGACCTCCAAGGTCCCTTCCAGTTCTATTCTATTCTATTCTATTCTATTCTATTCTATTCTATTCTATT
>WNWU01000007.1:39911972-39935819 GCA_012654045.1 Ptyas mucosa | reverse complement strand
TTCTATTCTATTCTATTCTATTCTATTCTATTCTATTCTATTCTATTCTATTCTATTCTATTCTATTCTATTCCATTCCATTCCATTCCATTCCATTCCATTCCATTCCATTCCATTCCATATTTTCTATTCTATTCTATTCTATTCTATTCTATTCTAGTCTAGTCTAGTCTAGTCTAGTCTAGTCTAGTCTAGTCTACCCTACCCTACCCTACCCTACCCTACCCTACCCTATCCTAACCTACTCTACTCTGCTCTACTCTACTCTACTCTACTCTATTCTATGGTGTTATTCAGCTGGTTATATCCGGTTTGGGCAAAATGGTAGCGGCTGCTGCGGCAGCTTCCGCCCACCTGCCCGGATGTCATCACGTCCCGTTTTTGACTCTCGGCACATGCGTGGAAGGCCCTGCGCATGCGCAGAGGTGGCACATGTGCTCACTTTTGCGAACTGGTAGTGAAGATAAGTGACTACCACCCCTGATTCTATTCTATTTCTTAACGCACCTGACGCAGTTTTTGAAAATGGCCACCAAATTCACGGTTGACCTTTCTCTGAAATAAATGGGCTTCTCTTACAGGATTTGCCTTGGACATCCCACCGAGTAACCAATTCTCAATGAAAAACAGTATCTAGTTTCTCTTACCCAAGTTCAAGAATTCCTTTTTATGGCCCTGATGTTTTCCAGAAGGCAGAACTTTCAAAATGTGGCAGAACCTTTAACCTTTGGAAACACGTACGCTGTGTAATTTCTGCCTGTTTGATTGCCTTAAATGTTAGAAAGTGTCAGGAAAACGGACTCTTTCTGACTCATCTAATGCTGTTGGTTTAGTGGTTTCTCTCCTTCCAGCGTTTTTGGCAGCGGGCTGGATAATTGACTTTATTTTTAAAACCTGGGTATTGATAAATTTGAACTACAGCAGTGTCCTTAAAAAAATAACATTAAAGCTATCTCCTTTCCCCCATTCTCTCCCATTTCCCATTATACGCTTCCCCCAGAGAGGCAGCTGATGTCATCCTGGCACCGTAAGGATTCTGCCTTCAGGGTATAAAGTTAAGGAAATATACGATGAGCCCTATGCAGATACGGAATAGTGGAGAGAGTTGATGGGCCATAATAAGCTTTAGGAGCTGCAGAAGCCAAGGAACAGCATTTCATATCATAAAACTTCTTTTCCAAAGAGAAAGACAGGTCCAGGGGAATCTGAAATATAGAGTCCCCCAGAGCATTCCTCAAAAGGCCTTTCAGCAAAGAAGGAATTGGCATCCTTTTTTTTTTTGTGCGTGGAGAATGTTTCTTGACACCTGCCTGCTATATTCCTGATCACCTGCCAGTGCTATGAATCGCTCACTTTCATGTACGTTAAAACTTCTCAGAAATAACCTGGAAACTCTCTCTCTCTTTCTCTCTCTCTCTCTTTCTCTCTCTGTGTGTTTTAAATTAACCAACTGCCTTGGACAGTGAGCCAATTCTGGTCATCTGTGAACCGTTGATAAAGAACTTATTTTTCCTACTTTTGGCTTGGCGGAGAACCTCACTTTGGCTTCTTCTTTTCTAGATCCAAAAAGGGATGTGGTGGCTCGGTGGCTAAGACACTGAGCTTGTCGATCGAAAGGTCGGCAATTCAGCGGTTCGAATCCCTAGTGCCGTGTAACGGGGTGAGTTCCCGCTACTTGTCCCAGCTTCTGCCAACCTAGCGGTTCGAAAGCACCTAAAAAAATGCAAGTAGAAACCCTCTGACGATCAGGCAACTCAGCTGGGATCGTCAGAGCCTTTTGAAAGCATTCTTTTACATGGTTATACGTGTAAAAAATGGTTTTAAAAGTAAAAAAAAAAAAATTGGCCACGCTCACCCAGTCACAATGCTCCCCCCACAACTAAGCCACGCCCACACAGAACCGGTAGTAACAAATTTTAGATTTCACCACTGCCTCCAAGGTCCCTTCCAACTCTTCTGTGAGCTGCGTCATGTGTGCCTGTTTGCGTCCGCATCCATTTCAAGGTGTTGGTTATGACCGTTAAAGCTCTGGGAATGCGAGGTCGCTTGTATCAAAATGGATTTTCACACACACACGAGTCACGATTTCGATCCCGTTCGGTCTTCCCTCGAGCCACAGCAGCGGTGACAACCGTAGTCAAATTCAAGGTTGTTGGCTGCCAGCATTTCTTCGGCTGCTGAATAAAGTAGCCTCAGTCCCTTTCCTTCCACAACATCTGTGTTTACATTGAGGCCTTGGCAGCCCACGGCCATCCGCAGCTCCTCACTTTCAGCTTTCAGCCATGGGAAGAAATGCTGGCCACGCACTTTCGTTCTGGAGCAAACCTGGCCGTGCTAATTTCGGGGTCCTTTGCTCAAAACATCAGATATGAATCAGTTTGCTGGAAGCCGCTTCTCGCTGGATCACTTTATCCAGAAAACCTCTGATGGGAATACAAAACTTCTTTTTATAAACATGGCAGGACTTATTTTATTTGCTAAGTGCATAGGATGTTCTGTATATGCGCCTTTGTGTGTGTGTGTTTTTTTTTAAATTTTATTTTAAGATTGGTTGTTTTACTGTGCGCTTCTCTTTTTCCCCCCCCTCCCCTTTCCCTGTTATCCCGAACAGATGTGATTACAAAAGTTTCTTTTACAAAATGTATACGCGAGGATTGTTTACCAAATATGACAAGAAACAATCGAATCCTATCTATATCTAGATATCTGACAGAATTCTGCTGTACCGCCGTTTGGTATTTTCTGGTTGATTTTTTTCCTGTTGTTTTTCTTTTTAAAAAATTGTTTTAGAATTTTTAACCTATTCTTTTCCAGAAGAGCTAAAACAATACATTTTTAGATTTAAACAATACATTTAAAACAACACCTAGCAATTTATCTGAGGTGGGATTCTTTTCTTCTTTGGGCTCCTGGTTATTTCGAGAAACATCACGGCTCATTATCCAGGTGTGAGAAATTAGCTTTGCTGAGGCAAATTTCACAGTGAATATTTCGGGGAACGGCTTTGATGTTGAGAGCCTTAATTCCATACCTTGATTGGCTTGGGTGGGGTGGGGGTCAGAATTCTCTGTTAAATGAAGTGTTAAAGAGGAATAGGAAGGATGGTTGCCCTTGTGTTGAGGTCCCTTATATTTCTGCTCCTCAATGGCTCAATCAAGCCAGGTGTGGAAAGCAACCATCCGAAAACCTGCCTGCTTTTTGTCCACCTAAGTGGTTCCTTTTGCAATTGCATGGAGGAGAATGTTCTGACCTAAGGCTTCCTGAGACAGTAAAAATCACACAATTAGTCCCGAAAACCTTCTTTTTATTTCAACGGCTGTGAATTCTGTTCATTCATAGCCCGTAATGAGTCACAAATAGCTTGTAAAGAGTCCGACAGAAGTCTGCCACAGTCCTTCGGGATAAGGCTGATAAGGAGCCATCTTTATCTCCCTTGACACGCTGCCAAAGACACTAATTGGTAATTAGCTTTGCAAGGCCACACGGAGCACAGAGTCAAAACAGAGCTTCAGAATTTAAACTGACCAGAATGAACAAAATTGCTTCCTGCAAAGGCTCACGTGCCTTTGCTCCTCCTTTATGTCTTATGGGAGGGGCCAATCATCTCCAAGCCCTACTCCCGAATTGTCCCTTTTGTCTTAACTGTTCTTGCCTTCTGGCAGCTCTGTGCATGCGCGCACTCCCCCTGTTCCTCTGCCTCGCTGATGTCTGACTCTGGAGGCTCCGGAGGCAGCACATAACTCCCAGATGGTCCTGGCCCCCTCTCTGCCTCCAACGCAGAGCCCTCGTCCGAGCCTTCTCCAGACCCCAGGACTGGTCCATGTTCCCCTCCAACCTCCTCACTGTCTGACTCTGCTGCCAGCTCCGCAGGCCACCGGTGGACCACAATAGAGAAGGAGGAGGAGGAGGAAGAGGTTATCCATTCAGTTATGTCTGACTCTTGGCAATTCTACTGGCCAGGTTTCTCTACATCTTCCAATCTTGCACTACTTCTTTGAGTTGTTCTGTGTTTTGCCTGGTGTCAGCTTTGAGGGTGTCCAGCCACCATTTTCTTTGGTGGCTTGGCTTCCTTTTACCACTAACTCTTCCAAGCACAATTGCTTTCTCTAGTGATTTCCTGCATATGACAGAGCCAAAATAAGTGAGGCACAGTTTTGGGATTGTTGCCTTCCAGTGACATGTCTGGTGTTATGCACTCTGGTACTTTTTTTTTTTAATTATTTATATGCCGCCCTTCTCTGGAGATTCAGGGTGGCTTACAATGCGTTAAGCAATAGCCTTCATACTTTTGTATATTTTATACAAAGTCAGCTTATTGCCCCCACAAACCGGGTCCTCATTTTACCCACCTTAGAAAGGATGGAAGGCTGAGTCGACCTTGAGCCTGGTGAGAATTGAACTCACAGTAATTGCAAGCAGCTGCATGTTAAATGCTGCCTTAGTAGGAGGCATTACTTGCTTGTAGGTTGTCCAGCACTGGGGAAATCAGGAGATTGAGGCATTTTACATGAGTATAAAGATTTATTGCAAGCTTAAATTCTCACAAAAATCTGACCTACTAACAGTCAAGGGAAATAAGTGGAAATAAGAAGGCATTCCAAGTGGGCTGGCTTTAGGTCTCTCGTGGGCATGCAGGGACTCATGACTTATGATACGTTTGACCCTTCCCTCAGGCGCAGGGTGGGCCCGCGGGCCAGATCTAAGCACCCCACAGGCCACGTCCAGCCTGTGGGCCTTGAGTTTGACACCCCTGTCCTGGAGCGATCCATCAAATCTGGTAAAAACTCGCTTAGCAACAGACATGTTGAGCTCAATTGTGGTCGTAAGTTGAGGATTGCCTGCCTTGCCCTGTTTTGGCATGAGGACAGCTTAGCCAATACAAATCAGAGAATATCATGTCTGACCCCCTTCCAAAGCACTTTCACCCTTAAACTTTCTAGCGCATCCGGGGAAGGGGTCTGTTAGCCCCATGTATTTTTACAAATTCCTTGTATGGCCCAAGGCAGCTGTGTCAATTCGTTGTGTCTGGTTTACCAACCAGCAGAAGCGGATTTGATTTATATTTTTTGTAACCTCCAGTGCTTCGAATGCTTGGGGAAATATCCTCTCCCCTGTTGTCCCTCCCCCCCCCCCGCCCCAGGAAGGAGCAGGTGTAAAAGACCTCTTCCGTTTGAACCTTCCCTTCCTTTCTATTAAAAGCCGATCCGCGTCTTGCTTGCCGTTGCATTGGGCAGTGGGTAACACGAGAACCTGCCCAGCTCTCAAAATGATGAGTGCCATCTTCTATTTGCTCATTTTTCCATCCCCGGATTTGTTTGTAACTAAATTTATCCCTAATGTGTTTTCTTAACCTGGAGAGGGCAGCTCTGTGGTTGGCAAGGGCGTTCCAGAGGTTAGGAATACAGCCATGGCATAGCTGTCAAAATAAATATATTTAAGTGTGATACAGGATGCTGGACTGAAGCTAAGGCTGGAACAGCAGCTCCGCAGCAAACAAACAGCTTGCAAAGTTAACAGTAGTAATTGGCCCGGTTGATGTCTGTATGGGTGGTCAAGACACAGGTGTTTCCTTTGGGGACATCCTGTGGGTGGGTTTTCAGAGATTACAAACAGAAACAGGAAGGCCTAAACTCCGGTTTTAATGGCAGAAACGTGATCAGGGTTAAAGGTGCGCAACCCTTTACATCAGAGGCAGCAGTTCTGGGATCTCATTGGATATCTCTGTGCCCCCAAATTTTGTATGGTTTATATTCAATAGCAAAATGACCAGATTTCAGGTACGTATTTTGAACTGTTGTTTTAGAAGTGGCCATTCCCATCTTTTAAGATTCTATGAAACGTTAGAATTATTTTGCTTAGGCGTATCCCCAGAGAAATATGATAAAGGGAAATGTATATTTAATATTACATGTATGTTAAAGGCAGCGAGAATAGTATTTGCCAGTGGTGAAATCCTCCATGGATCGCCACCGGTTCACTGCCCACGCATGCACAACACACACAAAAAGCACTCTGTGCACGCATGTGCAACGCGCACCAAACGTGTGCTTCACACGGAAAAAGAAGACTTCACTAGGTAATTAGAATAGCGAAGGGGGGGACAGCTGTGCCGCGTGATTTAGCTTCGCTAGAAAGCAGGATTTAAGGAATTCACTTAACAACCATGTTACTCATTTAACAGCTGCAGTGATTCGCCTAACAAACGTGGCAGGAAAAGTCCTAAAATGGAGCAAAATTCACTTAACGAATTTCTCACTTTAGCAACATAAATTTTGTGCTTGTAAGGTGAGGACTACCTATACCCGTGATGGAGAACCTATGGCACCCTGTAGCCATATCAGTGGGCACACCAGCTCAGCTCTGGCGTGCATGTGCGTGCCGGTCAGCTGATTTTCGGGCCTTCTGGGCCCACCAGAAGCAGGGAAACAGGCTGTTTCCTTCCTCCGGAGGGCCTGGGGATGGTGGTGGGGAAGGCCCATTTTTCTTTCTTACCTGGCTCCAGATCCTCTCTATGCATCTGGGGAGAGACTCCTAGAGAGGCTCTGGAGGCCGGGGACAGCAAAAAAGTCACTTCCTGTCCCATCGGGAGTTGGGAAATGGGCCCTTTCAGGCCTCCGGAGGGCCTCCGAGGGAGTGGGAAAAGCTGTTTTTGACCTTCCCAGATGCATAGAGGGGATCTGGAGCCAGGTAAGAAAGAAAAATGGGCCTACCAGGCCATCGCGTTCCAGGAGTGGGGGAGAGGGGGGGATTGCGCACGCATAGAATTATGCATGTGGGCACGCACACGCGCGAAGCTCCCCTGGCCCCCCCTCCTGGCACACGATGGCAAAAAGGTTAGCCATCACTGACCTATACATTTGTCTAATGAAACTGTCTTCCAATTGGTCCCTTTCCTGATTGCATTTAGGAAAATGCTAAAAGTTCTTTTGTACACTCCATATTATCTGACAAGCAAAGTCAATGGGGAACCCAGATTCACTTTACAGCAGTGGTGAAATCCTACCGGTTTGCCCCGGTTCGCCCGAACCGGTAGTGATAAAAGCTACCGGTTGGTCCGAACCGGTATTTCCGAGGAAATCCTGCTTTCTAGCAAATCTAAATAGCGCGGCACAGCTGTTCCCCCCTCTCACTGCTCTACTTACCTTGTTAAGTGTCCTTTTTCTGTGCAAAGTGCGTGTTTGGTGCGTATTGTGAATGTGTGCGCACGTGTGCGTGTGCACAGCGTGCATTTGGTGCACACTGCATGCATGTGCATGTAGCATGTGTTTGGTGCGCACTGTGCGTGAATGCGCATGCAGTGTACATTTGGCATGCACTGCACATGCACGCAGCATGCATTTGGCATGCATTGTGCATTTGGCACACACCGCACATGCGTGGGCAGCGAACCGGTGGCAAGCCATGCAGGATTTCACCACTGCTTTACAGCCGTGTTACTAATTTAACAACTGCACTTAATTGTGGCAAGAAAGGTTGTTAAATAGGGCAAAACTCTCTTAATTGTCTCACTTAGCAACAATTGTCTCACTTAGTAACAGAAAGTTTGGACTCAAGGACTACCTGTATCCTCTGTTGGGCAACAGGGGGGTTGGAATAACTGAGGCAAGACATGTTCTGAAGCTAACAAGCCTTAAATTGACTTAATGCAGACCACAGTAACAGAGCAACCTTCGAACGGCAACAGAACACTTCATTCGTCTGACAGCTTTTTATATCGCAGCTGTCAGATTCACTCAGCCAATCGCAGGGCTTCATTCTCCCGCCACGAAGGCTGTGCGCCTTAACCAATCAGGAGCTTCCCCGCCATTGCATCATAAGTCTGAGGACTTAACACTGTACGTGTTAGCACTATAGCAGTACAAAGCAACCAGATTCATGAACATTGTTGTTGACAAGGCAGTTGGATGGAGACTTTTCTTTTGGGCTAACCCAACGGTCAGCAACCTGCGGCTCCGGAGCTGCATGCGGCTCTTTGGGCCCTCTGCTGTGGCTCCGTGTTAGGTGATCCCACCACTGGCTGGCCCCGCCCCTCGCCCTCCCCTCCCAGTCACTCCTAACCTGGCCTGAGAAGGTAAGGGTGACGAAGGGGATGGAGAAGCAGCCAGGGCAGAGACAGAGAGATACAGAGAGAGAGGGAGAGAGAGACATAGAGAGATACAGAGAGAGAGGGAGAGAGGTGGGAGAGAGAGAGAGATGTCAAAAGGATTTTGTGGTTCCTGGTGTTTTTAACAACTGATTCTCTGCCCTAATGACCGGCTGGGTAGGCATGGCTGGGGTGGTGGTGATCATGTGACTAGTGGAAGTGAGTGACATTGAGTTGGCTACACCCATCCAGTTTTGTGGCTCCCGGTGTTTTCTTTTTTGTGGGAAACGGGTCCAAATGGCTCTTTGAGTACTTAAGGTTGCAGACCCCTGTGTTAACCCAACTGGGTCTATTCCAAGAAGCCAATTTAAAAACAAGAAGAGTGGCCCCCTTCACGTCGGGCCGCTTCTTCATCTGGTTCTTCTCATTTCTTCATTCCTGGAACAGCTGAATTCTCGAAAAGTATTTGTGACCTCTGCAGTGTTGTCAGGTTGATGGAAAGTTATTCATCAACGGTGTTTGAATATTGTCTCTAAAGCAAGGTAGTGAATGAATTCCAGATGTCTTCCTCTCTCTCTCTTTTTTTTCCCCCCTTATGCACCTACTCATTTTCTACAAATAACTTTAATCCAGGTTGGGTTTTGTCATTGGGAAAAAAAAAAGAGCTGTGATTAATTCATTTCTGGTGAAATCTCTAGAGTTATGCTCTGAACAATTTGTTACTAGTTCAAAGTGTCCATGGAGATTCTCCATCAACCAGGTCATGGTTGTCCCAAAGGTGCTTTTTCAAGAGGCCACCGGACTTTCTGGTTTTTCTTTGAAGACGTTTAGATTCTCATCCAAGGAGCTTGCCATCCAAGAGCTGAAGAAGCTTCTTGGATGAGAAGCGAAACCTCTTCAAAGAAAAACCAGAAAATCCGGTTGCCTTTTGAAAAAAGAACCTTTGGAACTACTAATTCAAAGGTTAATTCTAGACTGCCATGACGCCCTCTTATTCCTGTACTCACTACAGCTAATATTCAGTATCATAGAGGTAGTTCTTGACTTACGATAACAGTTGAGCCCGAAATTTCCATTGCTAAGCAAGAAGACTGCCAAGTGCTTATTTGTCATATTAAACAATGCATGGATTCTGTATCTCCCACCACCTTGATGAAAAGCAAAATATAGTTTGTTAGGAAATGATTATTACCTGTCTTGTTGGTTGGCAATATATAAACCTTCGATGTAGCTTTAAGACTGCTGTATTGCATCATACTGTGTCCTGATTGGTTAGCTCTGTAGCCAATGTCCTTAAGAGGGAGCTAGAAACATGGTTTGTTTCTCTTTGCTGTTCTTGCTCTCTGATATCTCTGTATGCTACTGTTTGCAAATCCAGAAGAATTGTTTATTGTGAATGACTACGACAACTGGTAAGAAGACTTTGTTATTGGATTATCCCTGGACTGTTGTTTTGCTATCTCCTGCTTTATATGTGTATGACCTGGACTGTTTATTGGACTGTGCCTTACTATTTCCTGAAAGTAAACACAACTCAGTGTATCTCTGTGTTGGCTATGTTTATTCGTAACTACTCTCAATCGCTTTCATGTGCACACCCTTGCTACTCAAGGGTTACTCTGCGAATTCCTTAACATAGTTTCAGTATGCAAAACTATGAAATGAGGAATACAGCTAGTCCTCGACTTAAGACAATTGAACCCAAAACTCTTTCACTGTTGCTAAGGGAAACGGTTATGTGAATTTTGACCCAGTTTATGACCTTTCTTGCTCCAGTTGTTACGTGAATCACTGCAGTTGTTAAGTGAGTAACATGGTTGTTGAGTGAATCTGGCTTCTTCATTTGACTTTGCTCGTCAGAAAGTCGCCAAAGGGAATCACACAACCCCAGGACACTGCAACCGTCATAAATATGAGTCGGTTGCCAAGCCTCTGAATTTTGACCATGTGACCTTGGGGATGCGGCAAAGGTGGTAACTATGAAAAACGATCATAAGTCACTTTTTTCAGTGGTGTTGTAACTTTGCATGGTCACTAAATGAACAGTTGCAAGTTGTATGCCTACTTATAATTTGGATGCAGGCACCATACATCCAGTTTCCTGAATATTTAAAAAAAGGGGGGGGGAGGGATCCGATTTCGTGCAGCTCTTGCCTTCATACTTTTCTTCTTGATTAGCCCTCATCTAGGATCTCTCTAAGAGACATGGTGGCTCGGTGGCTGAGCTTGTCGATTGAAAGGTCGGCAGTTCAGCGGTTCGAATCCCTAGCGCCGCGTAATGGGGCGAGCTCCTGTTACTTGTCCCAGCTTCTGCCAATCTAGCAGTTCAAAAGCATGTAAAAAATGCAAGTAGAAAAATAGGGGCCACCTTTGGTGGGAAGGTAACAGCGTTCCGTGCGCTTTTGGTGTTTATTCATGCCGGCCACATGACCACAGAGACATCTTCAGACACCGCTGGCTCTTCAGCTTTGAAACGGAGATGAGCACCGCCCCCTAGAGTCGGGAACAACTAGCACATTTCACCCCTGATACCACCACTTCTGTAATAGCAACTGATGGAGCCTTATGTGGACACAGAACCTTATAGGGAGAAGCAGCAAAGTGACGGGATCCTAATTTTGAAGATTTTGACGTCTGCCTAAGACCAGAGGCATACATGTGTCTTGGTGAGGAAGGCTAGCACTGGGGAAACAATGTGACCACCATGGGGAAAAAAGAAAGAAATCTTGTTCAGTTTTCCGGATAGTTTAAGGCAGACTTCTTCAACATGATGCTGTCCAAATGGATTAATTTCATGAAAGCAAGGCTGGCTGGGGTCTCGGTGAATTGTAATTAAATACATCTGGAGCGCTCAAAGTTGAGATGGAGTTAGTTTAGAAGCTGTGAGTAGGCTGTATTTGTTAGCGGCTACTAACAAATGCTGTGTTTATTGGAACTTGAGCTAGCCTATTATACAAATTAACAGCTGTTTTGGAATTAGATTCTTAGGCCTCTCTTCCGTATTCGCTGTTTAAGGCAGCTTCTCGTGTATTAATCGCTCTTGCTCCGTCTGGCTTATTGTCTATTATTGCATTGACTGGTGAGATGCTCAAAGATTTGAAGAGTCCTTTTATTTTTTATTTTTTTTTAATCCCTAACCATCATCTTTGTTGAGTTAGCCTTTCTGGCAATCAGCTGGGATAAAGTCATCTTGATCTGATGAATATCATTCAGTTATGTTTAAAGCTTCATCTGTCAAGATAGGATAATGTAAAATTAATTTCCCTAATTTTTTATTCTGGTAATGAACAGATTTTTCTTAGCATGAGGTTCTCTTGGGACTATTCTATCATGGAAGAGAAATCCTTCTGTTGTCCGCTTAAGCACAGAGGAATACTGAGTTATTGATGTAGTTTTGCTAGGGTTTACTGTAGTTCCGTGTACTGTAGTGAATACTGGCAGTCCTCGACTTACGACCACAACGGAGCCCAAAATTTCTGTTGCTAAGCGAGTTAAGTGAACGTTGCCTCATTTTGTGACCTTTCTGCCCACAGTTTTTAAGTGAATCACTGCAGTTATTAAGCTAGTAACATGGTTGTTAAGTGAATCTGGCTTCCCCATTGGCTTTGCTTGTCAGAAAGTCACAAAAGTTGATCACATGACCCCGTGGATACTGTCATAAATATGAGTCAGTTGCCAAGCATCTGAATTTTGGTCATGTGACCACGAAGATGCTGCAATGGTCATAAATGTGAAAAACAGCCATAAACCACATTTTTCAAAGCCGTAATCCCGAATGGTCACTAAACAAACTGTTGTAGAGACAAAATAAATCTTGAGCAGTGTCTGACAGTCTGCACAGTGCCTTACCTTCGCGGAGAAATAAGAATAAAAGAGAACAAGACTTTTTAATACACAGATAGCAAAATAAATTAAACTTCTTGGGGTAGGAATAGATGTCCCTTGCAAATAAATTATTATAGTTTGCCTGAAATATCTGTGTTCTGCCCCAGCTACAGACCCCAAAGAACGCAGCACACACAAAGTCTGTACAAACCTTAGTTTACTAAATTAAATCAGTCTTTTTCAAATAAAGGCTGTTAATTAACTTTCTTAACAGTCTACAAGAATCCAACGAATAAATAATTGTAATCTTACTATGGTTGGCAAAAAGCCCAGAAGCAATTTGCAGGAAACTGATAAGAGAACTAAGATCAGGATGCAAAGGAGAGTGAACAAAGTTGTTCCCTGCAAATTGCCTCAATCGTTGTCCTTCCTTAAATAGGTTAGGGGAGTGGCCAATTAGCCCCAAGCCTTACTCTTGAGGAGACCTCCTCCTGAGGAGCCACTCCTGCCTTTCAAAAAGCTCTCCGTGCATTGAGAAGAGGCTCCTCTTCTTCCTCTTCACTTATGGGAGCTTCTGGAGGTTCTGAAGGCCCTGGCTGAATCCCTGCCTCTGGCACCACATCTTCTCCAGCCTCCTCATTGTCTGACTCGAGTGCCAACTCCACAGGCTGCTGGCGCAGCACCACACCAGCCTCCTCACTGTCGAAATCAGCTACTAGCTGCACAGGCCACTGACGGGCCACAACAATCTGGGTTTTCTGTGGTTCATTATTATTCTTTATAGTTAGGTTTTTTTTCCCCCAGATATAAAAATGTATTCTGTTTAATCCAACAAAAAGGAGGGTCTGAGTTATCAGAATTTTGGGGTTACGGTGATTGAGTGTTAAGCTTGACTTACTTAACAACCATCTTGCCTAGCAGCAGAAATTCTGATCCCAATTATGACCATAAATTGAGGGTTACCGGTATTGCAGATTTTTTAAAACAAGTTAGAGCAGGGGTGTCAAACTCAATTTCATTGAGGGCCGCATCAGGGTTGTGTTTGACTTTGGGGGAGCTGGGGGTGTGTGTGGCCAGGGGGGCATGGCCAGCTCGACGTCACTCATGTCGGGAGCACCTGTGGTGGCCTCAGTGCTCTGCCAGCGAAAACGGGCTCCCAAGCTCTGTTATTGGCCTGGACGGCCTCCTGCAACCCTCTTCCAGCAAAAATGGAGCTCAGGAGGGCTGCCTGTGGCCCTCCCGAGCTCCGTTTTCGCTGGCAGAGGCACCAGGGCTGGTCTTTCGCTGTTTCCAGGGCAATTCCGCAGGTCAGATCTAAGCATCCCATAGGCCGGATCTGGCCCCCGGACCTCTGAGATAGAGAATTCTCATCATAGTTTTTTAGAGTGATTAGACTAGGTGTATATAATGTGTTATAGAAACACGGTGGCTCGATGGCTACGACACCGAGCTTGTCGATCGAAAGGTCGGCAATTCAGTGGTTCGAATCCCTAGTGCCGCGTAACGGGGTGAGTTCCCGCTACTTGTCCCAGCTTCTGCCAACCTAGCAGTTCAAAAGCACGTAAAAAATGCAAGTAGAAAAATAGGGACCACCTTTGGTGGGAAGATAATAGCGTTCTGTGTGCCTTTGGTGTTGAGTCATGCCAGCCACATGACCACGGAGACGTCTTCGGACAGCGCTGGCTCTTTGGCTTTGAAACGGAGAGGAGCACCGCCCCTTAGAGTCGGGAACAACTGATAAGAGAACTATGTGCAAGGGGAACCTTTACCTTTACCTATTTAACTAAAGAATCTAGCACAGGGGTGGGTAGCTTTGGCCCTTTTACGACCTGTGTACTTCAACTCCCAGAATTCCTGAGACGTGCTGGCTCAGGAATTCTGGGAGTTGAAGTCCACAGGTTGTAATGGGGCCATTCAGGGCCGGATTTAGATGAAAAGAGGCCCTAGGCTATTCCATTTATGAGGCCCTTTCACCTCCCGTTTTTAAGTTTGTAAATTTTGCTAACAATTTGAATGTAGGCCCCTCTTGATCTTGAGGCCCTAGGCTGAAGCCTAGTTAGCCTAAAGGAAAATCCGGCCCTGGGGCCATTAGCTGCCCACCCCTGCTCTAGCATTTTCTTCCATGCAACACATATGCGTTTTTCCCCCCTAGTGGCTAACCTTGATTTGGAGTAGTAATGAGCCAAAAAAAAAGAAGAAGAAGAAGAAGAATTCAACAACTATAATCTTAATTAATTGCATGGGATGATTTCACATTTAAAAAAACAGCTTATTTCTGCTGATACGTACCATATGGAGGGTTTCCTGCTTCCTATAGGGTTGAAGAAAAATTATCGCTGGTCTCTTCCCAGTACAGTATGCATGATAACCTTATTAGATTGGCCTCTGGTTGACCTTATTCCTTTACCCAGCAAGGTGAAAACATGGGTCTGAAGAAAACTTTTGGTAAAGGAAAGTGGAGATTAAAAAGATCCAGAAACGATCCTTTATAACAGTTGGGGTTTTCTTTTTTTAAGAAAGAAAAAGATTTCAAAAACAAAAATCCTTTGCATTCACGTCACCTCCAGGGCTTCACATTAATAACAAGAGACACACAATGATGAAGATTTCACATTCCAGAAGAGCTGCCTTGAAATTTATTAGGAGGCAAAGATTAAATATTTGAATTTCAAGAGGTTTTTGGGGTTTTTTTGCCTTTGCACTTGATAGCCAGGTGGCTTGGAAGGGAATTCTTACGATGGCAAGGATCCAACACTGAAAAGATAGAAGCCAGACTATTGAGAAGTCAGGCTGCAAAACGATGGGAGAACAAGAGCACATTTTCAATATGATTTCATCATGATAGCAGTGTTCCAATATTTGAGGGGGTCAACCTATTTTCAAAAAAATAAAAAAATAGGGCCGGATGCGTCAACGTGAAGGCAAAACAAGAAACAATGGAGGAAACTAATCAAGGAGAGAAGCAACTTGTGCCTGGACACCATAGTGGAAAATATTAAATTGAAAATGAGTACAGCAATAGAGAGAGATGGAAGTGGAGTACAGAGTAGAGAGATGGAAGAGAAGGGGGGAAAGAGAGAGGGATGGAATAGAGGGGAGGAAGGAAGAGAGGGGAAATTAGAGGAGGAGGGAGGGCCAGACAGGGAGGAAGAAAGGAGGGGAAGGAGAAAGGAAGGGGACGTAGAGAGGAGCAGGAAAGGAGGGAAAAAGAAAAGAAGAAGGAAAGAAGAGAGGGAGATGGCAGGATTGAGAAGAAAGATTGCTGTAAAACAAAAAAGATGAAATGGAAGAAAGGCAACCCCGAACATATATAAATATACTAAATGGTTAAAAAACAAAAGAGAATAAATATGAAGAAGCAGGAAAATTAGAATTTGAGGGTGAATGAAGATGCTGTTTATATAAGTAAGTAAAGAAATACTGAGATATGATTAAAAAAAGGGAAAAAAGAAAACTGTGGCAAAAATTGTAATGGAATAAAATGTATTTGAATTTGATAAATTGTATAAGATAAGATATGGCCAATACTCTGTTCAAAAAAGATGTCGATGAATGTGGGGGGGGGGACCAATAAAACCTGTTTTTTTTAAAAAAGGAGAGAAGCAACCTGGAACTGAGGAGAAATTTCTTGACAGTAAGAACAACGAACAACTTGCCACCAGAAATTGTGGATGCTCCAACATTGGAAGCTGTCAAACTTGTGGCCTGTGAGCCGCATGCGTCATGCGCTGGCCATCCCCACCCCCGATTTAGCGAAGGGGGAAAAAAGTTGCGATACGTCACGTGATGACAACATAACGCGTGAGTTTGACACCCCTGGTATAGGGTGTGCAGGGGGTTTGACTAGAAGACCTTCAGGGTCTCTTCCAAGTCTGTTATTCTTTCCATTAGAGCTGTGGCGGTGTGGTGGTTAGAATGCAGTATTGCAGGTCTAACACACTGCTGACTGCTAGCAGTTCGATCCTGACCAGCTCAAGGTTGACTCACCCTTCCATCCTTCCGAGATTGGTAAAAATGAGGACCCAGATAGTTGGGGGCAATAGGCTGACTCTATAAACCGCTTAGAGAGGGCTGTAAAGGACCGTGAAGCGGTATATAAGTCTAAGTGCTATTGCTGTTGCTATGAGCTTCAGGAAATCGCCAAGACATCCTACAATTTATATCTGCTTTTGGATATTTTCAAGCTTAAATTACAAGGCAGTCGTACATTTTGTGAATGTTTCGGCGTGTTAATTTGTTGACTTGACATTAATTCATGGTAATTCGCAGAGTTCAGAAAGTAAGAGCTGCCCAAAAAGACATATATTTCTCCATACGTGCATTCACGTCGGAAATGGTATAAGATCTCCTGCTTGGATGAGGGAGTTGGACTAGATCACCTGCAAGGTCCCTTCCAATTTTGTTAATCTGTTAATCTACCTGAAGCAATGCCAGAGGGGATCACCTGAATAGCTGAATTGGACATCCAGGTATGAGGCCACTGCTTTACCCTCATAAAAGCTTTACTTATAATTATGTGGACTGTGTACATATGTTTACATCTCTTCTGATCACAGGCTAAATAGTAATAATAATTAGCTATCTATCCCACAGTCCTCTTTCTCTATTATTTCCCAATTAACTATTTGAAATAATGATTAAGACCTCAGCAAAAATTTAAAACTTCAATGTAACAACTAGCTCAGGGGTGGGTTCTAATTTTTTTTACTACCGGTTCTGTGGGCGTGGCTTATTGTATGGGCGTGGCTTGATGGTCATGTGACAATTATTTAGGATTTAGCAGAGGTACTGGTCTACCAGGCTTTTAACTGCTTGCAGAGCTGTACCGATCTACCCATTTATTTTTGCAGGCACTGATCTACTCATGTATTTTTGCAGGCACTGATCTACTCATGTATTTTTGCAGGCACTGGTCTACCCATTTATTTTTGCAGGCACCGATCTACTCAATTGTTTTCTTTTAACACTGATCAGCTGTAGGGTGGCCCTTTGAAGCCCCGCGGCAAGAGTTTAAACAGTTTTTTCCCTCTAGCCATCAGCTGGGACTCAGGAGGCAGCAACAGATTGGGGGTGGGGCCAAATAAAAGGTAAGAATAACACAGGGGGTGGGGGGATTGGGGGGGTGGGGCGGCAGAACCAGTTCGGTGATATCATATTGTCACCGCTACCGGCTCGGCGGAACCGGGCGGAACCGGGAGGAACCTACCACTGAACTAGCTCAGATATCAAGATGTTTGATAATTTTTAATCCAGTGCAATTACCTGACCTGGTTAATTAGTGTTTTATCTTCATCCCACAGGTCCTTTATAAAGTTAAACAAATCTGGAAACCTATTCTGTAATCTGTTCTTTTTTTTTTTTCTTTTACCCATTGCACCTGCTTTATGTCAGAAATCATATAGCTTGCCAGTTAGTATCTTTCTGCCAATGGAATGCAGATAACTTCTGCTTTATAATTTTAAAAAAACATATTTCAGGTTAATTTCTTTTACAGGGCAAGAAGGTTTTCTGGTCTGAAATGTGATATATGCGATCTTTGCAAGTTCCATATTAATGCCTTCCTATGGCTATTGAAGGTTTAAAAATTAATTTAAATGAATTCATTGATGAGACTCATTTCATCTTTACAGCTTAACAGTGGAACACTGAAAGATGACTAATGCTATCCTGGTCTGTTTATCGTAGTCCTCGACTTATAACCATTCACTTAGTGGCTCTTTCAGACAGCGCGGAAAAAAATGACTTACAACCGTTCCTTGCACTTATGACCATTGCAGCATCCCTATGGTCATGTGACCCAAATTCGGATGTTTGCATGTACCTTGTTTCCTCCAAAATAAGACATCCCCCAATAATAAGCCCAATCAGGCTTTTGAGCGCATGACAATAAGGCCAAGCACTTATTTCAGGGTTCAAAAAAATATAAGACAGGGTCTTATTTTAGGGGAAACACGCAGGGTGAAATCCAAAATTTTTCCCTGCCGGTTCTGTGGGTGTGGCTTGGTGCGTGTGGCAGGGGAAGGATATTGCAAAATCTCCATTCCTAACCCACTCTCGGGCCAGCCAGAGGTGGTATTTGCCGTTTCTCCAAACTACTCAAAATTTCCGCTACCGGTTCTGCAGAACCTGTTAGAACCTGCTGGATTTCACCCCTGGAAATACGTTATGTATTTACAATGGTTGCTGTGTCCTGAGGTAACAGAGTTGGGAGGGACCTTGGAGGTCTTCTAGTCCAACCCCATGCTCGAGCAGGAGACCTATACCGTTTCAGATGGTTCTGAAATGCCTATATCATTTCAAATATACCTATATACCTACCCAAAGTGCCCTATAATATTTCAGAGGGTTCATTGATATTTTCCGTGTTTCTAAAACTGCCTGTTTCTCTTAAGGGAGGAGCTCTCATTAAGACCCCTCGACTGACGACCACAAAATTTCTCTTGCTAAGGGAGGCATTCGTTAAATGAGTTTTGCCCCGTTTTACGACCTTTCTGGCCGCAAGTGTTAAGCGAATCACTGCAGTTGATAAGTGAGTCACTTAAGTTGTTAAGTGAATCTGGAGTCCCCATTGCATTTGCTTGCCAGAAGGTCACAAAAGGGGATCACAAAAGGGGACACCCCCCCGGGACACGTGATCAAAATTCGGACACTTGGCCACTTGGCATGGTACTTACAATGAGAATTTAGAAAGCGGCTGACTCTCTCTCTCTTTCTGAGCCCTAGGAAGCAGGCAAGGGCAAATCATTTCCCGAAATCTTGCCAAAGAAACTATAGGGACTTGTTTAGGCCAGGGGTCGGCAACTTTAAACACTCAAAAGAGCCACAAAGGTCCTAACCGGAAGCCCCCATTCAATTCTGGAGCCGACCGGAAGTCCAGTTCCCCCATCATAGTCTCCTCTTAGCACGGCGTCCTTTTTCCTCTGCCTCTCCTAACCGAAAGCCCTATCAATTGTGGAGCCGACCAGCAACAGGGAGCCGCAGCAGAGGGATGAAAGAGCCACATGCGGCTCCAGAGCCACGGGTTGCTGACTGGGATTAGGAATCAACACTTGATCCAAAGGCAACCTCTCACCCACTCCTCAAAATTATGGAAGGTAAATCTGTTTCAAGGCTACTGGCAAGTTTAGTTTCCTGAAGGCTTCCAACATTTAACGTCTCAAGATGGCGATGAATAACAGGATCCAAAGCTTTCATGTTGTGCGTTGGGATTCTTTGGTTGGCTGTTTCGAACCATATATATTGGAATACGTGGAATGCGAACCTGATTCAGCATTTTCCCAGCCATTGATCTCCATAGATATGTTTGACTACCATCTGTTCTGGCTTCAAGTCTGATATTGCTAGTGGGACTCATATATATAATAAAAACGCTTTCCAAATAGCTTAGCTGTTGATACTTCAAGGGCAACGATGCTGACTCCACAGCGTCAACTGTACTGCTTTTTAAAGTTTTTTCCCCCCATGTTTCATGTGAGTTACTCAAAAGCATATGTGTGTTAGCGGTCTCTGTGTGGAATAGATTATAAAGGCCAGTAAGGTAAAGGTAAAGGTTCCCTTCGCACATATGTGCTAGTCGTTCCCGACTCCAAGAGTTGGTGCTCATCTCCGTTTCAAAGCCGAAGAGCCAGCCCTGTCCGAAGACGTCTCCGTGGTCATGAAGCCGGCATGACTAAATGCCAAAGGCGCACGGAACGCTGTTACCTTCCCACCAAAGGTGGTCCCTATTTTTCTACTTGCATTTTTATGTGCTTTCGAACTGCTAGGTTGGCAGAAGCTGGGACAAGTAGCGGGAGCTCACCCCGTTACGCGGCACTAGGGATTCGAACAGCTGAACTGCCGACCTTTCGATCGACAAGCTCAGCGTCTTAGCCACTGAGCCACCGCATCCCTATAAAGGCCTATGGTTCATTAAACCTAGGCCTTAATGAACCATAGTTTAAACGAAGGACCTACTTCTCTGAGAAATATATTCAGCTTTGACTTTCGACTCGAGTCGTGATATGGACTGCTCTCATTGCACGTAACTGGAAATGAATATTCAAAATATTTAGACGTTAGAGAAGTGAGCAGGAGTCTCATAGCGATCTGTGTGATCATTAGGGGGGTTCTTCTGAAATATTATGGGTCTTACAGATGATGTCATGGGACAATTGTACGACACTGGAGGTCCGTGGAGATTCTCAGTCATCCAGGTCATGGTAGTCCCAAGGGTGCTTTTTCAAGAGGCACCCTGTTTTTCTTTGAAGACGTTTCGCTTCTCATCCGAAGAAGTTACGGAGCTGAAGAAGCTTGTTGGTTGAGAAGCGAAACATCTTTTTAAAAAAAAACACAAGAAAGTCCAGCTCTCTCTTGAAAAAGCACCTTTATGACAGTGGAGGTTTTTTAGAAGAGATTGGACAACTGTTCCTCTGAAACATACGATGAACGGTTACAGGAACTGGGCATGGCTAGTCTAGTGAAGAGAAGGACCAGGGGAGACATGATAGCAGTCTTCCAATATTTGAGGGGCTGCCACAGAGAGGAGGGGGGTTCAACCTATTTTCCAAAGCACCTGTAGGCCAGACAAGGAATAATGGATGGAAACTGATCAAGGAGAGATTCAACCTGGAAATAAGGAGAAATTTTCTGACAGTGAGAACAAGCAACCCATGGAACAGAAGTTGCCTTCAGAAGTTGTGGGAGCTTCATTACTTGAGACTTTCAAGAAGAGATTGGACTGCCATTTGTCAGAAATGGTGTAGGGTCTCCTGCTTGAGCGGGGGGTTGGACTAGATGACCTCAAAGGATCCTTCCAACTCTGTTAATCAATAAATCTGAATGGTGTAGGATTCCTGCTTAAATGGGGTTGGACTAGAAGACCTCCAAGGTCCCTTGCAACTCTGTTGTTCTGTTATTCCTACTTCAAAATGAGTGATCTTTGGCTTTTTGTAGAGGAAAAAAAAAACATAGAAATGTTAAGAGTACATGGTTTTGCACCGTTCGGTAGAACGAAAATCTCCCCCACCCAAGGTCATGAAATATAGATCAGTGTTTCTCAGCCTTGGCTACTTTTAATAGAACAGAATTCTTTATTGGCCAAGTGTGATTGGACACACAAGGAATTTATCTTTGGTGCATAATCTCTCTGTGTACATAAGGAGAATAAAATACATTCATCAAGAATAAAAGGATACAACACTTAGTGATAGTCAAGGTTACTAATATGCTATCAAATCGTACTAAGAAACAAATAAAACAATATAAATTGAAAGATACAAGCAACAGGCTCAAACTCAACCCCTCCAAGACGGAGTGGCTGTGGATGCCGGCATCCCATGATCTAGTGGCCCCATCGCTTCTGATGGGAGGAGAGTTACTTACTCCCTCTGAAAGGGTTCACAATCATGGCGTCCTCCTGGATTCGCGGCTATCCTTAGTTGACCATCTGACGGCCGTGACCAGTGGGGCTTTTGCACAGGTTCTCCTGGTGCGCCAGTTGCATTTCCTAGATAGGGATGCCCTCCGGACAGTCACTCATGCTCTCGCTATCTCTCGTCTGGACTCCTGCAATGCCCTCTACATGGGGCTGCCCCTGGGGTGCACCCAGAAGCTCCAACTGGTCCAGAATGCGGCTGCGCGGGTTGTTATGGGAGCTTCCCGTTACTCCCGTGTTACACCTCTTCTGCGCAAGCTGCACTGGTTGCCGGTGGTCCTTCGGATCCACTTCAAGGTGCTGGTACTCACCTATAAAGCCCTTCATGGCATGGGGCCAGGGTACTTGCAGGATCACCTCCAACCGGCCTCCCACCGCCCAGTGCGCTCACATAGGACTGCCCTCCTCCGGGTGCCATCAGCCAGACAATGTTGGCTGACGGTGCCCAGGATGAGGGCATTCTCTGTGGCTGCACCGACCCTCTGGAACGAGTTACACACTGGGCTCCGGACAGCCCCTGACCTCCGCTCTTTCCACAGTGACCTGAAGACATGGCTTTTTCAGCAAATCTTCTGATCTGTTTGGCAGCTATAGTTTTAACTTGGGGATTTTAATTGGATTTTTAGCATTATTTATTGTTCTGTTTTGTTGCTGTGAGCCGCCCTGAATCCTTCGGGAGTAGGGCGGCATATAAATATTAATAAACATAAACATAAACGTGGTTATAGTCATAAGTGGAAAGAGATAGATACTAGTAAGGAAGAGAAGAAGAATAGTAATACAGTCTTAGTAAATAATTGGACAGTGTTGTGGGAATTAGTTGCTAAGCAGAGTGATGGCATTCGGGAAAAAACTGTCCTTGTGTCTAGTTGTTCTGGTGTGCGGTTCCCTATACCATCGTTTTGAGGGTAGGAGTTGAAACAGTTTATGTCCATGATGTGAGGGGTCTGTAGATATTTTTCACAGCCCACTTTCTGACTCATGCAGTATACAGGTCCTCAATGGAAGGCAGGTTGATAGCAATCGTTTTTTCTGCAGATCTAATTATCAGTGGAAATCTGTGTTGGTCTTGTTTGGTTGCAGAGCCAAACCAGACAGTTATGGAGGTGCAGATGACAGGTTCATCTGCATGTGTGGAGATGTGTGGACTTCAACTCCCAGAATTCCCCAACACCCCCCCCCCCCAAAAAAAACCCCTGCCTTAGAGATTGAATATGCTTTGGGCTGAGGACAGTTTGAATGTTATGACACCATTTATCACGCTGAGTTGGGAAAACATCCTGCTTCCGCTTTCCCTTCCACCATGCTCTTTCCAGATTTATTTTTTTATTTTTTTATTTTTTGCTCTGTGGTGCAATCTGTCCTGCGTTTTTCTTTTTTCCCCCTGTAGCCTGTCAGGAGCTCTTCAAAACAGGAATGGTGGCTTCCACCATCTGTTATCTTTCTTATTTTGTAAGAATGTCTTTAGATCCATGTGGGTCTCAAAGGCATTCGGGCGAACGAAGATGGGAGGTGGTCAGAGGTCATCAGATAACTTCAAAGATGTCAGCTGGACATTCTGTAAGTACAGGTGGAGTGGTTTGCGGACATATTTTTTACCAGAGATTCTGCACTGGTTAAACTCATATAACAGAACATTCAAGAAATTTGGGTCTTTAAGGACTTTTCGTGCCGTTGGAGAAAACCACCTGGAATTTGCACCCGGACAACTTTTCGATAAAACTCCGCTAGCTGAACAACTTTATCACGGTCTCCAGCTGTTTTTGATGACAACTGTTTGACTGCTGTTCAAAAGTTCTGCTCGGTTGGTCCCGTTTTTTAAGATCTGTCATTTGGGGGAAGATTGTATTCCTTCACACATGGGTCTCATTTCCTAGATTTATATCTGGAGTTTGCTTATAAAATTCCATTCGGGGGAAACCATAAGAATAGGATATGCCTGTTGGTGTCCTGAGATTCACAGCTTCATTATATTTCTACTGTGTCATCCTCTAATGGATGTCCTTTACACCCAATTTCTTTGCGGGGTGTGAGTTTTAATTTTGGACTCTTATGCGTTCCATGTGTTTCGTTGCACTGCTTTAAAGTTTCCGAGGACTGACTTGAGTTGTTGTAAGGGTACATCAGCCTCTGTTAGGAAAACATGTCATTTAATCTTTTTCCTTTTCCTTAATATATACAATTATCAAGCACAATGCTGAATTCATCAATTGAACAATCATATACTAATTGCAAATGATTTTCTATGCTTTCATCCCAAGGTACCGTATTTTTCGGAGTATAAGACGCACTGGAGTATAAGACACACCTTAGTTTTTGGGGAGGAAAATAAGAAAAAAGCTGATTGGCAAGTGGATCGGCTTCCTGGAATACCCCCAATCAGCTGTGTGTGTCCAATCACTCTTGCCCAATAAAGAATTCTATTCTATTCTATTCTATTCTATTCTATTCTATTCTATTCTATTCTATTCTATTCTATTCTACTCTACTCTACTCTACTCTACTCTACTCTACTCTACTCTACTCT
>WNWU01000007.1:39891997-39911962 GCA_012654045.1 Ptyas mucosa | reverse complement strand
ACTCTACTCTACTCTACTCTACTCTACTCTACTCTACTCTCATTCTACTCTACTCTACTCTACTCTACTCTGCAATAAAATAGCTACAGGTAGTTCTCAACCTCCAGCCACAATTGAGCTCAAAGTTTCCACTGCTAAGCAAGCAAGCAAGCAAGTTGTTAAATGAGTTTTGCACATTTTATGACCATTCTTACTGCTGTCGTGAAGCGAATCTCTGCAATGAATAAGTTAATAACACCGTTGTTAAGTGAATCTGGTTTCCCCATTGATTTTGCTTGTCAGGAGGTTGCAAAAGAGAATCACACGACCCTGGAACACTGCAATTGACAAAAATATGGATCTGGGGTTGGATCTGTTAGCGTTTGCTCTCCTTTTATCCATGGGAAAATACAGCTAGTCCTCAGTTCACAACCGTTTGTTTAGTGACAGAAGTTATACAAGCAGGGGGTTGGACTAGAATGCCTCCAAGGTCCCTTCCAACTCTGTTATTCTGATATTCTATTATTGTTTCAGAGGAAGGAACAACTTAAATATGAGCTAGCAGTATTCTGCGGCTGCCAAAATAGCAAATGCCATCTAAGACCACATTAACAAAGAGATAGAATATTGCATCCAAATTTGGTTGCCACAATACAAAAAAGATGTTGAGCCTCTAGAAAGAGTGTAGAGAAGAGCAACAATGATGATTAGGGGACTGAAGCTAAAACATAAGAACGGTTGCAGGAACTGGATATGTCTAGTTCAATGAAAAGAAGGACTAGAGATGATATGATTACAATTTTCAAATATCTAAAGGTAAAGGTAAAGGTTCTCCTTGCACATATGTGCTAGTTGTTCCTGACTCTAGGGGGCGGTGCTCATTTCCATTTCAAAGCCGAAGAGCCAGCGCTGTCCGAAGACATCTCCGTGGTCATGTGGCCGGCATGATTCAACGCCAAAGGCGCACGGAACGCTGTTACCTTCCCACCAAAGGTGCTCCCTATTTTTCTACTTGCATTTTTTACATGCTTTCGAACTGCTAGGTTGGCAGAAGCTGGGACAAGTAACGGGAGCTCACCCCATTACGCAGCACTAGGGATTCGAACCGCTGAACTGCCGACCTTTCAATCAACAAGCTCAGTGTCTTAGCCACCGAGCCATCGCGTCCCAAATATCTAAGGGGCTGCCATAAAGAAGAAGCGGTCAACTTATTTTCCAAACCACCTGAAGGCAGAAAAAAGAAGCAGTGGATGGAAACTAATCAAGGAGAGAAGCAACCTAGAACTAAGGAGAAATTTCCTGACAGAACAATTAATCTGTGGAACTGCTTGCCTCTAGATGTTGTGGGTGCTCCAACACTGGAGGTGTTTAAGAAGAGATTGGACAGCCACTTGTCTGAAATAGTATATGATCTCCTGCCTGAGCAGGAGGTTGGACTAGAAGACCTCCAAGGTCCCTTCTAACCCCCTGCTCCGGCAGGAGATCCTAGGATCTCTGTTATTCTGTTCTATTATTCTAGGTTTTGTTCTTATCTTATTATTTTTTTTTATTGCATTTAGTCTTCTGAGATTGGGGCCCGAAATTGCCCACAAGCCACTGAGTTGTGCCCAGGCCTAAATAAGTATCTGTAGAAATGGAAGAAATGCTTTGTCTAATGACTTAAATTAATTAGACAAAAGTAGCCTCGAGTTAACTGCGGCTAGATTGGTATTTGCGAAATCCTGGAAGAGTAAAACTCAACCCCCAGAAGAAATGTTAATAAACAAAATATTAGAGTGTGCAGAAATGGCAAAGTTAACGAGTCTGCTAATGGATGATGAGATATCTAAATATTATGAAGTATGGGAAAATTGGTATAACTGGCTAGATAATAGAAAAAGACGATGACCTATTTTTTTTCTGTGAATAGATACTGTGAAACACGACTATGTACTTATAGAATGTAAATATAATGATGGGAAAAATGATAGCTTAAGACAAAGTAGATTAGATATATGATATTTAATTTATAAGAACACTGTACTGCCGGATAACAAAGAGACCTTGTAAAAATTTTTTTAGTTTTCTTTTAATTTTGAAACTTAATAAAGTATTTGTAAAAAAAAAAAAAAAGTAGCCTCGAGCCCTGAGGTCAGGGCTATTATTATGCAGCAAACTGTTCTTTCCGTGGAAAAGCCCTTTCACCCGCCTGCTTGTAACCTGAGCTGAACATTGCTGCATGCTTGCCTTCTCTGGGACGTTAAAGATGGAGGCAAATACAGGTGCGTCTCTTCTGATCCGCCATCAATTGGCATAACGGGGGTCTTGATCGTTGAAATAGAGAATGGCCAGTCAGCCAAGCATAAAGAGATAAAGAGTCTTGTGGCGAAGTGCGTAACTTCACTTAAGCTCCCTTTCTCCGCTTCGAAGGGCTGTGCTCATTCATCGTTGCTAACTGCACCATCTGTTAAATTGCACAGGTATGTGGTTTCTTCCACCCACTTGCCTGGCCAACATAGTATTTAAGTGACGCTCTGGGCAGCCGTCTTTTGTCTAAAACCCTCCGGCAGCTGAAAAAACAAACCCTCACTTGTGTTGATCGTGATCCAAACAAGATGGGAGATGTTTAGGTCTCATGATATTCGGGAATTGTAGCGTGGATCTTCACTTGTGGTCCAGCAGCAGGAGAAATTATCCACCTGCGCGCTTTTGAATCGTAAAGCTGAAACCATTAGGAGCACCCTGCAGAAATATATTGTGCAGAAATTTCAAATTAAAAAAACATTCCCCCCCCCCCCGGAAGATAATTATCCAGCCTCTGTTTGAAGACACCCATTAAAGTGGGAGCGGGGGGGGGGGCACACCGCTTTCCCAGGTCAGAGGTTCCACGTTTTAAGTGCTCTTGTTATTAAGAAAGTGTTTCTTAACATTCGACTGGAATTTGCATTCCTGTAACTTAAATTCTTTATCTCGTGTCCTGCGACACTAGAAAGACGGAGAGTAAGTCGTGACACAAATCCAGGTGTTTGGATACAGCTGTTACATTCTCCTGCAGTTTTCTCTTTCCATAGCTGGACATGTTTAATTTCTTTCATTTTTTTTTTCCATTGAATTTTAGTTCCAGTTACTCGATCTACCATGTTGCCCTTTGTCAAACCTGTTTTAGTTTGCTTCTATTCTGGTTAGATAGAGTGCCCAAAATTGGACTTTTTATTTGAGGTGGAATCTGACCAAGAATATAATAGAATAATGATTTCTTCTGTTGATGCAGCCTGATAGTTAATTTGGCTTTTCTTGCTGCCACATCACCCTGCTGGCTCATATTTAATTTGTAATTAGCTACTATTCCAAAGTAATTTCTGTTCATCTCCGATAAGCAAATTCAATGGAGAAACCAGATTCACTTAACAACCGCGCTACTAACTTAACCACTGCAGTGATTCATTTAGCAGCTGTGGTAAGGAAGGGTGTAAAATGGGACAGAATGCACTTAACTAATGACTCATTTAGCAACATAAATTATGGCTCAGTTGTGGTCGTATGCTGAGGACTAGCTGTGCAAGCAGTAGCTTACTTTCCCCAGTTTTTTTTTAAAAAAAATTAAATAAATATTTTATTGATTTTCAACAAAGTACAAAAAGAAGAAAGTTTGTGCATAACTGTGACCATTTACATGACATATTACTATATTTCACTTATACTCTATACCAGTGATGGTTAACCTTTTTGCCATCGCGTGCCAGGAGCAGGGGGGGTTGCGCACGTGTGTGCCCACACCATAATTCTATGCGCCCTGCGCATGCGGGTGTGATCCCCCCCCGCTCCTGGCCCGTGATGGCCCGGTAGGCCCGTTTTTCTCTCTCACCAGGCTCTGTTTCCAGCCGCCGGAGGGTCTCCCGAGTGGGTATGGGGAAGGCCGTTTTCACCCTCCCCAGACTCCTAGAAAGGCTCTGGAGCCTGGAGACAGCAAAAAACGGGCCTTCCCCACCACCCCCTGAGGCCCTCCGGAAGCAGGAAACAGCCTGTTTCCCTACTTCTGGTGGGCCCAGAAGACCCGAAAATCAGCTGGCCGGCGCGCACATGCATACCGGAGCGGAGCTCGCGTGCCCACCGATATGGCTATATGTGCCGTCTGTGGCACACGTGCCATAGGTTCGCCATCACGGCTCTATACATTCTAACTAAATTCAATCCTACGTCATCTAATTTTCTTTTTTTTCTATTCTCAATCCATTTATACCACTTCTCCCATATTATCTAATATTCCAAATCCATCGATCCTTTCAGCTCAAGTGTCATCTTGTCCATTTCAGCGCAGTCCAAGACTTTTTTAATCATGAAGTCTTTCGAGGGTATATTTGTGTTTCTCCAACACTGTGCTAAGGCTAGTCTTGCCGCCCGTTACTATACGTAGAATAATGTACGTTGTTTTTTTTTTTTGTCGTATTTCTTTTTCGTTATCCCCAGAAGAAACGCTTCTGGAGTGTATTCTATTTGGACGCCAGTTAATTCCTGTAACCAGTTTTGTATTTTTTTCCCAATATTTTTTCGATTCTTTTTTTAAAATAGATTGAGTGATTGATTGATTCAATTTATATGCCGCCCTTCTCCGGAAACTCAGGCTTACAATGCGTTAAGCAATAGCCTTCATACTTTTGTATATACCTGCTTAGTAGCGCTTTTTGCCCCCCCCCCCCCAGCGGTGTTCTTTTTTATACAAAGTCAGCTTATTGCCCCCACAATCCGGGTCTTCATTTTACCTACCTCAGAAGGATGGAAGGCTGAGTCAACCTTGGACCTGGCGAGATTTGAACTCGCAGTAATTGCAGGCAGCTGGCAGCTAAGTGCTACTTTAACAGCACTTTAGTCCACTGCTCCACCAAGGCTCCTTAATAGATATATACTTTCCCCAGTTTTTAACTGTGTGTGCCCTTTGTTTCCCAGCACGTTTCTTTTTTCAGCTTTCTCTGCAAATTGGGGTGGGGGTGGGGGCGACTTCTTTTTTTCACTAATTTGCGGTCAGCAAGACAAACATTTCAGGTACATATTATCCAAGGAACGTCTTGTGCTAAAGAGAAAATGCCAAGATGCAAAAGTTAGGTTTTGCTTTTCTTCAAATCTCTTAGAAGTAATCGTTGTGCCATTTTTTAAAAAGGAAGGTTTGCCATTTGTTTGCATAGCTTGTTCGAAAGTTGTCCATTCGAATAAAAATTTGAAAATTGCTTTAGGGTTATTATTACTTTCATCTACTGCTCATCGGTATATATGATGCATTGAGGGTTTTATTCCGTTGTAAAGGCATATTGTATCTTGTGTAGCAAAAGTGTGTGATAATATAACAGATTTTTTCCGTCCCCCGCCCAAAAGTAGACTAATATTATGACTTGATCTAAAGATGTTTATTTTTTAAAGGGCCTCTTGTACGGTGTGATCCAAGGTTCATATACTTTTGATCTCTATATTTTTTAGATTTTGCTTAGTTATTTCTCCCAGACTGCTGAGAAAGTATATATTTATAGCGCCAAGACTCCCCAAACCACAACCCAATTTATTATTATTATTTTTAAAAAGCGTGCTTCAAAGCGGAGAGAGCTTTAACAGTGGCCAGAAAAAAAAAACCCTGAAGGTGACCTACTGGGGTATGGCAGATTGTCAATTTTTGGTACCTTAAGATAAACTCTTTGAAATGTCACCTTTTAACCTGGTCTATCAAAACGTTGCAAAGAAATTAGATTCAGTTCTGGGAAACGATTAATGATCAGAAGTTTCATGTCACTTCCTCTTTTGTTTTATTTTGGTTTTTTTTTAAATTTTTAATTTAATTTAATTTAAAAATGTCCTTTCTCCAAAATGCGCATAATAGCTGTCTTGTCATTTACACCATGGAAGCAGTGGTGAAATCCAAATTTTTTTACTACCGGTTCTGTGGGTGTGGCTTGGTGTGGCTTGGTGGGTGTGGCTTGCTGGGCGTGGCAGGGGGAAGGATACTACAAAATCCCCATTCCCTCCCCACTCCTGGGGGAAGGATATTGCAAAATCTCCATTCCCACCCCACTCGGGGGCCAGCCAGAAGTGGTATTTGCTGGTTCTCCGAACTGCTCAAAATTTCCGCTACCGGTTCTGCAGAACCTGTCAGAACCTGCTGGATTTCACCCCTGCATGGAAGTATCCTTTAATGAGAATTACTTCCAGGAATGGGGTCTGTCTTATATACAACGATGGTGGTATTCTGCTTTATGTAACAATTGTTTTTTTGAATCATGCCAAATTGCTAACCCAACATTCCGTTTCCAGTAAGGATAAGTCAAAATTTTGTGGTTTGGCAGCTCCAATGTCAGAGGGGAAGTGGATACGAAAAACAGTTTCCCCTTGTTGCTTATATCCAGTCATCGGTTACTTCAGGGGCAAATTTGTATTTGGGGATGTCTTAGTTGTAGTAGCATTGCTTGTAGGCTTATACACAGGTAGTCCTCGACTTATGGCCCATAATTGAGCCCAACATTTCTGTTGCTAAGCGCAACATTTGTTAAGTGGGTTTTCTCCCCCATTTTACAACCTTTCTTGCCACCATTGTTAAGTGAATCTCTGCAGTTGTTAAGTGAGTAACATGGCTTCCCCATTGACTTTGCTCGTCAGAAGGTCACAAAAGGGGATTACACGACCCTGGGACACTCCAACCCTCATAAAGATGAGTCCATTGCCAGGCATCTGGATTTTGATCACATGACCAAGAGGATGCTGCAACGGCAAGAAGGGTGAAAAACAGTCATAAGTAACTTTTTTCAGTGCCGTTGTAACTTCAAACCAGAGGTGGATTTCAGCAGGTTCTGACCAGTTCTGGAGAACCGGTAGTGGAAATTTTGAATAGTTCGGAGAACCGGTAGTAAAAATTCTGACTGGCCCCGCCCCCATCTATTCTCTGCCTCCTGAGTCCCAGCTGATAGGGAGGAAATGGGGATTTTGCAGTAATTTTCCCCTGGATTGGGGAGGAAATGGGGATTTTGCAGTATCCTTCCCCTGGAGTGGGGTGGAAATGGAGATTTTACAGTATCTTTCCCATGCCACGCCCACCAAGTCACACCCACAGAACCGGTAGTAAAAATTTTTGAAACGCACCACTGCTTCAAACAGTCACTAAACGAATGGTTGGTAAATTGAGGGTTATCAGTATTGATTTTGGGGATTGCTTATGCTTTTTTATTTACCTTCTTTGGTCAATTTTTAAGGCTGCTCAC
This sequence comes from Ptyas mucosa, assembly GCA_012654045.1. Classification (NCBI taxonomy): domain Eukaryota; kingdom Metazoa; phylum Chordata; class Lepidosauria; order Squamata; family Colubridae; genus Ptyas; species Ptyas mucosa. The sequence goes on along the minus strand of WNWU01000007.1, from coordinate 39,904,769 downwards.
TTTCCAACTCTTCTGGGCAACTTACTTAAATGCATGAAAAGACTACAAAAATTACAATAACAAGCAAACAACAAATACAGTCTACTTCTTGAATTATGCATAAGTGGTTTTGGAAATAAGTGCGTATTGCATTTTTTAAAATGAAATATACTACAACATTGAAAGGACATCCATCCATCATCAAGGATACAATTGTATGGGAAAGTAATTTTTCCTTCTGTATTTAAATAGAAATCATTTCTCCACCAGAAATCCCACTGGGACTGCACATATTATTTTATGAGCTAAATCCCTACTGTGAAATAAGCTGCATGTAATAAGTGGCTAAGAGAACTAGGTATCTTTAGCCCAATGAAGAGAAGGTTTAGGACAGGGATCTCCAAACTTGGCAACTTTAAGCTTTGCTGGCTGAGGAATTCTGGGAGTTGAAGTCCACAAGTCTTAAAGTTGCCAAGTTTGGAGACCCTTGCTTTGGGGTGTGACATGATAGCTGTCTTCCAGTACTTGAGGGGCTGTCACAGAGAAGAGGGGGTCAGCCTATTCTCCAAAGCACCTGAGGACAAAAGAAGAAGTAATGGATGGAAGCTTATCAAAGAGAAGAGATCCAACCTGGTAGTAAGGAGAAATTCCCTGACGGTGAGAACAATTAATCAGAACAATTAAGCAGAAATTCCCTGACAGTGAGAACAATTCACCAGGCTTGTCTCTGGAAGTTGTGGATTCTCCATCACTGGAGGTTTTCAAGAAGAGATTAGGCAACTGTTTGACCAGGATGATATAAGATCTCCCGTCTTGATCGGGGTGGACTAGAAGACCTCCAAGGTCCCTTCCAACCCTACGATTCTATAATACTAATATTAATAATTTAATTATACAATTGCTGGTTGCCTCTGTGTGTGTGTGTGTGAGAGAGAGAGAGAGAGAAAGAGAATGAGCGAGAGAGAAGAGAAAAAGAGAGAGAGAATGAGAGAGGGAAAATGAAAGAGAGAATGGGAGAGAGAAAATGAGAGAAAGAGAATGAGCAAGAGAGAGAATGAGCGAGAGAGGAGAGAGAATGAGAGAGAATGAGAGAGAGGGAGATTGAGAGAGAATGAGAGAGAGAAGAGAAAATGAGAAAGAAAGAGAGAATGAGAGAGGGAGAATGAGAGAGAGGAAGAATGAAAGAGAGAATGAGACAGAGAAAAGAGAGAGAATGAGAGAAAGAGGGAGAGAGATTGAGTGAGAGAGAAGAGAAAATGAGAGAGAGGGAGAGTAAGAATGAGAGAGAGAGGGAGAATGAAAGAGAATGAGAGAGAGAGAGAAGAGAAAAAGAGAGAGAGAGAGAATAAGAGAGGGAAAGAGAATGAGAGAGAGAAAGAGAGAGAGAGAAAAGAATGAGAGAAAGAGAATGAGAGAAGAGAAAATAAAGAAAGAGAGAGAGAGAGGATGAGAGAGAGGAAGAATGAAAGAGAATGAGACAGAGAAAAGAGAGAGAATGAGAGAGAATGAGAGAAAGAGGGAGAGAGAGAATGAGTGAGAGAGAAGAGAAAATGAGAGAGAGAGAGAGTAGTGATATTTGCTTTAAAGAACTTTTCTTCCCCCCCTCCTTTTTTCATCTCTTTATTTGCATGGAAGAAGAATTACCCTCCTCTTCCCCCCCCCCTTTTTAAATGAAGTTAGGCTAGAGTTGATAAAGTAACCTTTTAAATTTTTTGTGCATATTGGAGAAATGACAGGACCACATTGCTGTTAGCTTGCTGTTAACTGTTTGTAAGGCTGTTGCCAATATTATGTCAGGTGTCGATTTCTCCTTGTCAGCCAAATCTGTGATCACCATGGAAACCATTCAAACAAAGTACATAAGCAGCTAAAGTATTTTGAAAAAAACAACCCCCGCATAAAAAGAGGGGAAAAAATAATACCAGCCCTGACTTCTTAAGAGTTTTACCTACAAAGCTGTAAGTGTAGTTTTTACAATTATTGTAAAATATTTTATTAAAGAACGAAGTACGCAAGATTAAGGCCCCTTCGAAGGTATTTCCTGCGCATTAGATTATGTAACTCACAACCAAAATTTTTACGGCCCTTTTCTCCATTGAACCTGGGCCAAAAAACGTCGAACGGTAAAGAGTTTAACTTTCTTTTTAAAAGTAACTTCCTAATCCAATTAGTCATTTATGAAGAGTAGCTTTTCTTTGACACAATCCATACACAAGAAGGGTGTTTGAAAAACGATATTCTGCGTCTTGTAGCTACGGAAAGGTCATTGCTTCATATGGGCAAAATTCCTCTATGTTCAAGATGTCCGTTTTTGAAACTTCAGCGCGACCCCATGGACAACGTTCCTCCAGGCCTTCTTGTCCTCTACCATCCTCTGGAGTCCATTTAGGCTCGCGCCGACTGCTTCAGTGACTCCATCCAGCCACCTCGTTCTCTGTCGTCCCCTTCTTCTTTTGCCCTCAATCATTCCCAGCATTAGGCTCTTCTCCAGTGAGTCCTTCCTTCTCATTAGGTGGCCAAAAAGTGAAGCGACTAGGCCAAAGCTGAAAATTCATGTAAAGGAGTGTTTATTTTTTCTTTCTTGTCTTTATGTGATTGTATTGATCTATAGCAGGGGTGTCAAACTCGATTTCATGGAGGGCCACATTAGCGGCCAGGGTGGGCATGGCCAGCACAATGTCACTCGTGTTGGGGGCACCTGTGGAGGCCCAAATGCTCTGCTGTGATGGCCTCCTGCAACCCTCTGCCAGTGAAAACGGAGCTCCGGAGGGCCATTTTGGGAGTTGAAGTCCACAAGTCTTAACGTTGCCAAGGTTGGAGACCCCTGCTCCAGAGAATCCGCGAAGACGTGGCTCTCCAAAATTACCTAGGGCCCATCCAAATATTCCTTGCGGTCTACCGCTCTTACCAACCTTCTTATCTTCTTAACTAGCTACCTTCTATATGAGATGATGACTCTGATGAAGGTGGGGTTTTTATAAGGGATTTTGTCCTAATAAAGAAATTGAATCGTAGCCAAACAGAATTACTGGAATGCAAAGTTAGCTGAAGCCGCCTGGGATAGATAAGCAAATGGTTACTAAGTTTACACAGGTGCCGTTGGGGTGTGGTGGAACTTGCATGTCGTGCTTCAAAACAACTGTGCTATAGATAACGGGACAAACGTCGTAGTAGTTTGCTATGAAAATGCCCCCGTTAGGCCTAGGGGCAAAGATAAACGTTTAGGGGATTTTCCATTTTGATATATAGGTAAAATGATCAAATGTGAATTAGTCAATGCAAATTTCTTGGGTGAAATCAGGGGTGGGCTTCAAAAATTTTAGCAAGGGGTTCTCTGCCCAGTTGCTGGGTGGGCGTGGCCTAGTTGGCCTCCTGCACCACGGTGAGGGGGCTCCGGAGGCTTTCCTCGAGCCTCTGGGAGGACGAAAACGGCCTCCCCAGGCTCCGGAGGCCCTCTGGAGGGCTTACTGGAAATTCAGGAAGGCCGGAAACAGGGCCGTTTCCAGCCTTCCCGAACTTCCTGTAGGCCCGTTTTTCACCCTCCCTGGGCCTCCTAGAATTCTGGGAGTTGAAGTCCACAAGGTTGGAGACCTCTTGCTTTAAAGGGTTGTTTGGATCAAGAAGAAAGCAAGTTAAACACCATTGTCTGGTTTGTTTTTTTTTCATTTCTAGAATTTTGTCAAGTGCTGGGAAAGAGTTGAAAGATAATTTTCTGAAGGCCTTGGCGGAGAGGGAAGAAGCCAACCGTAATGGGAAAGTGTCTGTGAGTAAATCTGAAAAGTTCTATCAGCAGCGTACAATGAATGTCTACCATTCAGACTTTGGAATTACGAATTGTGAATATGAGAATGTAAAATCAGAAAATATATCTGAACACATCCGCATGGAAATACCTGTATGTACGTTTTTGTTTTTGTGCTAAAATCCAATCTCTGTGTAAACGTTAGACAACCTGCTTAGAGATTTTGCCTATTCATACTTATTTTATTTATCCTGTTCATGGTTTCAGTGCATCATTGGGCCTAATTAAAATCCAGATCCAGTGCTAGTCGTTCCCAATTCTAAGGGGCAGTGCTCATCTCCGTTTCAAAGTCGAAGAGCCAGCGCTGTCCAAAGACGTCTCCGTGGTCATGTGGCCGGCATGACTAAACACCAAAGGCGCACAGAACGCTGTTACCTTCCCACCAAAGGTGGTCCCTATTTTTCTACTTGCATTTTTTACGTGCTTTCCAACTGCTAGGTTGGCAGAAGCTGGGACAAGGAGCAGGAGCTCACCCCGTTATGCGGCACTAGGGATTCGAACCGCTGAACTGCCGACCTTTTGATCGACAAGCTCAGCGTCTTAGCCACTGAGCCACCGTGTCCCTAAATTTTCTATATGTGCTTTCAAATTATATTCACATTGATTTTCAATCCTGTGTTTCAGAACAAACCTGGCACACACTTTTATAAAGAGATAGTCTTTGGCTTGTGAGCACAATAGAGCTCAAAATTTTGTTTTCTATATGAGACATCTGTTTAGTGAATTTTGCCCCATTTTACTAGCTTTCTGGCCACAGTTGTTGACGGAATCACTGCAGCTGTTAAGTTAGCAAGATAGCTTTGAAGTGAATCTGGCTTCCCCGTTGACATTGCTTGTCAGAAGTTCGCAAAAAGTGTTCATGGGACCATGGGACATGGCAACCATCATAAATATGAACCAGTGGCCAAGCATCCGAATTTGGATCATGTGACCATGGGGATGCTGCAACAGTCGTAAATGTGAAAAACAGTCATAAGTCCCAAGTTCTTGCTTTCAAGAAACAACAGGACTTTCTGGTTTTATCTTTGAAGATGGATTTGGTTCTCATCCAAGAAGCTTCTTCAGCTCTGATTGGAAGGTGGGGAATGGAAGGATTTATACTCCTTGCAGACAGCTGGTTATTTGCATTCTATTAGAGGGTCGTTGAGGCCACTTGGAAGTTTATCTATGTCACTTGAGTAGTGCAAATAGGTGTGGAGCCTCCTTGGAACTGTTGAAAGGACTGTGTTGTAGACTGATAGATAGATGGTAGATCATTGTATCCAGAGGTGGTATTCAGCCGATTCGGATCAGTTCAGGTGAACCGGTAGCGGCGACTGCGGATAGGTCCACCCATCACCCACCCACCCGGAGGTAGGCCCACCCACCCACTCTGAAATCATGCCATCCTATTTAGCTATGTTTTCGAGGCCAGGCGCATGCATGGAAGGTGTGCACATGAGCAAAGCATATGTGTGGAAGGCCGGGCGCATGCGTGGAAGGCGCGCATGAAGCAAACATGCACGTGCACACCGAACCGGTGGCAAAAATATGTGAAACCCACCGCTGGTCATATCCCTCCCCCCTCTGTTGAGAGAGATCTATTTAGTTTTGACGTAGATGGCCTCTTTGACCCCTCTTCCAAATTGGTGGTCCTCTCAGTCTAAAATGTGGACTTTGGTGTCTTCAGAAGAGTGGCCTTTGTCTTTTAAATTCAGATGGACCTCTAAATCTAGTCTTGATGGGTTTGTTCTCCTATGTTGTGCCATGTGTTTTTGAAGTGGTTGTTTTGTTTCCCCAATGTACAGATCTGCACGTGGTTCACTGCATTGTACTGCATATAGCATGTTGCTCAGTTTGTGTTTGGATGTTTTATCCTTGGGTGGACAAGCTCCTGCCTTAGTGGGTTTGAAGTGTGCACGTATGTTGTGTTGGTTGAACATCCTCCTGAGCGCTTCCGATATTCATGCAACGTATGAAATGACATTGTTGCATTGTTTATTGTTCTCTTCTTTTGCTGTTGTGGAGGTTGTAAGTCATTTTTTTCAGCGCCATTATAATTTCGAACAGTCACCAAAGGAAGTGTTGTAAGTTGAAGGCTACTGGTATTGATAAAAGGGGTAAATTATTCACTGATGGAATTGTGTAAATGGAACTAAATAGATTACAACTTGGATTATTAGTAACATGTGAGAATAAACAATATTTAGATTTAGAATAAATAGAGTTGGAAGGGACCTTGGAGGTCTTCTAGTCCAACCCAGGGGTGAAATCCAGCAGATTCTGACAGGTTCTGGAGAACTGGTAGCAGAAATTTTGAGTAGTCTGGAGAACCAGCAAATATCACCTCTGGCTGGTCCTAGAGTAGGGTGGGAATGGAGATTTTGCAATATCCTTCCCCCAGGAGTGGGGAGGGAATGGGGAATTTGCAGTATCCTTCCCTTGGAGTGGGGTGGAAATGGAGATTTTGCAGTATCCTTCCCCTGCCACGCCCACCAAGCCACACCACGCCCACCAAGCCACGCCCACAGAATAAGGAGTAGAAAAATTTGAATTTCACCACTGGTCCAACCCCCTGCTTAGGCAGGATACCCTACACCACTTCAGACAAATGGTTATCCAATCTTTTCTTAAAAACATATTTTTTAAAAATATGCTTTCATCTTCCATATATTGTCATAGATCCAGCAACCTTGCAATCTAAAATTTACCTGAAAAATCCAAGCTCATCAGATGTTTTCAAAGGTACAGTGTAACATTGCCTATTTCCATTGGTTGATATAAGATATTTTATCATTTGTCTCGGTATGATTAATTTTAGTTAGGAAGCAGGAAAAAAAAGGAGCCTCTGGCCGAAGAGAATTGAAGTAAAAATAACAGTGATGGAATTTAGGATGAAACTGGATTGAGAGAATGCTGGAAGGAGTATTTTAGAGATTTGCATGGTAAGGATTGGGATAGTAGAACTGAGACTAATGTTATAAATATTAGGATTAAAGAAAAACTTGATGAATGGAGGGTTTATACATGCTGTGACAATCCTGAAAAATAACAAAGACTGCAGATGTAGAAAAGGTATAACTGGAAAAATGTTAAAATACAAGTAGTCCTTGACTTATAACCATAGTTGAGCCAACATTTCCATTGCTAAGCGAGACAGTTTTAAGTAAGTTTTGCCCCTTTTTTAACCACCTTTCTTGCAACGGCTGTTAAGTGAATCACTGCAGTTCAGTTAGTAACATGGTTGTAACCGCTCCAAGTTTCAACGGCACTGAAAAAAGTGACTGTGACACAGGGGTGAAGTGTACTTAGCTTCCTTACCGGTTTGGAAGTGCACGCTCTGCACGCATCACATGTGCATGGACCCTCTGCGCATGCGCAAAACCTTCTGTGCATGCGCAGAGGGAAAAAACACATTACTTCCTAGTTAAAGCCAGGAAGTAACGACAACTGGGTGGGTGGGCGGAGCCTTGCGCCACCATCGCTACCGGTTCTCCGAACCACCTGCCACGATTGCTACCGGATCGGTCGAACCGGTCCGAACCGGGAGCATTTCACCCCTGTAGCCCCGCCCAGCTTCTCAAATGGAGGTTTCAGAGGCTGAAAAAAATCATCAGAAAAGAAGCTTCAGAAAAAAAGCCCCCAAACAGAGCTTCAGAGGCTTTTTTTCTGAACCTCTGTTTCAGAGGCTGAAAAAAAAGCAAGGCACAGAGCTCACAACCAATGAATCTGTTGCTAAAATTCACCTCTGGGGACAGCTGATTGGGGGTATTCCGGGAGGCCGATCCACCTGCCAATCAGCTTTTTTCTTATTTTCCTCCCCAAAAACTAAGGTGCGTTTTATACTCCGGTGTGTCTTATACTCTGAAAAATACGGTAATCGTTGATATAAGCAATAGCTACATTAAATTGCCAGGGACTATTTCGTAGCCTTTCCATTGTGTTAGATGTGGTTGCTGAATTGTGAGTTCTACTTTCAGAGATAAAGAATAAAAACAGCCACCCTTCTAAAATGCTTTTTAAATTCAAAATATTTGATATCTTTTGAAAAATCTCTCTGTTTGACCTATCATCTCAGCAGATGGTAGTTAAATACTTACCATTTTTTTTAAAAAAAACCCTCGTTTTTAAAAACGCTAGTTCTGCCGCTTATTGTGTTGAAGAGGTGCAGCGTTAAATGCCTTTTCAACAAAAAGCCTAGAATGAAATAAATGGGTTAATCATGTAAAATCCTAGTGTCGTCAACTAACAATCTTATTTTAAAATTTTAATTAATAGGAAATGCATTCTTTTGTTCCCATTAAGAAATAAATTTCTTTGGTGGGTAAACAGCCCTACAAATATTAAATAATGGAATCTACGGTATACTGTAATATTTAAGAAATTAGGAGAAGGAGTGTTGTTGGAAAGTAGAGAGTCAAATGGTGATAAGCAATCAGAAATTAAGTCGGTAGTTTATTATACTATACAGCAGGAGTGTCAAATTCAAGGCCTGGGGACCAGAACCAGTTCGCGGGGTGCTTAGATCTGGCCTGTGGGGCCACCCTGGAAATAGTGAAGGACCGGCCCACGGTGCCTCTGCCAGCGAAAACGGAGCTCGGGAGGGCTGTGTGCAACCCTCCCGAGCTCCTTTTTCGCTGGCAGAGGGTTGCAGGAGGCCATCACAGCCGAAAACGGAGCTCGGGAGCCCATTTTCGCTGGCAGAGCACTCGAGCCACCACAGGCGCCCCGACACGAGTGACGTTGAGCTGGCCACACTGACCCTGGCCCCCCAAGGTCAAACACAACCCCGAAGCGGCCCTCAATGAAATCAAGTTTGACACACCTGCTGTACAGTATATCCAAGATCTACCTTATTTAAGTTATTCCCAACAGGGCTGGTCTTAACGCATGGGCCTGATGGGTACTTGCCCATGGGCCCCACAAGGCAGTCCATACTAATCTGTGTATGTTAACCCTTCAATGCACCTTGTATCATATAAATACAGCAACGTATTTATTACATCTTACTGCATTATTTAATTAATACTAACATGCAAACATATGCTTAATTTTATCGACCATTTACATTTCTATTCCTGTGAGTAGTTGTTGTAGGGGCCCCAGCACACTGCTTTGACCGGGGCCCATAATGCTGTTAAGGCGGCCTTGATTCCCAAATAATATGTGGTCTAACCATCAAATTGAGGACCCAGATTGTGGGGGCAATAAGCTGACTTTGTATAAATATACAAAAGTATGAAGGCTATTGCTTAATGCACTGTAAGCCGCCCTGAGTCTCCGGAGAAGGGCGGCATATAAATCAAATAAAAAAAAATGATTAATACAAACACGGATAGCCTGAAGAGAAACATTTCAATTTAATAAACTGATTTGCAGATATTTGGGGAAATCATTGTTTTTTTGTGTGTGCTTTTTAAAAAAAAATATTAAACAGTTTGTCTTTAAAAACAACACAAAAAACAATCACACATATATAAAAACAAAACATGCCATGACGTATTGAACATTACATAACATTAATGGTAATTTTACAGCATTTCGTATTGACTTACGTATTTTGTTTTCGTAGTTCTCTATTCTATCATTTCTATTTACTACTTAATAGTAGAATAATCGCATTACTCCAACATATATATATACACATTATAATATTCATTGTTCTTAACTACACATTTATATTCGTTTATGTTTACATCTCTTTATTTAATGTTGTTCATTTACTTTAAGTTTCATCAATATTAAGTTAAACATTTCTTGTTCTGATTTCTATTTTCGAGCTAACTGTACATTTTATTCCATATTTCATAATATTCCAAATCCTCTCTCTCTTTCTACTCCATAGTCATTTTATCCAACTCTGCGCATTCTAGAATTTTCCTAATTACAGTTTTGTCTGACGGTACATTTTTTTGTTTCCAATTTTTTGCGAATGTGATTCTTGCTGCGGTAAGTATGATATAATGTATTGAAGGTTTTTGTTCATTTTTGGGTCTAGTAGTCCTAATAAAAACAATTCAGGTTGGGGAAATCATTGTTAATTCCCAGTTTACACCATGTTCATATTTATTGTTGAAACTTTACCATGTTCACTACTGATTAGCAGTATCGTCTTAGCATTGTGTCAATGAAAATGTAGACACACACATTCCTGTTGAACTATTGTTGTTTATTGTGGGGGAAGAAATTGAATGTGTGAATTGGGTTGTGCTGACGAATCATTGTGGTGTTTTGCTATTTTCTACGTTTCATCAAGTTTTTATGGGAGTTGCTGCTGAAGCAGAAAGAAAAAAAAATTCTCAAAATGTTTATTTCCCTTTTGATTTAACTCATATTGCCGAAATGAATGGTTTCCGTGCAGAGTTTATGTCAGTCATGGTGGCTAATTGTAATTTCATTTCAAACAAATAACTTTTTATGCCTGAAATATAAAGCATATACTAGATTCTAGTTCTCCGCGTAGTGTAAAATGTAATTAAACTTTGTATTTCCTGGAAAAAGCTGGAATGCATATAAATAACTCTTTGCTCCAAGGTGCAGAGGCAGCAAGGAGCTTTCAGAAGAAATGGCGTTTCAGCAGCTCAAATATCTTACCTTTGCCAGGAGGTTGTTTATGAGTTTTATTTTAAAAAAATAATATTTTCCTTGCAATCTCTCTCCCTCCCTCTCTCTCCCTCCCCCCACTCTCTCTGACCCCATGCTATTTTGTTTTCCTTTTCTGACTTTTTAAAAATGATTATTATTTTTTTAACATGCTCCCTGAAGGAAAAATAGGCTAGGACACAGGTTCATTTCAGTCGATTCTTGGTTTGCAGAGTTGAACTGAAATGAACTCGCAAGCTTCTTGAACCAGGTTTGAGAAAAGAAAACCTGAAATGTTTAGACTAAGATCAGAGGTGGGTTTCAGCAGGTTCTGACCAGTTCTGGAGAATCGGTAGTGGAAATTTGGAGTAGTTCAGACAACTGGTAGTAAAAATTCTGACTGGTGCCACCCCCAACTATTCTCTGCCTCCCGAGTCCCAGCTGATCGGGAGGAAATGGGGATTTTGCAATAACCTTCCCCTGGAGTGGAGGGAATGGAGATTTTACAGTATCCTTCCCCTGCCACGCCCACACCACACCACACCACGCCCACACCACACCCACCAAGCCACACCCACAGAACCTGTAGTAAAAATTTTTGAAACCCACCACTGACTAAGATGTATAACTCTGAAGCTTTAGAGGGGAAGATAAAGCAAGTTGGGTCAAGAATTACCTCAGAAATTGTCCCTGCAAGGCAGAACTCAGTGTGGAGATTTGTGGCTCAGTAAGAAAAGGTGATAAAAGAGGTTAGAGAAGGACAGGTTTGTAAATGAGTGAACAGAAGGTCCTTGACTTACAACAGCTTATTTAGTGACTGTTCGAAGTTACAACGGCACTGAAAAAAGTGACTTAAGGCCATTTTTCACACTTACGACCTTTGCGACACCCCCATGATCATGTGATTCAAATTCAGATGCTTGGCAAGTGACTCATATTTATGACTGCTGCTGTATCCCAAGGTCACGTGATCCCGTTTTGCGACCTTCTGACAAGCAATGGGGCACGGTATGCATGTCCCAGGATAACGTTGCAGGATCCCATCTAGATCGGTCCCTGGGATCAGAGGGGACCGATCCAGATTGGTTCTTGCAAAGTAGATCAGACTACAGTATATTATATTTTCCAATCTCCCAGGTCTGAGCTGGATACAAACCAAAAAACTTTTCAAGGATAATTAATCCATTCCAGGCCTGCATAACTCAATGCAAGCAAGTTTGCCCAATGCTAAGCCACAAAAGGAAGAGATGGGGGAGAGTTAATTAAATTTGGCATTACGGGTAGTCCTTGACTTACAACCATTTGTTTAGTGATTGGAGAGTTACAATGGGACTGAAAAAAGTGACTTATGACCAATTTTTCACACTTGTGACCCCATGGTCAGGCGATCAAAATTCCATCCATCCATCCATCCCTCCATCCCTCTCTCTATTCCCTTCAGAGATAGCAATATTAACCAGAGCACAGGAAAGAAGTAAGAAAAAACAAGCTACATAAATAAAATGCACAGAAAAAGAAGATGGCATAGATTTAAAAAGAGACCATTACTTTGTGGTTGCAAGTTCACCGTTTGTCTTGTTTTTTAAAACATAATAGTATTGTTGAAAGCGGACATTAGCCAATAAACCCTGCAATAGCAATAGCACTTAGACTTATATACCGCTTCACAGGGCTTTACATCCCTCTCTAAGTGGTTTACAGAGTCAGCCTCTTGCCCCCAACAATCTGGGTCCTCATTTTACCGACCTGGGAAGGACGGAAGGCTGAGTCAACCTTGAACCGGTCAGGATCGAACTGCTGGCAGTCGGCAGAATAAGCCTGCAATACTGCATTCTAACCACTGCGCCACCATGGCAAATTGATACAAACCAATATCAATTGGATTTTTATTTGACTTGATTTTTTTTTCCAGCCTGAAGCTGGACAGGAGGAGACCTATATTACCAAGCATTATAAAAGTAGATCCAAGTTAATTACACTAGTCCTAATTTTGAGAAACTGGTTATTGGAGGAACGGGTATAGAAGTGCATGTGTTTCATCTTATAACAGCACAGCATTCTCCCAAATATTATAGTCTGGGCTTCAAATTAAGAGGATTTTATTTCTTGCTTTGATATAACCAGGGTTGGGCTTCAAAAATTTTAGCAAGGGGTTCTCTGCCCGGTTGCTGGGTGGGCGTGGCCATGGTGGGCGTGGCCTAGTTGGCCTCCTACACCACAATGGGGGGGGGGGCATTTTTGCCCCACCCGGGCTCCAGAGGCTTTTCTTGAGCCCCCGGGAGGGCGAAAATGGCCTCCCCAGGCTCCGGAGGCCCTCTGAAGGCCGGAAACGGGCCTGTTTCCGGCCTTCCTGAACTTCTGATAGGCCCGTTTTTCACTCTCCCTGATTCTCCACGCGTGCCCTGCACTTACCTGCATCCAAAACGGGCC
>WNWU01000007.1:39871320-39886997 GCA_012654045.1 Ptyas mucosa | reverse complement strand
GAAGGAAGGAAGGAAGGAAGGAAGGAAGGAAGGAAGGAAGGAAGGAAAGAAATGAACTCCTTGCACAATCTCCAGCCAGTTCAGAACTGCCTCAGCCAGGCTGTCCAAAGCAGGCATTTTCTACCTGTTTTTCCACTCTGTGGGTTGGCAGAAAATTAAAACACAAACCTCATCTTCACATTAACGAGTTCTGACTGGCTCTGTCTCCCCAGGAAAAAGAGCTTGCGATCAAGGTGGGCATGTCAACAAAAATATCAACCAAGTGTGCAGCTGCTTATTTTTTTTCTTTTTTTTTTTTTCCAAAGGAGGGCAAATTTCATGCTTGGAAACATTTGGAAGGGTACTGAAAATAGAACACCTGATATAACAGTGCCCTCATACAAATCTTTACAGTGTGCCCACATTTGGAATATTATCTAGACTAGTTTGCATCAGGGCACCTTAAGAAGGATTTTTCAGAGCTGGAAACGTTTTTAAAAAGGGCAAGAGAAATGATTAGGGGTTGAAAGAGCTCCCTTGGGAGGACAGGCGATAACAGCTGGGTCTTTTGAGTGTGGAGTGAAGGAAGATAGTGGGAGACATGGTGGAAATATATGAAATCTTGCAGGATAGAGAGAATGTTGAGAGAATGAAGTTTTCCCTCCTCTTTCACACTGTTAGAATTTGAGGCTGTTATTATTATTGGGTTTAAATGTAGGGAGATCCAAGACCAGCAGAAGGATATAATCTTCACTCAGAACAGGTCTACCCTGTGCAATTTGTTGCTTACAACTGAGGTAAATTCCCTATCTATCTATCTATCTATCTATCTATCTATCTATCTATCTATCTATCATCTATCCATCCATCCATCCATCCCTTTCCCTTTTTCTGACCCTGTAATCCCTTAATTCAGGAAAGAGTCAAGGTGACTGGATGGAGATGAGTGTTTACTGGCCGGATGCCCTTCCTGACACCACATGGAGTTCGCAGCAGATATTTTTTCTTTGTGCCCCAGGAGAGAAACATCTGCCGCTACCTAGGATTGAAATCTCAATCTTCTGAGTGGGAGACAAGTGTCTATGCCAGTAGGCCACCATGGGCCCCCCTCTCCCTCTCTCTCTCTCCCTCTCTCTCGCCATTCAGACAGCTCTATTTTCCTTCCTTCCTTCCTTCCTTCCTTCCTTCCTTCCTTCCTTCCTTCCTTCCTTCCTTTCCTTCTTCCTTCCTTCCTTCCTTCCTTCCTTCCTCCCTCTCTCTCTCCCTCTCCCTCTCTCCCTCTCTCTCTCCCTCTCTCTCGCCATTCAGATAGCTTTATTTTTCCTTCCTTCCTTCCTTCCTTCCTTCCTTCCTTCCTTCCTTCCTTCCTTCCTTCTTTCCTTCCTTCCTCCCTCTCTCACTCACTCTCTCTCTCTCTTACAAAGTCGTAACTCTGAAAAACGGTCATAAGTCACTTTTCTTGGTGCCGTTACAACTGTGAACAGTCACTAAACAAACCGTTGTAAATCAAGGACTACCTGTGTTTGCCCTTTATTCGTGATTTACTTTTGGTTAATGGTAAAATCCCCAGATCTGCCAGCAGATGGCAGGTTTTTGGACAAGCAACAGTTCCAAATATCAGCGAGTTTTGATTCTCTCCCACCCACTCTAGTTGGACATGTTCTCTCCCCTCATCTGTGAACATTCTTTTTCTTGCTCAAAACATGTTGGATATGCTGTGTTTTTACGCCCCCTTTCCTCCTTCCTTGGGAAAAAAAAATGGCTGCTGAAGTGGAAGGAATGAAGGAGGAAAATAGTTCAGAAAGTACTTCATGCTCATTTGATGTCCTCAATACTTCTTGGTCACATCAAATATTTTTGAGGCTTCCAACTGAAAACATAGAAAGAATTGGAACTGTTGCATCAACAAGTTTTACACGCCACTGTTTGGGTTCAATAAATAACAAGCAGAACCATTCCATGAGCTGGATGCAGCATTCAGGGGATTTCCTTCCGTTCCTGGTTTAGCTTAGATGCCGGCTTGACCTTAAATCATTCCTAAGGGTGGGAGGATTTCTGTCACGGAATTTGCCTGGTTGGGCTGTTAGCTTGTATATTTTTTTCACATAAAACCTTCTCATCAGTGGTGGGTTCCTTCCAGTTCCGCCCGGTTCCACTGAGCCGGTAGCGGTGATGATACGACGTCACCGAACCGGTTCTGCTCCCCTGCTCCGCCACCCCCCCGGCTGCAGTTAACAGAATAACGGAGTTGGACGGGACCTTGGAGGTCTTCTAGTCCAACCCCCTGCTCAAGCAGGAAACCCGACACTATTTCAGAGAAATGACTGTCCAGTCTCTTCTTAGAAACCTCCGGTGTTAGAGCACTCACAACTTCTTTTGTGGGTTTGCTTCAGTGGTGGGTTCCGCCCGGTTCCGCCCGGTTCCGCCGAGCCGGTAGCGGTGACGATATGACGTCACCGAACCGGTTCTGCCCCGCCCCCCGCGTTATTCTTACCTTTTATTTGGCCCCACCCCCAATCTATTGCTGCCTCCTGAGTCCCAGCTGATGGGCTATAAGGAAAAAAACTGTTTAAATTCTTGCCGCGGGGCTTCAAAGGGCCGCCCTACAGCTGATCAGTGGTAAAAGGCAGTTTGGTGGTAGACCGGTGTCTCCAAAAACAAATGAGTAGACCAGTGCCTGCAAAAATACATGGGTAGACCAATTCCTGCAAAAATAAATGGGTAGAGCAGTGCTTGCAAAAATAAATGGGTAGATCGGTACAGCTCTTCAAGCAGTTAAAAGCCTGGTAGACCAGCACCTCTGCTAAATCCTAAAGAATTGTCACATGACCATCAAGCCACGCCCACAGAACCAGTAGTAAAAAAAATTAGAACCCACCCCTACTTCTCATGCTTTTGAACCAAAGTCTTCCATCTTTCTGGCATCCGGTTTTGGTTGCTATAATATAAGACTCTCTAGAAAGAGTGCAGAGAAGAGCAACAAAGATGATCAGGGGACTGAAGGCTAAAACATATGAAGAACGGTTGCAGGAACTGGGTATGTCTAGTCCAGTGAAAAGAAGGACTAGGGCTGTGATGGCAAACCTATGGCACGTGTGCCAGAGGAGGCACGCAGAGCCTCTCTGGGCACGCACACCGTTGCCAACTGCTCTTTTCCAACTAGTCTTCGCAGGCACCGGAGAGCCAGAAAAAAAGCCTGAAAAACGGCCACAAATGGCCAAAAAACAGGCGTGTGCACCGCATGTGCCAGGCAACATGGCTCCGCATGCCATTTCGGGCACGGGTGCCATAGGTTCACCATCACAGCCATACAGGCTTTTCCCTTTTATAACCTCTTAATTTCTAGATCGCATGAAATCTCAATTTTGGGTTCTATTAGGATCTTTTTGATTCCCGCCTTTTTGAGTCTCTTGCTTTAATCTTACAGTCCAGTCTTTTTGCCTGTGTGGTACCGACTCCTCTGGAGAGCTTAGTCATTTTTGTCAGCTGATTGCCCAAATCACTTCTCGTTTAATGGGCTGGTTTTCGTCATAGATCGAATGTTTTCAGCAATATCTTGCTGAGTTTGCTTTGGATTCTGAACTCCGAAAGCTGAGAAAACAAAGCACTTTCATCCTTACGCATCCAAAATCCATACACTTCATCATTAAATAACATGAAAGAAAGTGAGAGATATTGAAGGAATGTGATATATATGTGATTTTTGGACATACTGAAGAAAGACATAAACTTTTGGGATTTTCTCTGTCAAATATAACCCAGCAAGTTCAAATCTAGATCCTGCAACCAACACTTTTTTTTCATTCATATACATGATTACACAGTTTTTAGAAGGCCTTATTTGTATTCCAATTCCATTGTCATTGCTAGATTATTTCCCGTTTTGTCTGTCCACCGTTCTGCATTACAAGTAGTCCTTGATTTACAATTGTTCCAGTGGTGGTTTTCAAAAATTTTTTGCCATAGGTTCGCCATTACGGAACTATATTATCTCTGACCCGGGGTTCTTTGCAACATTTGAACAGGAGCTGTCCAACAATTGAAGTGGTCACTGTCCAGTTATTGGGAGCAACTGACCGAAGGGATGAGGGACAGCAGAGAAGAAGGGACTGCCCTACGGCACAAGGAAGCAATAAAATAGGAAAGAGCTAAATAAGGTTTGGGGTTTTTTTTTACATAATGTGATATCAGACATTCTAACTTGCCTTACATCAACTCGGCCGTGGAATAAATATGTTTGTTTAAAGTAGGGGTGGGGAAACTACGGCCCCTTTATGACCTATTTTATTTTTATTTTTATTTTATTTCCAATTTATATACCGCCCTTCTCCCTGAGGACTCAGGGTGGTGTACAGCCAGTAATAAAAACATGAAATGCAAATATTAAAAACAATTAAAATATATATAAATTTGGCTCCAAAATTTAAATCTAACCAACCAATTAAAATATTTAAAATTTCTTCTTAAGCCAGCCCGGCTTGTTGGAAAAAATGTGTTTTGAGGGCACGGCGGAAGGCACTGAGGTCATGAATTCTCCTAATCTCCGGGGGCAGCTGGTTCCAGAAGGCGGGTGCCCCCACAGAGAAGGCTCTCCCCCTGGGGGTCACCAGCCTACATTGTTTGGCTAATGGCACCGTGAGGAGGCCCTCTCTGTGGGAGCGCACGGGTCGATGGGAGGTCATCGGTGACAGCAGGCGGTCTCGGAGATAACTAGGCCCTATGCCATGGAGCGCTTTAAAGGTGATCACCAACACCTTGAAGCGCACCCGGAAGACCACCGGAAGCCAGTGCAGCTCGCGCAGGAGTTCATCTCCCAGAATTCCTGAGCCAGCCATGCATGCACCCCTGGTTTTAAAGGTTGAGATTTTATAATGAATGAGATTTTATAAGGAGATTTTATAAGGAGAATAACCCACCCCTGGTTTAAAAAGTTGAGATTTTGTATGGTATTTATAAGGAACCAAAATGGAGGACTAGATCACCCTTTCCTCCCACTAGCTAGCTTCACCACTAGCTAGCAGCAAATAATGGTAATTCCTAAGTTTTAAAATACCTTCAAGGAATTTTCAGTCAAACATGTAAATAATTGGGGTTGAAATAGCCACAGTCCATTTTATCCATCGGTGAAATCCAAATTTTTTTACTACCAATTCTGTGGGCATGGCTTGGTGGGCGTGGTGTGGCTTGGTGGGCGTGGTGTGGCTTGGGGGGCGTGGCTTGGGGGGCATGGTAGGGGAAGGACACTGCAAAATCCCCATTCCCTCCCCACTCCTGGGGGAAGGATATTGCAAAATCTCCATTCCCACCCCACTCTGGAGCCAGCCAGAGGTGGTGTTTGCCGGTTCTCCGAACTACTCAAAATTTCCACTACCAGTTCTTCAGAACCTGTCAGAACCTGCTGGATTTCACCCCTGGTTTTATCCCTCCTTGATACCCTTTTGAAAATCCTTGAAGATATGTGTAAAGAGATTTTCAGTCAGCCAGGTCATGGTTGTCCCAAAGGTGTTTTTTTCAAGAGGCAACTGGACTTTCCGGTTTTTCTTTGAAGACGTTTCGCTTCTTGTCCAAGAAGCTGCTTCAGTTCTGAAGAAGTTACAGAGCTCGAGCAGCTTCTTGGATGAGAAGCGAAACGTCTTCAAAGAAAAACCAGGAAGTCCAGTTGCCTCTTGAAAAAGCACCTTTGGGGCCATGAAGATATGGTTTCACCAGCGGGCCTGAGGACCCCAGCATGATACGGAGCCCATCAAGTGTTTGTGTGAATGTTGTCCCCAAGAGTGGTGAGGATTTATTGGGTTTTGTATTTGCAGTTTTACTTCCATATGCTGCCAGAAGTCATCATGAGTGAGTTGCGCAGCCCTATAAATTTTCTTTCTTTTTTTTTATTGAAAAAGTTTTATACAACAAATATTTTCACCCCCCAGTATACCCCCCACCCCTTCCTCCCTACCCCCCTTCCCACCCCACTCCCCGACTTCCCGGAGCAAAATACAGGGTATTGCGACTAACAATCATAAGCTAAATTAACCTAACTTTAATTAAGTTAACCAATCCCCATAGGACCCTAACTCCGCTAAAAATAACATAATACATCTAAAATTAACATTCATTCATAAGCTATTTGAAATTTTCTTATCTGATATTTGTTCTGAATATAATCAATCCATTTTCTCCACTCCAATACATATCTCTCTTGCGTATAGTCCTTCAAGTAAGCTGAAATCTTCGCCAAATTTTCTTAATAAATAAACAGATTTCATGAATTTTATCAACGTAGCCTGAATATTTGGCCAAGATATTTTGACCAGCGTCATGTTTACATTTTACGTTGCACCAACAATCCAAAAGGAGCATGCATGCATGAGAGTCAATTGTTTGGACATGTGGAACGTCATGTTTTGACTTCAGCACAAAATGTCCTTGTGCTGGAGCCTTAATACAGTTTAAAAACAGACATGCGTCTGTGGGAGTGGGATGTAACTGCAGCAAAAACTGGGGAAAAGACTTTGTGGCAGAACTGAAATTTAATCTGGATATTTGGGGCATTGATGGAGAAGGATGTTTATAGATACAGCTGTGGTGAGCTGTGATCTCGTTGAAAGTCAAAAATATGAGGAATTACCTTGTTTCTCATCATGCAGTTGTGAGCTTGATGATCATGTCAAGAATAAGAAATAACATCTTCCTGGTTCATTCCTCAGTTCCAGAGGCCAGTTTATATTAATTTTATTGATATAGGAGCCTATTGATAAGGAGCCTTGGTGGCGCAGCAGACTAAAGTGCTGTTAAGTAACACCAGCTGCCTGCAATTACTGCAAGTTCGAATGTCACCAGGCTCAAGGTTGACTCAGCCTTCCATCCTTCCGAGGTAGGTAAAATGAGGACCCGGATTGTGGGGGCAATAAACTGACTTTGTATAAAAAAGAACACCATTTAGGGGGGGCCAAAAGCCCTACTAAGCAGGTATAAACAAAAGTATGAAGGCTATTGCTTAACACATTGTAAGCCACCCTGAATCTCCGGAGAAGGGTGGCATATAAATCGAACCAATAAATAAAGAAATAAAATAAAATATACCCGTATTTTTCGGACTGTAAGACACACTTCCCCCTCCCCAAAAGTGGGTGGAAATGTCTAGGTGTCTTATAGAGCAAATGTTACTGAAGCCCTGTCCCCCCCCCCACCCTTTGGCCCCTGCCTCCCAGCAATTTGCCTCCTTGCAGAAAACAGGAAACAGCCAGGTCAGCTTCAGCATAGCCTAATTTAGCAGGAACAGCTGATTGGCGATTAGTTCAGCCTCCCGGAATACCTCTGATCAGCTGTTCCAGGCTGCGGGAATTGCCGCTGCCCATCGGTGCCGTTGCTGCCAGTGGTGAAATCCAATTTTTTTTACGACTGGTTCTGTGGGCGTGGCTTGGTGGGTGTGGTGTGGCTTGGTGGGCCTGGCTTGGTGGGCATGGCAGGGGAAGGATACTGCAAAATCTCCATTCCCATTCCACTCTGGGGCCAGCCAGAGGTGGCATTTGCCGGTTCTCCAAACTACTCAAAATTTCCGCTACCGGTTCTCCAGAGCCTGTCAGAACCTGCTGGATTTCACCCCTGGTTGCCACCCATCACAGCCTCTGCACATCCCATTTTTGGCCCCAGCGTGCCCCATTTCTAGCCTCCGTGTGCCCATTTTCGGCCTCCGCGCATCCCATTTTCGGCCAGTTCCAGGCGGTGGGGATAGGTGGCAGGGATAGGCAGGGGCGATCCCTGCCGCCTGGAATGGGCCGAAAATGGGATGCACGGAGGCTGAAAATGGGGCGTGCTGAGGCCGAAAACTTTTTCTTGTTTTCCTCCCCAAAAGCTAGGTGCGTCTTACAGTCCGAGCATCTTATAGTGCGAAAAATATGGTAAGTATTGATAAAGATTCCTATCTATGCTGATATCCCAATCTCACATGTAGCAGGTTATAACAGGATTGATTTTAGACACTTGGATATCTCCCCAACATTGGTGCGTAACTGCTACAGACTCCCTTAAAGAAGGTCACTTGTTGTTAGTCCTCGAGTTACAACCACAATTGAGCCCAAAATTTATGTTGCTAAGTGAGACGTTTTAAAGTGAGTTTTGCCCAATTTTACGACCTTTCTTGCCACAGTTGTTAAGTGAATCATTGCAGCTGTTAAATTAGTAACATGGTTGTTAAGTGACTCTGGCTTCCCCATTGACTTTGCTTGTCAAAAGTAATCACATGACTCTGGGCCACTGCTACTGTCATAAATATGAGTCAATTGCCGAGCGTCTGAATTTTGATCACATGACCATAGGGATGCTACAACCGTCGTAAGTGTGAAAAACAGTCGTAATTCACTTTTTTCCAATGCCGTCATAACTTCAAACGGTTACTAAATGAACTGTTTATAAGTTGAGAACTGCCTGTATTAAAATTACAGGGAGAAAACAAGGTCAATTTCTTTTGCAAATACAAGGTGAAGTGCGAATACTTGAAACAATTGCACAATTGCTTCACTTATGTCTTTGGTCATATAATTCTGTGGTTTTATTTTGGGGGGCATTAATCTGTTATCTATTTTCCTGCTGTGTCATCCATCCATCCATGATCCATCTTTCGATCCATCGATCGATCGATCCATCCATCCATCTATCTATCTATCTATCTATCTATCTATCTATCTATCATCTGTCCATCCATCCATCCATCCATATCTGTCTATCTGTCTGTTTGTCTGTCTATTTATCTATCATCTATATATCATTAAACATCTATATCTATCATTTACATCTCTGTCTATCTATCTATCTAGCTATCTATCTATCTACCTGACTGACTGACTGTCTGTTTGTCTGTCTGTCTGTCTATCTATCTATCTATCTATCTATCATCCATCTTTATCTATCATCTGTCCATCCATCCATCCATATCTGTCTGTCTGTCTGTCTATCTATGCATCCATCCATCCATCCATCCATCCATCCATCCATATCTGTCTGTCTGTCTGTCTGTCTGTCTGTCTGTCTATCAATCTATCCATCTGTCTGTCTATCTATCTATCTATCTATCTATCTATCTATCTATCTATCATCTATCTATCATTAAACATCTATATCATTTACATCTGTCTGTCTATCAATCTGACTGTCTATCCATCCATCCATCCATCTTTATCTATCAATCGATCTCCTTCCTATCGATATATCATTTAACATCTATATCTGTCATTTAAATCCATCCATCCGTCTGTCTGTCTATCTATCCATCCATCCATCCATCCACCCATCCATCCATCTTTAGTCTGTCTGTCTGTCTGTCTGTCTGTCTGTCTATGAATGAATGAATGAATGAATGAAAGAAAGAAAGAAAGAAATCCCAAATAGGAATATATATTATCACATCTTTCCTCAGGACTCACCCATCAACTGCAGTGACATTTGTTGTTCCATAACATGCATAAGATTTCATGTAAAATGTCAGGACTTTACAAGCAAAGGGGAGAAAAAAAATCATTGTCAACAGATTGTAATGGATACAATATAAGGTAGAAATGAAAACCAAGCAGATTTCTTTCATCAAAACTCCTTGGCAGTTGGGAGGTAATGGCTCGTCAAGGCTTCTGTACTTTCCTTGTCATATCATCCTGTACCATACAATAGCTGTGCTTGTGCTGAGGTTATGGAGCTGTGATTTTCAGCATGGATGAGTATGTTCAGTAGAGGGAATAATAAGTGCCTCTTCATGCAACTCTGAGATCAGATTTAAAAGTTGAAACTGAGGATGATTTCCCAGCATTGTTCCATTTCTGCACTGTGGAAGATATTTCATCTTTATTTTTTTTACTACTTAAACCTACATCCTTGTCATGAGCTTGGGAGGTTGCAAAGATTTCTCCTTGTAAAATGAGAAGCAAAGACATGTAGCCCACTGATCGAGTGGGTGCATGTGGGAAGGTAAAATAAAGAGCAAGGCAAGAAAATCAAATGTACCTCTTGAGAATTAGTCTAATCTTGGCATTTTGGGGCATGTACCTGGAGGCTTCCTTACTCAAACAAATTATTCTTTGCAAGATCCAATCTGGGTCGGGCATCAGGACCAGAGGTTTCCTCTTCTGAGCTTTTGGACTCGTGCTGGAGCCCATCTTAGGGAACTTCTCTCTACTGAAATGTGTCCTTTGGGCTATTCTGTGAGTCATATTTATGTGGTGCCTTCCTATTGGTTGATTGGTGTGTTGATGGCTGGCGATTGGCTGTGGTTTCCTTGTGCTGCCACACCCTCAGCTCCTAAGTATCTGATAAGTTGGTTGTAAACCAGCACTCTTGTTGACTGACAAGGGTTAGGGTTAGTTTCCCAGCCTTCAATCATTTCCCTGGCTATTTTTGTACCTGCTCGGCCAACAATCTTAGTAGCTGCGAAATTGAATGTATGTCCTTGTTCGTTACACATTAAACTTTATAAGTAGAGGTAGTACTTGAATAGGGACCAAAGTTTCCATTGCTAGGCTGGTTGTTGAGTGAGTTACACCCGATTTTGTGGCTTTTTTTTCCCATGGTTGTTAAGCAAATCACTGCAGTGGTTAAGTGAATCATTTGGTCATTGAGCAAATCCAGCTTCCTCCATTGACATTGCTTGCCAGGAGCCCATTGGAAAGGTCGGAAATGGCAATTACATGACCCCGGGCAGGGTTGGGTTCTACTTACCTTTACTACCAGTTCGCATTGTGCCCGTGCGCGCTTCTGTGCAACAGCAGATCACTTCTGATGATGTCTGGGTCAGTGGGCGGAACATCCCACCGGTTTTACTATCAGTTCTTGCGAAATGGTCTGAACCAGGGGCAACCCACCACTGACCCCGGGACACTGCAATTGTCATAAATACATGCCAATCACCCAAGCCCCAAAATTTTGATCATGTGACTGTCGGGATTTTGTGATGGTCATAAGTCTCATTTTCATTACTATTGTATCTTCGAACAGTTGCGCAATGAATGGTTATAAAGACAGGACAACCTCTACTGGCTTGTTGTCCCCAGCATTCTTATCATTAATTGAATTGGTTAGATTACTGTAATTCTGGGTTAGCAAAAACCATACAATTATTTCTTTTCTTGGAGGGAGTCATAAGTTGAGAACTCCCTGTAGCTTACAGGATTTTGTTTCCTTCCTTCCTCTACTCTTCCTTTTGGTTCTGACCTAGGCTTCCCCAGTAGCACAAAGCCAGGTCCTCGTCCCAATAAACCCCTTTTATTTAATTTACAGTGAATTCCTCTCCAGCAAAGTCTTTCCTCTCCCACACTCTTTCAAGATAGTTCACAATTACCGACCTTTATCAGGCTTGGAGAGTGGACAGGCCTATATCTTTCAGATGTCGCAATATTTGGCAAGAATGCAGGAATGAACTAATTGTCTCCTGCAAACTCCATTCCCCTTTCGCTCCTCTTTTATTCCCTCTGGGAAGGGCTATTCACCATCCACCTGTGGCCTTACTCCCAAGTCGACCCTTGTTCTTTAGCCGTTCCCTTCATCTGGAAACTCTTGTGCATGAGCACACTGGGAACAGGCTTCAGCTGTTCGTCTGCCTCACTGATGTCTGACTCCAAAGGCAGCTGATAACTGGCATATGGCCCTGGCTCCCTCTCTGCCTCGGATGCAGAGCCCTCATCAGAGCCTTCCCCAGATTCCAAGACTGGCCCATGTTCCTCCCCAACCTCCTCACTGTCTGAATCTGCTGCTAGATCTGCTGGCCACTGGCGGGCCACAACATTTTTCCTCTGTCCCTTCCTGCCTCTATCCTGACATAACTTAGAATCCTAAGATTTCTTGTTGGTTTTCCATCCAAGGACTTTCCGTCTTCAAATCAGCCAAGGTTAGTTGGGTGTTGCTATCTAGCTGGCTTAGGGCGAACGCAGGCTGTGTCATGATTCATTCAGCTGCTGAGAAATACTTTCTAACTTGTCTTTAAGACCTTGAAAAACCTCCTGGCTATCTAGAGTCAGATCTGTGTACCCTGACACATTAATCCTGAACGACAGCTGCTTTGCACGGGTCTCTCTGGAGTAGAAGATCAGCCTTGATATCTTAGGAATATTTGCCCTTTGGTTTACAACAGGGGTGATTTGCCAATGAGCTCTGCTGCTCAGCAACACGGTATAAGACAGGGGTGTCAAACTCAAGACCCAAGCATCTAAGGGTGCTTAGATTATGCCTGCTGGGCTGCCCTGGAAACAGTGGTGCCTCTGTCAGTGAAAACAGAGCTCGGTGTTGTGGTTCGCCTGCAGCCTGAGGAGCTGGCAGCGGAGTCGGACAGCGATGAGGCTGAGGAAGAACATGGGTCAGTCCTGGAGGCTGGGGAAGGCCCGGATGAGAGTTCTGCATTGGAGGCAGAAATGGGGCGAGGGCCATTGGGGAGTGATGTGCAGACTTTGGAGCCTCCAGAGGCTGACAGTAGAGAGGCAGAGGAACAGGGGGAGCCTATTCCTAGTACACATATGAGAAGAGCTGCCAGAAGGCAGGAGCAGCTAAAGCAGAGAGGACCACTCCCATAAGGCTTAAAAGACCAGCAACGGCTCTTGGCCTCTTTGCCGGAAAACAACTTTGAGAGATTTGCTTCTTGTTTCACTGTATTCATTTCTCGTCGGCGTCTTCTGCTTTCGAACTTTTGCCAAGAAAAGCCTTTGGCAGTTTGCTTAATTATCCCAAGGTCAGTGATAAACTGAGGAATGGTGTTTTGAAGAGTTTGCTTTAATTTAGTTTGAACTATGCTGAGAATGAGTTAATTCTCAGCCATTGTAATAAAGTCTGTTTGTTTTCGAACTGTTTGTATGTAATACTAACTACTTGGGCCTGGGTCACAACACTCAGGAGGGCCACGTTTTTGGCTGCGATGGCCTCCTGCAGCCCTCTGCCAGCGAAAACAGAGTTCAGGGAGGCCACCACGGCTGAAAACGGAATCCAGACGGGCCACGCACAATCTCCCCAGGCTCCGTTTTCATTGGCAGAGGGCTGCAGGAGGCTGTCATGGCCTAAAACAGAGCCTCGATGAGTGACATTGAGCTGGCCACGCCCATCCCACCCATGCCCATCCCGGCCCCCCAGAGGTCAAACATAACCCAGGTATGTCCCTCAATGAAATCGACTTTGACACCCCTGATGTAAAGAAGATGCTTGAAGGATGCTACAGATGTTCTTCCCGTGAAAAAGCTTGGATGGAAGTTGGATGCAACCCTTGTTTATGGATTCAGTTTGTGCTGTAAAAGTCTGTCTTGGCAAGCAGTTTGATGAGCTTGAATGATAGATAAATGAGCTATTCTCCGCTATTATGTTCCCCCAAAAATAAGACCCAACTGAAAAATAAGCCCTAGCATGATTTTTCAGGATGCTCGTAATATAAGCCCTACCCCCCAAAATAAACCTCAGTTAAGATCATCAGCCATATGGAGGCGTTTAGTAGTGTATTCGCCCAAAATAAGACCTAACTAGAAAATAAGCCCTAATGCAACTTTTGGAGCAAAAAATAATATAAGAACCTGGTCTTATTTTTGGAGAAATAGAAAATTTTTCCTTAATTCCAGGTTGAATCTCTCCTTGATCAGTTTCCATCCATGATTCCTTGTCTGGCCTTCAGGTGCTTTGGAAAACAGGTTGACCCCCTCCTCTCTGTGGCAGCCCCTCAAATATTGGAAGGCTGCTATCCTCTCCCCTGGTCCTTCTCTTCACTAGACTAGCCATACTGAGTACTTGCAACCGTTCATCCTATGTTTTAGCCTCCAGTCCCCTAATCATCCTGGTTGCTCTTCTCTGCACTCTTTCTAGAGTCTCAACCTCTTTTTTATAGTGTGGTGACCAAAACGGAATGCAGTATTCTAGGTGTGGTCTTACTAAGGCTTTATAGAGTGGTATTAGTACCTCCCTTGGTGTTGATTGTATCCCTCTGTTAATGCAATTTAGGATTGCATTGGCTTTCTGGGCTGTTGCCACACACTAATACACTAAGTGGATGCAAAACAAACTGCACTGGCTTTGTGTTAGAACAGGAACCACTTAGGCAGGTACACAATCAATGCAAAATCTCCCGATAAGTAATTTTTATTAAAGGGAGCCATCATCAAAAGAATGTCAGTAAAATTGCTCAAACTCTCTTACTTCCCCCTCTCCCCCATTTCTACCCTACCTTGCTACCAGGCCTCTTTTGAGTGCGCTGGATTGTTTCTATATGTCTTTGATCTTCGCAGATTTCCTTTTATGTTATTTCTCATTGACTGTCTTTGTTCTTTTCTTTTCTTCCTGGCATTTTCCTGCAAGTGCATTGTCTACTTTTGGGAAAAGGGGGGGATCAAATGTTGATACATCAGTTGGGACAGGAATCAACCAACTAGCTTGTTCACCTCAGCTTGATGTTGTGGGCTGAAGGAGAGTGACTGGCCCAAAAATCACCCACCTAGCTTCCATGGCTAAAGTGGGAGTGGGACTAGAACTCACAATCTCCTGGTGATTGACCCAGTGTCAACTAGCTGGTTTTTATGCCCATGAAAATAGCTTTTAAAAAGAGCAAAATGTTTAGAATAGAATAGAATAACAGAGTTGGAAGGGACCTTGGAGGTCTTCTAGTCCAACCCCCTGCCTAGGCAGGAAACCCTATACCACTTCAGACAAATGGTTATCCAACATCTTCTTAAAAACTTCCAGTGTTGGCACATTCACAACTTCTGGAGGCAAGTTGTTCCACTGATTAATTGTTCTAACTGTCAGGAAATTTCTCCTTAGTTCTAAGTTGCTTCTCTCCTTGATTAGTTTCCATCCATTGCTTTTGGTCTTGCCCTCAGGTGCTTTGGAGAATAGCTTGACTCCCTCTTCTTTGTGGCAGCCCCTGAGATATCAGAACACTGCTATCATGTCTCCCCTAGTCCTTCTTTTCTTTAAACTAGACATACCCAGTTCCTGCAACCGTTCTTCATATGTTTTAGCCTCCAGTCCCCTAAAAATCATCTTTGTTGCTCTTCTCTGCACTCTTTCTAGAGTCTCCACATATTTTTTACATCGTGGCGACCAAAACTGAATGCAGTATTCCAAGGGTGGCCTTACCAAGGCATTATAAAGTGGTATTAATACTTCACGTGGTCTTGATTCTATCTCTCTGTTGGTGCAGCCTAGAACTGTGTTGGCTTTTTTGGCAGCTGCTGCACACGGCTGGCTCATATTTAAGCGATCGTCCACCAGGACTCCAATGTTGCCTTGGTTAGTTCTTTTCCTAAAAGAAGGTTAGGTAGTTTGAAATCGTTTCTGTAAAAAAAAAAAAAGTCTCTCTCATTCTGCCTTTGTCTAGAAGTATGGAAAAGAAAGAGACATGTTAGGTGGGGATTTTTAAAATATCTACAACACATCATGTGCAATTATCTGATTTATATGCAGTAATAGAGCCATTTGGCCTGAGAAGACACTCTGACCCCAGTAACGATCTAGATTTGTCCCCTAAGTGTCTGCTTGGCTTTTCCTTTGTCTTGATCACTGACAAAGTATTTTCTGCATTTTTGGTCAATGGCTTTTGCAAAAGGTGATTCTAAGGTGACTCTAAGGATCCCGGATCTGCGTACTTTCCGCCGTGCTGTTAAGACCCTCCTATTCCAGCAAGCCGGCCTGGCCTAATTTTCTCCCCTTTTCTAATAATAATAATAATAATAATAATAATAATAATAATAATAATAATA
>WNWU01000007.1:39852085-39871310 GCA_012654045.1 Ptyas mucosa | reverse complement strand
TAATAATAATAATAATAATAATAATAATAATAATAATAATAATAATAATTTAATTTGTATCCCGCCCTTCTCCCAGAAGGGACTCAGGGCGGTGGACAGCCAGAATTAAAATACATACAATACAAAAATTAAGATAAATTAAAAGATATTAAATCGATCGGCCTCCCAATTTAAAACCCCAAGTCTATAAAATTCAAAATCCCAATTTAAAACCATTTAAGCTAGGCCGGCTTGCTGGAATAAGTAAGTCTTCAAGGCTTTGCGGAAGGTACGAAGGTCCGGGATCAGTCTTATTCCAGCAGGTAGCTCATTCCATAGGGTGGGTGCCCCCACAGAGAAGGCTCTCCCCCTGGGGGCTGCCAGCCGACATTGCTTGACTGACGGCACCCTGAGGAGGCCCTCTCTGTGAGAGCGTATTGGCCGGTGGGAGG
Source organism: Ptyas mucosa (assembly GCA_012654045.1). NCBI lineage: Eukaryota > Metazoa > Chordata > Lepidosauria > Squamata > Colubridae > Ptyas > Ptyas mucosa. Next base: position 39,870,879 of record WNWU01000007.1, on the reverse strand, counting down.
TTATTGGTAGCAGCAGGCGGTCTCGTAAGTACCCTGGCCCTAAGCCATGGAGCGCATTAAAGGTGAGAACCAATACCTTAAAGTGCACCCGGAAGACCAACGGGAGCCAATGCAGCTCGCGCAGGAGAGGCGTTACATGGGAGCGCCCCGTCGCTCCCATAATCACCCACGCGGCCGCATTCTGAACCAGTTGGAGCCTCCGGGTGCTCCTCAAGGGGAGCCCCATGTAGAGAGCATTGCAGTAGTCCAGGCGAGATGTAACGAGGGCATGAGTGACCGTGCATAAGGAGTCCCGATCCAGAAAGGGGCGCAACTGGCGTATCAGGCGAACCTGATAAAAAGCCCTCCTGGCTTTTAAATTTTCTAAAGTGAAATTTTAATTTGTTTTTAAATTATTGGAATTTTTAACTGTCGCGGGCTAAATTGTTTAATTTGGTTTTAATTATGTTTTAACTTTTGTATTTATGTATTTTATCTTGTGCCTGTTCACCGCCCTGAGTCCTTCGGGAGTAGGGCGGTATATAAATCTAATTAAATGAAAATGAAAAATGAAATAAGGTCATGCAAAAGAATTAAACAAAAGAGAGAGAGAGAGAAACTTGAATCAAATGGAGGGATAGGTCAGTCTACGTCACCCAATGGAACCATCGAAGCCACGCATTCTCAGGCAATTATTATTATTATTTTGCTGAAATGTTGACTTTCTTAAACAAATATTTTGGGATCATTACAGGAAACAAATTTCATGGTGCATTTCAATCCGAACCTATAAAAAGCTAAGAAGACAGTCTGGTGAACAGCCTCTACAGCTGTCTCAGCTTTGAGAATATTTTTGCATGTGCCATTCTTCAGGAGCGAATTAAAAAAAAACACGAAGGGGGGGTGGGGGAAAGCATCCCCAAATTCCAACTGTCTTCCAAGACCATTCAGTGTTTAAAGATGTAACGATTATAACCGGCGATGTCCCGCATTTCCCCCCCATTCCGGGTCCAGAATAATTAGCACAGATTTCAGCACCATAGCACAGCTGTTGAGAAAATTAGGCATGACAACCCTTCACGTCCAAATATTTGCTAGGAGAGAATTGCAATTATGTAAATGCAGGCTACTGGAATTGTAAACATGGAGTTTGGGGAGAAAGTTAGCCGCTTCTTAATGAATCCATTCATCCCTTGGTCAGCGCCTCGCAAACAGCTGATCCTCTTCTTGAACTCTCAGCCGTTCTTCCATTCTTCCTCTCCCCGGTGTGGAAAGAGATTGGGAAATGGCTTTCTTGAAAGAATTTGTCTTCTCATCTACCACAGTGGGAACAGCTGGGCACAATTTTACAGCACCATGCTCAGCGTGCCCTGGCTGATGTTCAGCTCAGATGAAAAGGAACAAATTTCATCTTTAATCCAAAATATCTCAAGAGTTTGTCCTTGGAGGAAGTCAAGGGGAAAACGAAATCTGTGCAAATTCCTGCTTCCCCCCCCCCTATCTTTTTTTTTTTTTTTTGCAGAACGCAATTGAAAAAGTGCTGATGGACATTTTAGAACTTCAAATAGTTCTTGGATAGATAAGCAGTTAGGGTTGAACTTGTCTTGAATTGAAATGTACCAGTCGAAGCCAAGCAAGTCTCTTCCAACTTCCTATATGGAGGAGGACAAGGAATTCACTAACCTAACGCTTGCAACTTTAGAACCACAATGTCTTTTCTCCAGTTATGTTGGAATGCAGCTTTCATCCTTTCCCAACAGTTCACTGGTTAGAAATATTGTAGCATATATGGATTTAGGCAGCGGTGGATTTCAATTTTTTTTTAATTACCGGTTCTGTGGGTGTGGCTTGGTGGGCATGGCATGGCTTGGTGGGCGTGGCTTGGTGGGCCCAATCCAGGGGAAAGTTACTGCAAAATCCCCATTTCCTCCCGATCAGCTGGGACTTGGGAGGCAGAGAATATATGGGGGCGGGGCCAGTCAGAATTTTTACTACCGGTTCTCCGAACTACTCAAAATTTCCGCTATTGGTTCTCCAGAACTGGTTAGAACCTGCTGAAACCCACCTCTGGATTTAGGGAAGTTGAGCTATGATGTGTAAAATCTGCGTGCAATTTTGTTTTTAAAGTCCCAAGACAGGCGAACATTGCATGTGTTTTAACCCTGATAAAGAATAACATGTGTCTACCTTTTTACTGCTCAGGTCTTGTTCTTAAAAGCAGATAAACCAGGGTTTACAATCCTCACTTCGTTCTCACATCATTATAATATTCCAGAATGTGCATCCCTGGAAGGGTAATCATACCTTAAACAGAAATATCATTATTTGAACCAGCACAAAAGCACCCTGACATTTTATGTTTATAATTCTTTATCAGCCAGGATATTAGACAGAAGCAAACAAAAAACAAAAAAAGGAATTTGTTTAAATCTATCCATCTATCTATCTATCTATTATCTATCTATTATCTATCTATCTATCTCTATCTATCTATTTATATCTATCTATCTATCTATCTATCTATCTCTATCTATCTATTTATATCTATCTATCTATCTATCTATCTATCTCTATCTATCTATTTATATCTATCTATCTATCTCTATCTATCTATTATCTATCTATCTATCTCTATCTATCTCTATCTATCTATCTATCTATCTATTATCTATCTATCTATTATCTATCTATATCTATTATCTATCTATCTATCTATCTATCTATCTATCTATCTATCTATCTATTATCTATCTATTTATATCTATCTGTCTGTCTGTCTATCTATCTATCTATCTATCTATCTATCTATCTATTATCTATCTATCTATTTATATCTGTCTGTCTGTCTGTCTGTCTGTCTATCTATCTATCTATCTATCTATCTATCTATCTATAGCTATCTATTTCTCTATCTATTTCTCTATCTATCTATTATCTATCTATCTTCTATCTCTCTCTCTCTCTCTCTCTCTCTCCATCCATCTCTCTAGTTGTTTCAGTCTGTGACTTCTGCAGGTTAAATTCAGTCTCAAGACAGAGAATATCAACAATTTCTTGGTGTTTTCTCAGAAAAGGTTTCGCTTCTCATCCAAGAAGCTTCTTTAGTTCTCCGTTCTCTCCAGAACTGAAGAAGCTTTTCGGATGAGAAGCGAAATGTTTTCAAACAAAACCACCAAGAAAAGTCCAGTTGCCTTTTGAAATAAAAAAACAACCCTAACCCTAACCTTTGGGATAACCATGACCCAGATGATTGAAAAGCCCCATAGACAACTGTTGGTACAATTGAGCTCAAGTTACAACTAGGATTCTCATCGTATCATGACTCTGTACATTTGTTGAAGGAGAATTTGATAATTCTGACAAGGCAAGGAAAATTGGTTGTGCTTAAGCAGGGGTGAAATCCAGCAGGTTCGGACAGATTCTGGAGAGTCAACCTAGAGCCTGGTGAGATTCGAACTGCCAAATTGAAGGCAGCCGGCAATCAGCAGAAGTAGCCTGCAGGACTGTACTCTAACCACTGCACCATCGCGGCTCAAGGCAAGGCAATGAACATATCTAACGCACCTCCTCCCTCCTTCTGTTTTCCCCACAAGAAGTCCGTGAGGTGAGTTGGGCTGAGAGAGGAGAGAGATAGATAGATAGATAGAGAGAGAGAGAGAGAGAGAGAGAGAGAGAGAGAGAGGAAGGTCATATGTTAGACAAAGTACAATTATACTGAGTTGTCTTACCAGACCATTGTGACAACTAAAATAAGGCACACCGAGGACTTGAATCACCCTGTAAAATTTTGCTTTCACGCACCACGCATGTTACAAATCAATTAGCCTGGTCTACATCTCTTGTTGATTTAGCTGCACGGATGGCTTTTCCCTCCTCCAGAGCTGCCATCAAATCCCGCCAAGCCGATGTGAAGGCATGTGCGATTCAGTTCCAGCATTTCAAAGAACTGATCGAGCCAGTCCGTACCGAGCCAGCTGTTTATTCGTTGTTGTTGTTTTAAGCACAAGAACTAGCCTGATGGGAAATGTGACCCAGTGCTGGGGAACTGAATCCCTGCCAATTTCAATCCGTTGCTCCCTTCATTATGTCATACCGCACATATCTGATAAGGGACAGTATAATGTTGCTGGATGTGTTCTTGTATACAAGAGCTCTGCAGGTCTCTATATATATATTGAAGCACCTGGTCTACCCCAATATGGGAGGGAGCATTTCAAATACACATAAAGGCCTATGAAAAGAAAAGAAAACAAATACTGTACCTTTACAGGGAGGGTACATGGGGTGAGGGTGTGGCTAACTGATGAAGACTAATAAGTCCGAAATAGATCTATCTTAGTCTCCTTAGTCTCCCAAATGGGCAGCAGGGTGCTTGCTGGTCTGCCTGAAAAAAGCCTTGAAACTAGTGGATTGTGATTTCACTGAACTAGGGCTGCATAAAAATCTTGGTTTAAGTAGTCTAAAGAGAAATACACATAAAGGCCTACGAAAAGAAAAGAAAACATATATGTATATATATATATATAATAACTGAGGTATGCAGGTGCTAATTTGAAACACGTGTTGGGGAGGAGGGTTGGAAACCAAGGAGCACAGCCCCAGAACTGATAAACCATGTTTTCTGGGGACAGATAAAAGCTCTGGGTATGTCTAGTCTAATAAGGAGAAGGACCAGGGATAACGTGATAGAAATCTTCCAATATTTGAGCGGTTGTCACAAAAAAGAGGGGGACAACTTATTCTCCAAATCACCTGAGGGCAAGACAAAAATAACGGGTGGAAGCTTATCAAAGAGAGATCCAACCTAGAATTAAGGAGAAATTTCCTGACAGTGAGAACAATTAATCAATGGAACATCTTGCCTTCAAAAGTTGTGGAACCTCCAACTCTGGAAGTTTTTAAGAAGAGATTGGATAGCCATTTGTCGGGAATGGTATAGGGTCTCCTGCTTGGCAGGAGGTTGGATTAGAAGACCTCCAAGATCTCATCCAACTCTTTTATTCTCTATTCTGTATATCCATGTTCCCTGTTGATGCTGGTGTTATTTTTAAGTGGGCACAAGTACTATTCACTTTGTGATTTCTAGTTCTTTCTGGATTTAAAGTTCTTACCTGGATGGCAATGGAAGCCATGGCTCACAAAGGCTTTTGCTTTGCTTAATTTTACCAGCATGCCCATTTCCAGATGCAAAAGAACCTAGCTATAGTAATTCAGACATCATCACTACCCAGTTGGAGCTGCCTTAAAGACTACTCTGAGGTTGCAACTGGTCTTTCGTGTTGATGCCTTTTTCTCTGGTTGATTGGAGACAAGCTAAGCAGGGGTGGGTTCCACTTGCCTATACTACCAGTTCGCAGTGGGAGCATGTCCGAAATATTCTAACTCTCTCTTTTTAATGGTTTTGATGATTTCCCTTGGCTTTCCCAGGCGGCTTATCACCTCCACATTTCTGATTTTGTCAACCTAGCTTATACATAACAGCTGCCTGTAAATCCACATTTCAAATGCTTCCAGTCTCTTCAAGTGGCTTTCTGTCAGAGACCCAACTCTCCACTCTGTAGAGCAGGATAGAAAAGATGTAACATCTGACAAGCCTGGTTTTCAATCTTAGGCTTCTGTCCTGACTGCAGACCTTTTTCATTTTGAAGAATGCTGTTCGAGCTTTCTCTATCCTATTTTTACTTCAGTGGTCATGTCCCAGCTTTCATGTAAATAAGAAATTATTGGTGGTAAATTAATGGGTTGTTTGCTAACGACCATGATCTTGGTTTTTGAGGTGTTGAGCTTCAAGCCGTATTTTTCCGATATTTCTGTGACTCTGTTGCTGAGGAGCTGAAGGTCTTCATGCTTACTGGCAAGCAGAACTGTGTCATCAGCATATCTTAAATAGAACACTGTTTTCCTTTAAGGCCAGCATTGATGTTTTCCAGTGCGTCGTTGAACATTGATTCAGAGTAGATGAACAACTGTCTCGTTTAGCAATAGAAATTTTGGGCTCAGTTGTGGTCATAAGACGGGGACTACCAATATTCAGCAGTAGTGGGACTTGAATAACTTAACAACTGGTTCTCTGGCTGGGTAGGCGTGGCAGGTTGGTCGTGTGACTGGGTGGGTGATGTCACTCATCACAATCAGCCCCACTTCCCGGACACTTGCCTCAAAGGCAGAGATGGGGTTCAGCTGATTGTGGCTAAAGCAACCACTGGCTGGCCCCACCCCCACCCATTTTCAGCCTGTTTTTTGGCTGTTTTCAGGCCGGTTTTTGGGCTGTTTTCAGGCTGTTTTTTGGGACTGAAAATGTCCTGGAAAACAGGCTGAAAAATGAGCGGGGATGAGACCAGCCAGTGGTGGGATTTGCCGGTTCGCTGAACTGCGCAGAATCTTATATACCAGTTCGCCCGAATTGGTGCGAACCGGCAGCAGCCCACCTCTGATATTCAGGTACATTACTGAATGGAGGCTAAATATGATCCTTTTCTCCACAGTCACCATTTGCCAAGTTGCTGACTTCAATTTCTCCCTTGTGTAATCATGGACAAATATATTTCTGCCATTACATAATGCTACGTTGTACTCACCATATCGTTAACGCTATGTTAATATATCGTTTCTGGCTAAGCGCAAGGATAAAAACAGCTATGTTTATTTGGATCCATAAAGATTGAAATATTTGTCCTGATGGATATCAGTTTAGGCAGTGTGCGGAAAAATACCAGAATGAAGACTTCTGAGAAGATAGACCATTTTTGGAAAAGAAAAACCAGGGGAAGAAAGAGATGGCGAAAGGTTTCCAAAACAACAGATGGTTTCTATGTGAAATGGATGAAGTGTTGGATCTCAAACGAAAAAGATCTGGGAAGAGGATAAGCTAGGATTTAGTGAGAAGCTAGAGCTTTTCAGAGAGAATAGAATAGAATAGAATAGAATAGAATAGAATAGAATAGAATAGAATAGAATAGAATAGAATAGAATAGAATAGAATAAGATGATGAGATGAAGGGAAGGGAAGGGAAGAGAAGAGAAGAGAAGAGAAGAGAAGAGAAGAGAAGAGAAGAGAAGAGATGGAAGGGACCTTGGAGCAGGGGTGAAATCCAGCAGGTTCTGACAGGTTCTGGAGAACTGGTAGCGGAAATTTGGAGAACTGGCAAATATTATCTAAAACTCACCTTATTTTATGCATTGTTCATTCATTCGGGTTTCTCCCGTTCTTCCAATATTTCTTGAGTTCCATTCAGGGGTGAAATCTAGCAGGTTCTGACAGATTCTGGAGAACCGGTAGCAGAAATTTTGAGTAGTTCAGAGCACCGGTAAATGCCACCTCTGGCTGGTCCCAGAATGGGGTGGGAATGGAGTTTTTGCAGTATCCTTCCACAGGAGTGGGGAGGGAATGGGGATTTTGCAGTATCCTTCCCCTGGAGTGGGGTAGGAATGGAGATTTTGCAGTATCCCTCCCCTGCCACGGCCACCAAGCCACGTTCACCAAGCCACGCCCACAGAACCGGTAGTAAAAAAATTTGGATTTCACTACTGCCTTGGAGTCTTTTGCTCAGGCAGAAAACCCTATATCTTTTCATACAAATGTTTGTCCAATTTATTCTTAAAAATTTCCATGTGTTGGAGCATTCACAACTTCTGGAGGCAAGTAGTTCCACTGATTAACTGTCAGGAAATTTCTCCTTAGTTTTAGGTTGCTTCTCTCCTTGAATAGTTTCCACCCATTGCTTCTTGTCCTGCCCTCATTTGCTTTGAGAATAGCTTGACTCCCTCTTCTTTGGGGCAGCCCCTGAGATATTGGAACACCGCTGTCATGTCTCCCCTAGTCCTTCTTTTCCTTAAACTAGACATGTTTTATTCGCGCCAGAAACCGGAAGACCAGGTGGCCGGTGTGCATGCGCGTGCCAGAAACCGGAAGAGCAGCCGCCCAGGAAGTGCATGCGCATTGGACGTCTGCTCTTCCAGTTTCCGGTGGTACTGCAGGCATGAAGACCAGCTGGCTGGCATGCTGGAACCTGGAAGAACAACAGGTGATGGTTTACGTGCCCGGAGAGATGGTTCTGCGTGCCACTTCCAGCACATGTGCCATAGGTTCGCCATCACGGCTCTAGGGTGACATGGTGGGGAAGTGGTTTATATTGCATAGGCATTTTTATATATTTATGTACTGTATTTCTGGGGGATGGGGGAACTTTTATGTTCAAAGTTGTCTTTAGGTAAATGTGGAATATTTCCAGCAACAGCAGCTGGCAAATCCTCCTGCTAATTTAACCTTAACACCTTATCTCTTCTATCTCATAATAGTTTTAGCTCGGTTGGCTTGGGAAGGATTTTCTGCTCTGTTGTTTTATGTGATTACTCCTGCATTCGCATGCGTTTTTCCTTTCTGATCTTTTCTGGTGGGTTTTGCAGGATTTTGAAATTCTGATTTGGGTGCCCGATAAATGTAATAAATACCTAATGCACAACTAGAGTAGGCCTGGTTTTTTTTTTTTGTTCGTTTGTTTCCTGCTTGTAGATTGTCTGGGGTATTTAAGAGGGAAATAGGACTCTAGACTCAGTGGGCCCTTGGTTCAATCAGACTACTCTTGAGTTTGTTCCTTTGCTACTTTCAGATGCAGGCAGTGGTGGGATTCAGCCGGTTCGCACCATTTTGGGAGAACCGGTTGTTAACTTTCTGAGCAGTTTGTCAAACTGGTTGTTGGAAGAAATTATTAGGGCAGAGAACCGGTTGTTAAATTACTTGAATCCGACCACTGGATGCAGGCACTCCTCGACATAATGACCACAATCAGCCCCAAAATTTCTGTTGCTAAGTGAGTAAGGTGACCAGCTTTTTTACAATGAGAATTTGTCAATGTATCATCTTCTAACAATATATTGGAAATATCTGAACAAGAAATATCCTTCATATTGAATTTTATGGCAAGTGCTGCAGCTAGAGTACTGTACCGAGCCTTAACGAATCGTCATGTCAAATACAAATACGTCACATCACACGCAACGGATCGGATCGGCATCGATCGAATATGGAGATTTACAGATTAGTCTTCAAATATCGAAAAGGAGGACATGTAGGAGGACACTTTTCGAGAGCGGACAGAACTTACAAAAGAAGGATTGTCCTCCCTAAGGGAGGACGATCGGTCACCTTATAAGTGAGACAGTTGTTAAATGAGTTTTGCCCCATTTTACAACCTTTCTCGCCACGGTTGTTAAGTGAATCACTGCAGTTGTTAAGTGAATCTGGCTTCCCCATTGACTTTGCTTGTCAGAAGGTCACAAAAGGTGATCACATGACCCCCTTGGACACTGCAAACGCCGTCATAAAAACGAGTCAGCTGCTAAGCACCTGAATTTTGATCACAGGACCATGGGGATGGTGCAACAATCGTAAGGATCAAAAATGGTCATAAATCACTTTTTTCAGTGCCGTTGTAACTTTGAACGGTTACAAACGAACTGTTGTAAGTCAAGGACTATCTATAGAGCAGAAGAAGCTAGGAGGAATGCCTTATTTAGAAAACCAAAAAGACTTTCCATGGAACTTTGGCTCAACATGCAGAACTTTCCATGAAGATTGAGGTTCAAAGCACAAACTTATTGTTCTCACCTTCTCTCTTCTCTTCATGCTCTAGGATCAGGAGGGGGGGTGGTCCTCGCTCGTCGCCTGAGCTCTGTCTCAGGCGATGCAATTTCCGCTACTGGTCCGAACCAGCTGAATACCACCTCTGGTTTTCTTCTTGTTTGGCCAACATAGTTCTTTTCACAGTTGCTTCTTTGCACAGTTCAAGTGTTCACTTCAGTGATGGGTTGCCCCCGGTTCGGACCAGTTCTATAGAACCAGTAGTAAAACTGGCGGGAGGCTCCGCCCACTGACCCTGATGTCATCAGAAGCGATCTGCGCATGCGATCCCTTTGCGAACCAGTAGTAAAGTTAAGTAGATCCCACCCCTGGTTCACTTCTATTGGTTATTTTATTTGCAGCCCTGAAACTTTGCAGTGTTATGCAGGGTATGTTCCCATTGATAGAAAAGGCACTGGAGCAGGACGGAGCCATATAAATGAAACTCCTCTGGAGCTTATAAAGTCACCCCCAGTTTTGCTGTGACTGATGCAAACCCACGGGTGAAGCGATCCCATCCAGTCTCAGCCTATAAAACATTTCCTTCCTTCTCTCCTTCCCCGGCTATTACATTTCCACGTAGGAAAGAAAGCTTGTTCAAAAGTTAAGCAATGTTCAAATGTTTCCGTTTAATTAAACACACATGACCATGAAGGTTTTGGGGGGAGTGAACACTAAGGGAGGCCACGGTTTATAATTTACAGCCCCCCCCCAAATAGAGCAGTCATCTCTTAAAGCGAGGAGAGGTAGGCCATGAGAGACATTCTTTAAATTCTGTGGTGATTGCTAGGGAATTCTGGGAGTTGAAGTCCACGGTCTTTAATGTTTAAACATAAACAATTATGAGTTTTAACCAAATAATACGAATTTTAAATAAATTTATATGTTTAAACCAAAAAACATATGAAGGACAGTTGCAGGAATTGGGTATGGCCAGTCTAGAGAAAAGAAGGACCAAGGGTGACATGATAGCAGTGTTCCAGTATTTGAAGGGCTGCCACAAAAAAGAGGGGATCAACCTATTCTCCAAAGCACCAGAAGGCAAGACAAGGAAAAATGAATGGCAACCAGAGGTGGGTTTCAGCCGGTTCTGGAGAACCGGTAGTAAAAATTCTGACCCGCCTCCATCTATTCTCTGCCTCCCAGCTGATCGGAAGGAAATGAGGATTTTACAGTATCCTTCCCCTGCCACGCCCACCAAACCACGCCCACCAAGCCACACCCACAGAACTGGTAGTAATAAATTATGAAACCCACCACTAATGGCAACTAACCAAAGAGAGAAGCAACTTCCTAACAGACCAGGACAATTAACCAGTTGTAGATGCTTCATCACTGGAGGTTTTTAAGAAAAGACTGGGTCACCTGTCTGAAATGGTATAGGGCAATGATGGCAAACCTATGGCACATGTGCCACAGGTGGCACGCGTAGCCATATCAGTGGGCATGCCGGCCAACTGATTTTTGGGCCTTCTGGGCGCACCAGAAATAGGGAAAAGGGCTGTTTCCTGTCTCCGGGGGGCCGGGGGTGGGAGTGGGGAAGGCCCGTTTTTCTTTCTCACCTGGCTCCAGATCCTCTCTATGCCCATTTCCCAAGTCCCGGTTGGACAGGAAGTGACTTTTTTGCTGTCTCCAGCCTCCAGAGACTCTCTAGGAGTCTCTGGAGGCTGGATACAGCAAAAAACGTCACTTCCTGTCCAACCGGGACTTGGGAAATGGGCCGTTTCAGGCTTCCGGAGGGCCTCCGAGGGGATGGGGAAGGCTGTTTTCGCCCTCCCCAGATGCATAGAGAGGATCTGGAACCAGGTGAGAAAGAAAAACGGGCCTACTGGGCCATTGCGTGCCAGGAGTGGGGGGGCAAGGGGGGGGTGCGTGCATGCACAGGGCGGGACACATAGAATTATGGGTGTGGGCACGCGCATGCGCGAACCTCCCCCGCCCTCCCCTTTCCTGGCATGCGATGGCAAAAAGGTTAGCCATCACTGGTATAGGGGTTGGGCTAGAAGACCTCCAAGGTCCCTTCCAGCTCTATTCTGGTTCTGAAGCTGCCAAGATTCAAAAACGCGGGTGTAGGAGAGTCTGTCCTGCAGGCAACCCCATTTTCTCCCTGCATCACTTCTGCCTTCAACTCCCCTTTCCCAATTAGACTCTGTGGCACTGTTAAGCTTCTCCATTTCCAACAGCCACTCCAGTTTGAGGCTCAAGGGCCCCGGCCGGCCATAATTCTCTCTCGGGCTGTCACTCGATCTCGCAAATACAGTGTGCTTACAGTGAAGTTCTCCAAGTCCCAGGCGAGCCACATTCTTTGGAGCTGTCTTTGTTTTATCATTGCCGTGCAGCCCACAATGATTTGTATTGTTGCACCTGAATAAACACAGCTCTGCCTTTCGCCCATTGAGGTCAATCTGTGTGTCTTGCAAGGGAGGGGGGGCGGGATCCTTTGCCTCTCGTTTCTCCCCCCCTCCTGCTCTTTTCACGGCGGCGGCCGATCTGTCGCTTCGGCAACACCCATGTGCCACCTGACTGGAGGTTGAAATTTAAATACTAATAATAATATTTTTTTTAAATTTTTTATCCGAAAGGATCAGTTGCTGGATGCCTCCCCCACCCCCCCTTTCCAACAGGCCCAGTGGCCTTCGGTGTAGTTCTCAGCCAGAGCGATCAGCCTCGTTTTGAAAGGAAAGGCCAAGCAAATTCTCCAAATATTTTAATTTGATTGTCATGCATAAGAGCAGGTGGAGTGTGTAATTGCCAGTTTCTGCATGCTGACAGGAGAGTGAATTATTCCGGGCCAAAAGAGAATGGTATTTAATTGATATTTTAGGATGGAAACCAATAACAGCCCCAACGTATGAGCTTCAGTGGAGATTTCCTGCTTGTTATTTTTCTCTCTTTCTTTTGGCTCAAGGACTCTTTAAGCACTTTGTGGGGGAACAGGGAAGACATGTAAAAATGTTATTTTGAGGCATTTAATTTTCAGTTTGTTCTTATCAAAGAGTACCATAAGCTACAGGTGAGCACAAGGTGGGCTTGTGTTTTTCCTCAGCGTTTAGGATTTATCCTCCCAAAAAGATTGTGCCTGCCATCTTGTTTTTAACTCTCTCGTGGTCCACAATGTAATTCCTTTCCGACAAATTAAAAATAGGTCAATTCGATTATACATCCCAACACAGGGATACTTAACAAACTGAAGCAGGGGTGAAATCCAGCAGGTTCTGACAGATCCTGGAGAACCGGTAGCGGAAATTTTGAGTAGTTCGATGAACCGGCAAATACCACCTCTGGCTGGCCCCAGAGTGGGGAGGGAATGGAGATTTGGCAATATCCTTCCCCCAGGAGTGAGGAGGGAATGGGGATTTTGCAGTATCCTTCCCCTGGAGTAGAGTGGGAATGGAAATTTTGCAGTATCCTTCCCCTGCCACGCCCACCAAGCCACACCCATCCAGCCACACCCACAAAACCAGTAGTAAAAAAATTTGGATTTCACCACTGAACAGAAATGATTATAAGTAGTTTCATTCCATAAATTTGCAATGAAAAATGAATACACGTTATACTATTCTAGTTAGGCTATTGAACTTTTACATTATACAATAATCCTTATGTCACGGATGTTTTGTGATTAGGTTTAAAATGCCCCAAAGGTGCTTTTTTTTAAAGAGGCAACTGGACTTTCTGGTTTTTCTTTGAAGACATTTTGCTTCTCATCCAAGAAGCTTCTTCAGCTCTGCAACGTTGAGCATGCGATCATCGAACCGGTTGTTAAACCGGTTGCAGCCCATTACTGCCTACAACTATCTACAGTGCTTGTCCTCTGGATTGAGGTGTCCCCCAATAACTATGTAGCTCTCCCCCTCATAGCATTCGGGAAGCTCTGAAGACCAGACAGTTAACTGTCCTAGGACAGTGATGGCTAACCTTTTTGCCATTGTGTGCCAGGAAGGGGGAGCAGGGGAGGTTCACACGCACGTGTGCCCACACCCATAATTCTATGCGCCCACCCCATGCATGCACACGCGACCCCCCCCCCCGTTCCTGGCACGTGATACCCCAGTAGGCCTGTTTTTCTTTCTCACCTGGCTCCACATCCTCTCTATGCCCATTTCCCAACTCCCAGTTGGACAGGAAGTGACTTTTTTGCTGTCCCCAGCCTCCAGAGACTCCTAGAGCCTCTCTAGGAGTCTCTGTGGCACATGTGCCATAGATTCACCATCACGGTCCTAGGATAATTGGACTGGATATGGTTAGAGGTAAAGATATTCACCATCTGTTCCAATTCCCTCTTTTCTTTTTTCCTCCGTTATCACATAAATTGTATTCTGTGCATCTGGTATATATTTTATTACACACCTCCCAGAGTCAGTTTGCATTTGGGCATTTCCTAAATAGAATAAATGTAAATATAATGGATTGCACTTCTCAGTCAATCCAGGGTACAAGCTAATCACACTGGATTCCATGGAACCTATTTCTGAATGAACACTCTTTCTTGAATCAACAAGATTAATTAATTTATATCTGCCTTTGTGCCCATTAAAAATTTACAAGAATTAAAACTGTCTGGTTATTAGGGCATTAAGTATTACCCAGTCCCTCTCTGTGTGCCCTTAATAATGTTCTGTTCTACACAATACGGCAGAATAAATATTGCATATGAAAATGAGCCTGGTGAACTTGGTCATTCTTTCTCTGCCGAATTCACCTCAAAGGGTTGTGGTTGTGACAAAAATAGAAGAAAGAATATTAGATATAACCAATCCAAATTTGATTTCACATCATTGTCCTGGGACACGTAAATTTGCCTTCATTGGTGAGTATTAGATATGTTTGCCGCCTTGAGTGGTTTATAAAAATAATAAAGGTAGAATGTCAATTAAATAAAGAAATAAAATTTACACACTAGATTCACCCGTTGCACTAAGCTGTACTTTGCTTAGCCATCATTGTCAGAGTGTTTACAGTGTTACTACTATTTTGAGACCACCCAGGAGCAAAATACAGGAGTTACAAACAGTGGTTTATATACAAGACTTCTATATACAGACATAAAAGTGGTAGGCACATACCAGACAAGCAATCAGTCTTCTTCAACTCTACACGGAGAGCTACAATGCGGACAGAACATGATGAGGAAAATGATACAGGAGGAGAGAGAGTCGCCCTCTAATGGCCTCCTTTATATAGACAACTTCTTAAAGTGGCAGTAACCCTGCTGACTCATCCTCAATTCATCATCTTGATTTACAGCCTGACAACAACTGGTCAGCTTTAAATCTTCATTACCCTGACAATCATGGTTTATGGAATAAATCGCAGTTGACTGTTTTTAGGTATCATGCAAATCTATAAATTAGTGTACACAAACCATAACGGCTGATTTTGACTGACATGCTAAGTAAGACAAAAACTTACAAGGCATGTGATGGCGTAGCACCTTTTTCGATCAGCTTAGAACACCAATGGATTAGGCAGTTTTCGAGAGAGTTTTAATAGAATATTTAGAGTTTTTTTTTAAAAAAAATCTCCTTTATGTGCACTTGGCCATTTGCAGATCACGTCCCATATGTAGTCATTTTAAGCAGTTTGAAGCAAATGCTTGATGGAAGCAAAGGTTACAAACATGTACTTCCAGAAATATTTTAAAAGCGAGAGAAGCAATCCAAGAATCTTCTCCATTTCACCCGCCAAGGTTCAAGGCTCAGCAACCTGCTGCTGCTATTACTAATGCTCACAATGTTTAATGTGGAACGGTGCCATCTCGTAACTATTTTATTTTTGGTGGACAACTCATATACAATGTCCAGATTTCTCAGCCAGATGTCACCTGGCAGAATGAAGTTTCAGGCAGAGAGGTGTAAACGTAGCAGTGTAACAAGAGGAAGAAGAAGAAAAAATTCAAACTGCAAAAGAATCCCAAATTGTTTTCCGTATTCCCATTGTTTTAAATGACAGCTTTATGATTTGGGTGAGCTGAATTACGGCACTTGCATGCTCAGTGTTGACAACTCTCAGCTATGTGCAAAAAGCTTGCATTTTAAGATTTCCATTTCACCCCCAGAAGACGTGGCTAAATCTATTGCAGAGTGATAGGAATTTTACATCATTTCTCTGACCCAGAAAATCGTTCATATATCCTTCAGCAGTTCCTGCACCAGAGGGAGACGCGCGCCCCCCCCCCCCCGCCTTCTCCCAAAAATGAGGTAAAAATTCTTTGCGGCTGAAAACGTTGGTTGCAGTATTATAATCACAAGATTTTCGAAAGTTGCACTCTGAATATTCCCGAACTCAAGATTTCTGGGTGTTATTTGTTGTTTGGCATAATCCACAATTGAGAATGTAAAAAAGGAATGGGGACGCTTGATAGTTTGATGACTCGTGGATCATAGGATTACAGAAGGTAAGAATCGAAAGGAATCTTGAAGCTCATCTACTCCACAGGTGTCAAACGCGCGTCGTCACATTGCCGTCATGTGATGTTTCGCGACGTTTTCCCCATTCGCGGAGCTGGGGTGGGCATGTCCTGCGTGTGACACATCCGGCCCGTGGGCCGCTAGTTTGACACCCCTGGTACACTTCATGTAGTGCATGAATCCATTTACTATTGTGACTTGCCAACTGCCAGCGGAAGTGGCAGCAGACTCGGACGATGAGAAGGTTGGGGAGGAACTTGGGCCAGTTCTGGAGTCTGGGGAAGGCTCTGACAAATGCTCTGTTTGAACACAGAGATAGAGCCAGGGCTGTCCGACATTTCCCAGTTGCCTGATCGGCAGAGACTCTTTTTCTTTTAAAGGCCTCTGACGATCAGGCAATTCGGCTTGGATCGTCAGAGGCCTTTAAAAGAAAAAAAGGGTTTTTTTCTTTTAAAAGCCTTTGATGAGCCCAGCTGAGCCGCGCAATCATCAGAGGCTTTTTTTTTACTTTTAAAAGCATTTTTTTGGCCAAAGAGGTGGTAGAAAAATGCTTTTAAAAGTAAAAAAAAAGCCTCTGATGATTGTGTGGCTCAGCTGAGCATGTGGGGGGAGGGGCGCAGGGATTTTTCCTACCGATTCTCCGAACCACCCGCCTCCATCGCTACCGGATCGGGCGATCCGGTCCAAACTGGGAGCATTTCACCGCTGGTTTAATGGAAAAAGACTTGGGGGTAAAAATCTGGAACTTCAATGCTGTATATGTTGACCGTAGCAAGATTACTTTATGCAGAAAAATGGAAGAACACTTTGATGCCCACAATGGATGAATGGCTGCAGAAGTAGATGGAGTTAGCAGAGATCCTAAACTGAAAGCTTTGATTAAAGATAAAAATACAACTACTTTTGTTTCTTACTTGGAAGCCATTTCTGGATTTTGTGCTTGAGGGGGGGGGGGGAAATGAAACGTTGATTTTGGATTTTACAGATTAGATAGGTTTGTTGTTATAGAAATGGCTAGTTTATTCTATTGTGTAAAAGTAAAAAGAGGTTTGGTGTTACTATTTATTCTCCTGCATCAAAGGAAGTTGGATGTCAATGCCTTTTTTTCCCCTTTTTCCGACACTTTTCCCTTCCCTTTTCCCTCCTCTATCTTTCCTATTATTTTCCTTTGTATTTGGAATGGAATGGAATGGAATGGAATGGAATGGAATAGAACGGAACGGAACGGAACGGAACGGAACGGAACGGAACAGAACAGAACAACTGAGTTGGAAGGGACCTTGGAGGTCTTCTAGTCCAACCCCCTGCTTAGGCAGAAAACCCTACACCACTTCAGCCAAATGGTTATCCAATGTCTTCTTAAAAACTTCCAGTGTTGGAGAATTCACAACTTCTGAAGGCAAGTTGTTCCACTGATTAATTGTTCTCACTGCCAGGAAATTCCTCCTTAGTTCTAAGTTGCTTCTCTCCTTGATTAGTTTCCACCCATTGTTTCTTATCTTGTCTTCAGGTGCTCTGGAGAATAGCTTGACTCCCTCTTCTTTGTGGCAACCCCTGAGATATTGGAACACTGCTGTCATGTTTCTCCTAGTCCTTCTTTTCATTATTTCTGTATCTTATCGTATTAATACATAAATAAAAACTTTTCCTTATGAAGCATCCCAGATGTGCACAGTCAATTATACCATTTGTGATTTTTGAAGAAAGCCGTATACTCTATTCAGAACCATTTCACTTTTGAATAGCAGGTGCACCGTGCATTTGTAGTCTGCATCCATATACAGACCCCGCAGCTTCTAAAATTTTGCTTTATAAAGGAGTCATTTTTTTCTTCCTTTGTTCTTACACATTGCATCAGAATCAGTTGACCTCGTTCTTGAACTGAATGATTCCATGAGTAACGTAACTGCTTTGATATCTGCATATAAACTAGGGATTTTCAAATGACGCTTTAACGTACAGATAAGTTGTGAGCTAATTGATCCCAAAATGTTCAGTCTTTGGCCATCAATGATGTCTGGTGCTTATGTTTTTTGAAACTTAATAGAATGCGTTAAGAAAATCTTCCCTCTTTTATGGAGCTAATAGTGACCTGGTGTCGCATCTTATAAACCATATAAATTGATTTGTGTGTGTGTGTGTGTCTCTCTATGTGTCCCTGGTTGTTGAATAAAACCGAATGATTTACATTTCTGTCTACAGGACTTAGTTTTGAAGTTTTATTGGAACGGTTCTTAAGAACTGATATCTCATGCAGTTTACCATCACAGACAATTTCCTGCTTTATATTCTTTGGGAGGGTTCCCCCCCCTCCCCACCCTTAAGCAGTGTATAAATTCTTTCTTTGAACCAAACAGGTGCAATCAGATTTAGTGTTGTTTAATATAGCGGCGGAAGAATTTACACAATAACGTCGAAAAAGAAGCATCTGGGAAAAAGAAAGCCCAACTCATCAATGTAAACTCTTTTTAAGTTTAGACATTGGGCGGAAAACTTCTGCAAACAAAGGCGTCTTGTTTCATATTTTCTTACAAAATTATCAGTGTTTTTGCCATGCACATCAACCCAGCTGGAGAGGTTCAGTGGTGGGTTGCCCCCGGTTTGGAAGTAGTAAAACCGGCGGGAGGCCCCGCCCATCACCCCGGATGTCGTCATTGGCGATCTGCGCATGCACAGAAGCAGGATCTTGTCTTGTCTTGTCTTGTCTTGTCTTTCTTGTCTTACTTGTCTTGTCTTGTCTGTCTTGTCTTGTCTTGTCTTGTCTTGTCTTGTCTTGTCTTGTCTTG
>WNWU01000007.1:39831488-39842071 GCA_012654045.1 Ptyas mucosa | reverse complement strand
GCCTTAGGCATGAAAGGTAGTTGAATGACTTTGGGCCAATCAACAGGAGACGGTGAGTTCTAATCCTGCCGTAGGCATGAAAACCAGCTGGGTGACCTTGGGTAGTCCCATTCTCTCTGCCCAACTCACCTCACAGGGTGGTTGTTGTGGGGAAAGATGATACAAGCAGCTTGGATACTCTGTTGTTTGTTTTAAATACTCATTGAGTTGCTCTGTTTTTAAACAACTGTTCTAGTTTCTTAATTTCTGGTGGTGGATGATAGATAAATAAATTTTATTTGATTTGATCTGTTAATTTTAAATATGAGTCACAGTTCTGGCATGACCTAGATCCCTAGCTCATGCTTTTTTTTTTAATCTTTGTGGGTTTTTTTTCCCATTTCTTCATTAGTTAAAACAAGTTTGGCTGCTTCATTTAGTTTTCCAGTAATAAAGATTATGGAAATATAAAATGCTAATTTCGGTGTGTTGCAGGTGTTCATTTAAAAATACAAATGCCTCTGTGAATGTTGTTCCTAGTTTCTGTATGCGGTCCAAGAAAATCTATGGATTATTAATTCTTTCATTATACAGATTGGGTTGGTATGTCTCTTTGCATTGCTGAAAAATTCATCTACATTTTTCTAAAATACACCAACTTTGCTCTATAGCAGGGGTGGGTTTCACTTACCTTTGCTACAGGTTTACTCGCACTTCTGCGAGCGAAGAAGCTTCTGTGCCTGCGCAGATCGTATTTGATGATGTCTGGGCAGGTGGGCGGAGCCTTCCGCCACCGCTGCTACCGGTTTGCCCGAACCGGGGCGAGCCAGTAGCAATCCACCACTGCTCAATAAGTAGTACATTCTAAAGATCGGCGGCTATATGAATTCAATCCTAATTCTGCAAACAGATTCTATTACTTTATAAAATATGAGTATAATCAGGCTCTTTGGAGTACTTCATTTATTTCAAGGATTCTATTTACCTTCACTTTTAGTTTTCTTGATCAGCAGGCTGAGTAATACCTGAAAAACAATGTCCCTGGTCAAAAGTAAAAATGACTTTACAGACATCGTGACAGCAATGTACTAGATTTTGCTCTTATTAATACCTGAGTAATGGCAACTTGTACCTCTAAGATTTCGTGGAACAGACGGGTTGCTACCGGTTCGCCCCTATTCGGGCGAGCTGGTAGCGGCGATGGTGAGGTGAGAGCGAACTGGTTCACTCCAACCGTCAGCTGGGCCCTCCTGCCCGCCCCTGCACTATACAGTACCTACCTATATTCAGGGGTGAAATCCAGCAGGTTCTGACAGGTTCTGAAGAACCGGTAGCAGAAATTTTGAGTAGTTCAGAGAACTGGTAGCGGAAATTGTGAGTAGTTCAGAGAACCAGCAAATACCAACTCTGGCTGGCCCCAGAGTGGGGTGGGAATGGTGAGATTTTGCAGTATCCTTCCCCTGCCACGCCCACCAAGCCATGCCCACCAAGCCACACCCACAGAACTGGTAGTAAAAAAATTTGGATTACACCACTGCTGTATTTGTTCGTTTTTAGTCCAGCTGATAGGCGCGGCAGAGCGGATTGCCATGCCTCAGATGTTCTGAAATGCAATGTGCTTGCACGGAGCGAACCGGTGGTAACACCGGTTGAAACCCACCACTGGATCAGACTGATTATTTGGAACTATTTCTGCATGATTTGACACGTAGCTTTTCGATAGAAATTATATTGTTTACCCGACAGATTCTTTGCTATGAGCTATTTGGGAGAAATAGGATTTTGAATTCTCTTGAGCCTCTCAGTAACTTTCAGCACCAATGTTACGATACTTCTTTAGGTTGCCTAGCTGAGGTGGACGTAACAGTTTTGCTATAGTTCTTCCTTAGAGTAGGCAGATAACACTACAACACTACAGGATTCTCTTGGATTCTCTATGTTGTGGCAGATAATATGGAATGGGAATTGCATTTTTATTAGAAGATCAGTATTACTCAGCTCTACCTATTCAGTTCATTGTATTTGGGGGAAGGGAAGGGGAGAGACATGGAAAATCAAAATAGGGATTGAATGATTCTACCAGCAAAGATAGCAATAGCACTTAGACTTATATACCGCTTTACAGTGCTTCACAATCCTCTCTAAGTGATTTTACAGAGTCAGCATATTTCCCCCAACAATCTGGGTCCTCATTTTACCTACCTCAGAAGGTTGGAAGGCTGAGTCAACCTTGAGCCGGTCAGGATTGAATTGCTGGCAGCCTGCAATACTGCGCCACCGCGCCACCATGGCTCAGATGCTCTTAGTTAAAAAGCTTCTGGACTGTGGATAGAAAAATCTATTGTTCTAAATTTCTCGCTTAGCAAAGCGAGATAAATATTGGGCTCGATTGTGGTCGTAAGTTGAGGACTACCTGTACTATGTGTAAAATACAAGGAGCCCTCGGCTTACCACTATTCATTTAATTTAACTCTTTTACTGTTCAAAGTTACAGCAAGATTGAAAAAAGTGACTTACTGTATGAGTAGCTTTCATGGTACCAGTGGTGGGATTCAAATAATTTAACAACCGGTTCTCTGCCCTAATGACCGGCTGGGTGGGCGTGGCCATGGTGGGTGTGGCCAGGGGGTGTGACAGGCAGCACTCAGTCTCCTGCACCCCCCTGGGAGCAAAAATAGGGGGACACGGCGCCCTGTTTAGGCCTAGGAGGCCTCCCTGAAGCTTCCTGGGAGCGAAAACGGGCTGTGGAGGAGGCACACGGGCCTCCCTCTTGCCCCGTTTTGGGCCTAGGAGGCCTCCCTGAAGCTGGAAGCGAAAATGGGGTACCTGGGACTCCTGAAAGGGGCTGGGAGGGACCAACCAGCAATTTAACTACTGGTTGGTCCGAACCGGCCCGAACCGGCTGAATCACACCACTGGTTATGACTATTGCAGCATCCCCATGGTCATGCGATCAAACTTTGGTTGCTTGGCAACCGCATATATTTACAATGGCCGCAATGTCCTGAGGTCCTGGGATTACCATTTGCAGTCTTCCCACAAGCAAAGCCAATGGGGGAAGCCAGATTAACGACCGCACGGTTTACTTAACAATGTTTGTGATTCACTTAACAACTATGACAAAAAAGATCATAAAATAACAACTGCCTTGGTTATCAATGGAAATTTTGGGCTGAATTTTGGACGCTCATATTTATGACGGTTGCAGTGTCCTGGGGGGGGGGGGGCGAGATGATCACCCTTTCTGACCCTCTGACAAAATAAAATCAGCGGGGAAGCCAGATTCCAGGCCACCCCAATGATGCCCTCGAAGTGATGTCCCAGTGCCTGGAAGCCGTGCGGATCTGGATGGGGAGAAACAAACTCAGGCTCAACCCGTCCAAGACGGAGTGGCTGTGGTTCCCGGCATCCCGATATAGTCAGTTGACTCCATCGCTGACTATCGGGGGCGAGTCCTTAGCCCCCGCAGAAAGGGCTCGCGATCTGGGAGTCCTCCTGGATAGGCAGCTGTCCTTGGAGGAACATCTGACAGCTGTAGCCAGGGGGACCTTTTGTCAGGTTCGCCTGATTCGCCAGTTGCGGCCCTTTCTTGATCGGGATTCCCTGTGCACAGTCACTCACGCCCTTGTCACTTCCCGCCTAGACTACTGTAATGCTCTCTACATGGGGCTCCCCTTGAAGAGCACCCGGAGGCTCCAACTGGTCCAAAATGCGGCCGCGCGGGTAGTGACGGGAGCAGCGTGGCGCTCCCACATAACACCGCTCCTGCGCGAGCTGCACTGGCTTCCGGTGGTCTTCCGGGTGCGCTTCAAGGTGTTGGTGATCACCTTTAAAGCGCTCCATGGCATAGGGCCTAGTTATCTCCGAGACCGCCTGCTGTCACCAATGACCTCCCATCGACCCGTGCGCTCCCACAGAGAGGGCCTCCTCAGGGTGCCATCAGCCAAACAATGTAGGCTGGTGACTCCCAGGGGGAGAGCCTTCTCTGTGGGGGCACCCACACTCTGGAACCAGTTGCCCCCGGAGATTAGGAGAATTCATGACCTCAGTGCCTTCCGCCGTGCCCTAAAAACACATTTTTTCCAACAAGCCGGGCTGGCTTAAGAAGAAATTTTAAATATTTTTAATATTTTAATTGGTCTGTGAGTTTTAAATTTTGTAGCCAAATTATATATATATTTTAAATGTCTTAATATTTATATTTTATGTTTTTTATGTCTGGCTGTACACCGCCCTGAGTCCTCAGGGAGAAGGGCGGTATATAAATTGGAAATAAAATAAAAAATAAAAAAATTCACTTAACAACCATGTTGCTAATTTAATCCCTGCAGTGATTCACTTATAACAACTGTGGCCAGAAAGGTCATAAAACGGAGCAAAACTCACTTAAGAAGCACCTTGCTTCACAATGGAAATTTGGTCTCAATTGCGGTCGTAAGTCGAGGACTATCTGTAATGCAACTGCCTTTCAACATCAACAACTGGATTAATTGCTTTAGCTGTACCATATGTCCCTGGGCAAAATAAGCAAAGAACCTACAACAGAACTGATTTTAAAGTCTGTTGACTGAGCAACATCTGGCTTAAACTACGTCAGTATTCTTTTTCTGAGTGGCAGCCGGCTTTCAGGTTGCCAAGGAGAGGTCTCGCTTACATGATTGCTCCTTGAGATCTTACAAAACAGATGTTTGAGTCCTTGTAGAGGCAAACCTACGCTTTGCAGATTTGCATTCAGGTTTCATCTTTTAATCTTGTTGCGAACGGAAAAACAAGTAGAAATAATGCTTCTTCTCCTCCTCCCTCTCCTCCTCCTCCTCCTCCTCCTCCTCCTCCTTCTCCTCCTCCTCCTCCTCCATCTTCTCCTTCTCCTTCTCCTTCTCCTTCTCCTTCTCCTTCTCCTTCTCCTTCTCCTTCTCCTCCTCCTCCTCCTCCTCCTCCTCCTCCATCTCCTTCTCTTCCTCCTTCTCAATTGCTCCTCTGGATGCAAATTTCTTCTCCAAGGTCAGGCTGGCTTTGGGATGTTCTAACCTGGTGCAAGTAGCTGAGGTGTGCACACGCTTACTCACTTGGAACAGAAACGAGAGGAAGGTTCAGATCTGGTTGGAGAAGAGCCAGAAAAGGGAAAGAGCACTGAGGGAAGCAATTCAGTTGCATCTTCCTCCTTAAAAATTTTGTTTTGCCTTGGAGAAAAGCCAAGGCTTCCTTCAAGAACAGCACACCTGGATCTGTTCAATTCTGAATACTCTGCTTTTACAGAGGCAGCCTCTGTCCTGCTCAGTTAATTCTCTTAAAACTGCCAGTTGGCCCATTGGTATTCAGCCCACACCGATATCCAAGGACTGCCAACCACTTTCCTTGTTGGGGAGGTCCCCAGGCAGCCAAATTCACAGCTTCTTGTCACTGAGATGGAGATGTGGGAAGCCCCACCCCCTCCCTCCATCTTTCTCCCTGCTTGGAACCGGAGAGAAAAAGCATATATGGAAAGCTTCTTGGTTTCCAGGTCCTAAGCGTGTAGATACTTGTCCACTGATTTTTTTCCCCCAGGGTGTTTTTTTTTATATGGATCTATTAGAATTCTGACAACAGAAATCATTTGTTGCAACACAAACAGAAGGCTGAGTTTACACCTGGGGATAACTATACGGCACTCCTAGGCTGCATCGACAGAGGGATGTTATCAAAATCAAGATGGCTAGTACCCCTTTGTACTGCATTGATAAGACCATACTTGGAATACCACGTCCAGTTTTGGTCACCACAATACAGAAAAGATATTAAGGTTGTAGAACAGGGGTGTCAAACTCAAGGCCTGTGAGCCAAATCCAGCCCTCTGGGCAGTGGTGAAATCCAAATTTTTTTACTACCGGTTGTGTGGGTATGGCTTGATGTGCGTGGCAGGGGAAGGATACTGCAAATCCCCATTTCCACCCCACTCTGGGGCCAGCCAGAGGTAGTATTTGCCAGTTCTCCAAACTGCTCAAAAGTTCCGCTACCGGTTCTCCAGAACCTGTCAGAACCTGCTGGATTTCACTCTTGCCTCTGGGTGCTTAGATATGGCCCATGGGACTACCCTGGAAGCAGCGAGGGACCAGTCCACGGTGCCTCTGCCAGCGAAAACGTAAGTCGGGAGGGCCGCATGCAGCCCTCCCGAGCTCCGTTTTCACTGGCAGAGGGTTGCAGGAGGCCGTCGCAGCCGAAACGGAGCTTGGGAGCCCGTTTTCGCTGGCAGAGTGCTCGGGCCGCCACAGGTGCCTGTGACATCGAGCTGGCCATGCCCACCTTGACGACACCCCCCCCCCAAGGTCAAACACAACCCTGATGCGGCCCTCAATGAAATCAAGTTTGTTACCCCTGTTCTAGAAAGAGTACAGGGAAGTAATAAAGATGATTAGGGGTCTGGAGGCTAAATCATTTGATGAATGGTTGAGGGAGCCATTCACCAAGACCAGGGAGTCAATATAAAGTCAAATAGATAGGTAGGTAGGTAGGTAGGTAGGTAGGTAGGTAGGTAGGTAGATAGATAGATAGATAGATGATAGATAGATAGATAGATAGATAGATATAAGATAGATAGAGATAGAGATAGATAGATAGATAGATAGATAGATAAAGATAGATAGAGATAGATAAGATAGATAAGATAGATAGAGATCTAGATCTAGATATAGATATAGATAGCTAGATAGAGATAGATAGAGATAGCTAGATAGAGATAGATAAGATAGATAGATATAGATATAGATAGATAGATAGATATAGATATAGATATAGATATAGATAGATAGAGATATATAGATATATAGATGTATGTATGTGTGTGAGTGTATCATATACATGTAAATTGTGTATGTGATAGAAGATGAATTTCCATCTGTACAGAAAGTCGTCGACTTATAACAGTTCACTTAGTGACCATTCAAAGTTACAACAGCACTGAAAAAAAAGTGACTTATAACCATGTTTCACCCTTAACAGCTACTGCAGCATTTCCATAGTCCCATGATCAAAATTCAGACTTGGTCAGTGACTCATGAAGGTTGCAGTGTCCCAGGGTCATGTGACTACCTTTTGAAACCTTCTGATAAGCAAGTCAAAACCGGATTCACTTAACAACCGTGTTACTAACATAACAACCGCAGGGATTCACTGAACAACTGTGCCAAGAAACAAGTAACCCACTGATTAATTGTTCTCACTGTCAGGAAATCTCTCCTTAATTCTAGGTTGGTAGTGTCAGATCATAGCCAAGATCGTGTGGATGTATTTCTTAAAAGGAAAAAGGAAGAAAGTATTACCACTTCGTGACAAGAAAAGTTTCTCCCTCCGATGTGTACGAATTATGAAAATCAAGGAAAATGGGTATTATGTGGTGGTTCTATTATATTTATTTATAAAACGGCCTTATCGTCGTTTTACAAAGCAGCAGAGAAATACGAACAGAAAACAGCAGTGCCAAGAATCACACAGAATGCTCGAAACCGCAACCCTGATCATCTTCAGTTTCCCATCACAGTTTTAAGATTTCACGAGACCTTTCCCACATGCTCAGAAGCCTTCCTTTGCAGCCAGATGGCTTGAAAAACCCACGTTTTTCTATAGGTGGAGAATCCGAATGGTATATGTAAACTGTGCAGATCTTCTAAGCATCAAATCCCAAACCCCCTTCCCCCTTTCATATTTTATTATGCTGCTAACTGACTGGGGGCAAAAAATGGGAACTCTAATAACAGGGAAATGGTAAAATTAATTGTACAGTATTGCGGTATCAAATAATGGTTCAGTGCTGCACAATTCAGCCACAAAGATAATGATTTGTAGGTTGTGTGTTATAATTAAGTGCCAGCTGGAAGCTCTTTGATAGGAAAAACAGAAAAGAAGAGTGTATAAATGTTGCTTTTGAGGAAATACTGAAGAATATTCATCGCTGTAAGCATTGCTGTTCAGATTTCCCATTCACAGGAATTTTGATAACAAAACCAAAAGAATGCAGAAAAGAGGACTGTTTAGTCTTTACTTTCCTGACAGTTTGACTACAAAGAGATGCTCATTCAGTAATTTCTTCAAACTCTGATTCAAGGCCAGAATAAGATGGAATTCTAAGCAGAGAGTAAATACCCTTCTGCAGCAAGTTGTAGCATGAGTCCGTGGTGTTTTCTGGGACAGCAAAGAAGAAGGAATAGATCAATGAAGACTTGCCTTCCTTTTTAACCGAATTCCTAAAAAACCTATGGCAATTAGAAGTAATTTTCTTACTAGGTTGAGATTCTCTCATTTTGGCTGATACGAGCTGCAGTTGATCGTTACTACGCTATCACATGTACAATAGTTCTCACTTCGTGAAAAGTAAATAAGCGGATACTAGATACTTTGATATGTGGTTAGCAATGCAAGAAACAGATAATAACCATAAGTCCAGCCCAACAGAGATTATGTAAAAGTTCTCCCAAACTTTTACAAAGATTGAGTGGGAGAAAGACACACAAGAGGTATGAGCGCTGGTTCTTATAAACGGCACATAACGTTTAATACCCAGCAATTGTAAAATTCTTTCAGAATGGTTTAATCATTTCACTGTATTAAATAACAGAATAACAGAGTTGGAAGGGACTTCAGAGGTCTTCTAGTCCAATCCCCTGCTCAGGCAGAAAACTCTATATAATTTCAGACAGATAGTTATCCAGTCTCTTTTTAAAAACTTCCAGTGTTGGAGCACCCACAACTTTTGACGGCAAATCTTTCCACTGATTAATTGTTGTAACATTACTATAATAATTGTTGTAATTGTGGCTGGATTTGCAGAAATGGCAAAGATCTCAGCTTTTTTAAAAGATCAGACGCATGAGAAATATATACAGGAATGGAAGAAATGGATTGAGTATGTACAGAATAAGTATCAGACTAGAAAATATTATGTCGCTTTCAGCTGAGAGGGATTGATGATTATGCTAGTAAATATAGAAAAAAGATATGGAAGGATGAATAACATATACATTGTTTGGGAATACTAGTGTTGCATATAATGGAAGTCAAGGGGGGGAGGGAAAAGGGGGGAGGGGGAGGGTTAGGGTGGGATTGGGAGGGAATTATATATTTTCTCTATATGTATTTTATAATGTTGGGTAAGGGTGGCGGGGGAAAAAAGGGGGAAAATTTGTACTTGTAAAACTTTTTCAATTAAAAAAAAATTGTTGTAACTGTCAGGAAATTTCTCCTTAGTTCTAAGTTGCTTCTCTCCTTGATTAGTTTCCACCCATTGCTCCTTGTCCTGCCTTCAGGTCAGTGGTCTGCTTACCTTTACTACTGGTTCGCAACAGGGCTGCGCGCAGAGGCATTTTGATGACATCAGGGTCAGTGGGCGGAGCCTCCCACCGGTTTTACTACCGGTTCTATCGAACCGGTGCGAACCGGGGGCAACCCACCACTGCTTCAGGTGCTTTGGAGAATAGATTGCCCCCCCCCCACTACTTTCTGGCAACCCCTTAGATATTGGAACACTGCTATCATATCAGACCTACTCCTTCTTTTCATTAAAATTTTACTTGTCTTAATCCTTGTGTCCTACAGGGTGCATTCATGCCGTATTTTGCCTAGTTAACCAAGAGAGGCCAAACAAATATATTTCGGAAGAGTGCTTCTTTGGAAGAGTTTGTAGCAGAAAAGGGATTCAAAAAAGCGACTGTAACAGAAAACGGGTTCAGGGCTTCCAAAAGCCTCTGTGAAATCCTGTCACAGAAGTCAGACTGTTATTAAGCCGTGAGTGTACCACTTACTAGGAATTGAAAGCGGATTCCAGAGCTGAAACACTGATCATACACGAAGCTGAGTCTCGGCTCTGTCTGAGTTAGGCTCGTGCGGATCACAAAAAGCCTGAAGGCTAACCTGGTTTAGCAGAGCTTATTTATTTGCCGCTACAAAGCCCAGTCCGCAGTCTACATTGTGTGAAACATTCAAAGTCAGCGCTGAGAGCTTCTGCCTCTTTAAATCATTTAGCTGGGCCGGCTAGCTTCCATCTGGCATCCGAATCTGTTCCTCTCAGCTGTTCAGCGGGTTTTGAAATACCAGCCTGGCGTGGCTCCCTGGTGCTCCGTGACACCATCCGCCGTTGCCTGACTTGCCTGACTTGCCAGGGCCCAGGATCTGCTCTGAGAATGCTGGCCCTCTATCAGCTGGCCAAAGCTTGCGCCCACCACCTTCCCTTGCAGTCCCACCAGTCGCTGGGTTGCCCGCTCTCTCCCCCTCAGCAGTGGTGGGTTCCTCCCGGTTCGGCCCAGTTCGGCCGAGCCGGTAGCAGTAATGATATGATGGCACCGAACCGATTCTCTTTGTTCGGGAGCTGGGCCCTCCTGCCCCCGCCCCCATGTTATTCTTACCTTTTATTTGGCCCCACCCCCAATCTATTTGCTGCCTCCCGAGTCCCAGCTGATTGGCTAGAAGGAAAAAAACTGTTTAAACTCTTGCCGTGGGGCTTCAAAGGGCTGCCCTACAGTTGATCAGTGTTAAAAGGAAGTGTGGTGGTAGACCGGTGCCACCAAAAACAAATGAGTAGACTGGTGCCTCCAAAAACAAATGAGGAGACCGGTGCCTCCAAAAACAAATGAGGAGAC
>WNWU01000007.1:39815930-39831478 GCA_012654045.1 Ptyas mucosa | reverse complement strand
CAAAAACAAATGAGGAGACCGGTGCCTCCAAAAACAAATGAGGAGACTGGTGCCTCCAAAAACAAATGAGTAGACTGGTGCCTCCAAAAACAAATGAGTTGACCGGTGCCTCCAACAACAAATGGGTAGACCGGTGCCTCCAAAGACAAATGAGTAGACCAGTGTCTCCAAAAACAAATGGGTAGACTGGAACGCTCCAAGAACAAATGGGTAGACCGGTACAGCTCTGCAAGCAGTTAAAAGCATGGTAGACCAGTACCTCTGCTAAATCCTAGAGAATTGTCACATGACCATCAAACCACGCCCACAAAATAAGCCACACCCACAGAACCGGTAGTAAAAAAAATTTAGATCCCACCCTTGCCCCCCAGGTATGTCGAGCCCTGGATTGGGCCTCAACACGGAGCATCAAATCAAACCATGGTCCAGATGTAAATGCTTGAGGCAGCCCAAATGTGTCTGAGAGAAACAAAATCAGGTTAAAATTTATTTTAATGCTGACGGCCGTTAGCTGATAATGCTAAAGCCTATAGAGCCCATCCAGTCATTGAATCATCCAGAATTCTTTGTGAGTCTACACTGGAAAGTCTTCAACTGTGATGAAACTGAATTGCACGCTAAGGAATCTTTGGTCCGAACTGTACAGCAGTGTGCTTTCTTCATTCATCACCCCTTCGAGGCGATTTCAGGTCCAAACGGACTCTCTCTGATGTCCGACTCTGGAGTCTCCGGAGTCCGCACATCACTCCCAGATGGCCCTGGCCCCATCTCTGCCTCTGACGCAGAGCCCTCATCCAGGCCTTCCCCAGACTCAGGACTGGCCCATGTTTTTCCTCAGCCTCCTCACTGTCCAACTCCACTGCTAGTTCCGCGGGCTGCAACAACAGCTACTACTATTACTATTTCAGATAAATGGTTGTCCAATCCCTTCTTTAAAAGCCTCCCAACGTTGGAGCACCCACAAATGCTTTTTTTTTGTACAATTGTTGGCTCACTTTAAGCAGGATAATGACCCCTATCCCAAAGAGTTCTAAATATATGGGACTTTAAAATGTAAATACTTTTGTGCGGTACCCAATCCTACATAAAAATTCCTGAAGCGCAAGAAGTTTATTTTTTACCAACCAGCGTTTAGACTGATTTTGTGGTGAAAACAACTGCTTTGGGGATGTCTGAACCCGGCTGCTGTTTGCTTTCAGGACTATTAGTGTGGGGGGGGGAGCAGCCTGGATCCCGTGGTCTCCTAATCAATCAATTCAAAGAGGTTTTGAATTGCTGTCTGCAAATGTTTTCATCGTGAAGCATGTTTCCCTCCTTGGATCAAAGCTGATTGCAAATGTGGGTTGATACGTATTTCTATCTCATTCAAAGTTTAACCAGAAAATTAACCGAGAGAACGTGGGCATTGTTCCGTGAAAGCCAAAAATTATGGGATGTCAGGTCTCTTTTTCAAGAGGTTGGATTTTGTTGGCATTTCGTATACGCTTACGCCATTCATATCTTGATTGTGCTGCGAGTAAACAAAAAGGGGGGGAAATTGTATTGATTGTTGTCTCGATTCGGGTTTTTCCTGCTTCTTTTGTTTCGGTTCTGTTTTGCATTATTTTAAAACTCTCCTGTAGGAAAAGACCTTCTCTCATTTCCCCTCAGAGAGAAAGAAAAAGAGCTGTTTGTTGTAATTTGCATGTGGGGGGGAGAGAGAGATGTATAAGAAGTGACTTGATATGTACTTAGTTTACATACTGTACGGCAGTGGTGAAATGTAAAATTTGTTACTACCGGTTCTGTGGGCGTGGCTTGGTGGTGGTGGGGTAATGTGACTGGGTGGGCGTGGCCAACTTTTTTTTTTTTTTACTTTTAAAAGCATTTTTTCTACAACCTCTTTGGCTGAAGAGGTTGTAGAAAAAATGCTTTTAAAAGGCTCTGACGATCCCAGCTGAGCCGCGTGATCCTCAGAGGCTTTTTTTTTACTTTTAAAAGCATTTTTTCGGGCGAAGAAAAAATGCTTTTAAAAGTAAAAAAAAAAGCCTCTGATGATCGCGCAGCTCAGCTGGGCATGGGGGGGGGCCCCAGGGATTTTTGCTACCAGTTCTCTGAACCACCCGCCGTCATCGCTACCGGATCAGGCGATCCGTCCGAACCGGAAGCATTTCATCCCTGCTGTATGGTATGGGCATATATGAAATAATTTAGGCAGTGTCAGACTATTCGTTCCCTAACCCAGAATTTTTCTCATTTTATATCCGGTACTGCCTTTTCTGCTGGTGGTTTTAAATCAGGGGTGTCAAACTCAAGGCCCACAGGCTGGATTTGGCCCTCGGGATACTTAGATCTGACCCAGAGGGCTTACCTGGGAACAGCGAAGGACCGGCCCGTGGTGCCTTTGCCAGCAAAAATGGAGCTTGCGAGGGCCACACACGGCCCTCCCGAGCTCCATTTTCGCTGTCAGAGAGTTGCAGGATATTTATTATATTATATTAATTATATCGTATCATTCATATCATTCATATCATATCATATCATATCTTGTCACGTCTTGAATTATGTTATGTTATGTTACGTTATGTTATGTTATGTTAAGGTTCCCCTCGCACATATGTGCTAGTCATTGTTCCTGACTCTAGGGAGCGGTGTTTATCTCCGTTTCAAAGCCGAAGAGCCAGCACTGTCCGAAGACGTCTCCGTGGTCATGTGGCCGGCATGACTCAACACCAAAGGCGCACGGAACGCTGTTACCTTCCCACCAAAGGTGGTCCCTATTTTTCTACTTGCATTTTTTATGTGCTTTCGAACTGCTAGGTTGGCAGAAGCTGGGACAAGTAACGGGAACTCACCCCATTATGTGGCGCTAGGGATTCGAACCACTGAACTGCCAACCTTTCGATCGACAAGCTCAGTGTCTAAGCCAATGAGCCACCATGTCCCTAAACATATTATATATTAATTATATTATATTATTGTGGTGCTGTTGTTAGTCGCGAAGTCGTGTCCAACCCCTCATGACCCCATGGACAACGTTCCTCCAGGTCTTCCTGTCCTATTCTATACTAATACTACGTAGTAAATATGAATACAGTAGATCTTATAAAAATGCAGAAGGAGGCAACCCAAACAATCAAAAGGTTTAAACAGTTTCTTGAAAAAAGAACAAAGCTAGAGCAGGTGAGGCTTTTTAGCTTCATAACGAAGAGGACATGTATAAAATCATGCATGACTTTGAAAAACAAAAAAAGACAAGGAAAAAAACAACCTTCCCTTTTACAAGACATTAGGACCAGGAATCTTCTAACGAAGCAGATCCGAAGGAGATTTAGAGAAAAGAAACCCAACATGCTTTACACTGCAGGGAATTTAACCCCTGGAATTAATTTCCACAAGATATTTTCCAAAGCACCTGAAGACCAAATCAGGAACAATGGATGGAAACTGACCAAGGAGAGATTCAACCTAGAAATGAGGAGGAACTTTCTGACAGTGAGAACAATCAACCCATGGAACAGAAGTTGCCTTCAGACGTTGTGGGAGCTTCATCACTCGAGACTTTCAAGAAAAGATTGGACTGCTACTTGTCAGAAATGGTGTAGGGCCTCCTGCTGAGTGGGGAGTTGGCCTAGATGACCTATAAGATCCCTTCCAACTCTGTTAATCCATTAAAATATGTGGTGTGGCTTTTGAAGGATAGGTGTATCGAGATTTATCAATCTTGAAGATTCATGTTTCCTTTTAGGCTAGGACCGAGATGCTGCCAAATATCAGTTGCTAGGGACAGAGCTCCATCTTCTAATTTTGTGCATTATCCCACAGGTATCCCTTTTGACCAATGTGAGATGGACCTTGGCTTGGTCCAGAAGAACTCTTGCCATGTTCTTAGATTAATTGGCTTCCACCTGCTTCGTAGCAGGTATTCTGATAAGCAATTAGCATCCAGGAGGACAGCAACCTGTCCTTCAAGATTAAAAGACACCCCCCCCCCAAAAAAAATTAGTTACATTCTTTAACTCTCAGATTTCATTATCTTGTGGCTTTGAAACCATTATGCGTAATAGGCCCAGAGGTGCTCATTACAGGTGATTTGCTGCTTATTACACAGCTCAGGCTTCTCTATAAAGCTTTGGAACCACAAATTAAGAAGGTTTTTTTCTTTCTTTTTTTTTTGGTTTTGACTCTCACTTCTGGCAGGAATGTGTGAGATGGTTTGCTGTTTCACTCTGTCCAACAGCTGTGGTTATTTTGATAATGCTAATCATAATCATAAGTTTATTTGTCAAGCATATATAAGATAACAGGTAAAAGTATAAACATAATTTGAATACATGAAAAGAGTAAGTAGAAAGGAATATTAGAACAGGGACGGTAGGCACGCAGGTGCACTTATGCACGCCCCTTACAGACCTCTTAGGAATGGGGTGAGGTCAACAGTAGACAGTTTAAGGTTAAAGCTTTGGGGGTTTGGGGAAGAAACCACAGAGTCAGGTAGTGCATTCCAGGCATTGACCACTCTGTTGCTGAAGTCGTATTTTCTGCGATCGAGTTTGGAGCGGTTTACCTTGAGTTTGTATCTATTATTTGCTTGTGTATTGTTGTGGTTGAAGCTGAAGTAGTCATTGACAGGAAGGACATAGTGGCAGATAATTTTATGTACTTTGCTTAGGTCAGACTGAAGTCGGTGTAGTTCTAAGTTGTCTAAGCCCAAAATTTGGAGTCTGGTGGCGTAAGGTATTTTATTGCGGTTAGAGGAATGGAGGACTCTTCTCGTAAAATATCTCTAGACTCTCTTGATTGTATTTCTGTCCGATATGCAGTGCGGGTTCGAGACAGATGATCTGTATTCAAGAATTGGTCTAGCAAATGTTTTGTAATAAAATATTCGTAACATTTAGATAAAAACAAAAAGAAGTAGGATGACATTCAGGCAGGGTAACCAAGTTAATTCATTGCACCCTAAGATCTAAAAAATAACATGATAGAAGGCTGCCGTATACAGTGCGTAAGATGTGTGAAGTGTTATTGTCAGACCTGGAAGCCATCTTTCTACCTTTCTGTCTTCAGGCCTGCCACAAATTCTACTGTGGGGAAATGGGAGGGGGGATTGTATAGAGTGAAGAGGATATGTAGTCAAAATAACATTCTTTATAGAAAGTCAAGGCCGTTGTGCCCTGCAGCTGTGCTGAGAAGAATGAGGAGGTATCTTCTGTTCCGGGGGTGGTGGTGGTGTACCTGATTGGCCATATGGTGGACATGTGAGTGAAGGGCAAGGACTTGAACTTTCTTGTGGGTGTGGAAAACCTGGAAGCTCTCAGATTCGGGTTTTCCCAGATGTGCCAATATGACATCTCTAATAAAAGTTAGCTTTGAGGAACTTCAAGCCTCGGAGTTTGATTTCGTTGGGGGTGTTACTTGGAACCCTGACAGTTATCTGGTGGCAAAGGAGCACATGTTGTGTTTCGTTTAGGGAATTGAGTGTTTTGTGTGGATCCAGCATGTACTGTATATGCAATATATTTTTCTGCTAAGCTTTGTATGAAGCATCTCATCCCCACCCTATCCAGCTGAGTGAGGGATCATGACTGTATGACTGTAACCTTGTTGCTGGTATCCTTAAGACTTATATTGACTGTTTCCCTATGACTATCATTAAGTGTTGTACCTTATGATTCTTGACGAATGTATCTTTTCTTTTATGTACACCGAGAGCGTATGCACCAAGACAAATTCCTTGTGTGTCCAATCACACTTGGCCAATAAAGAATTCTCTTCTCTTCTCTTCTCTTCTCTTCTCTTCTCTTCTCTTCTCTTCTCTTCTCTTCTCTTCTCTTCTCTTCTCTTCTCTTCCCTTCCCTTCCCTTCCCTACCCTACCCTACCCTACCCTACCCTACCCTACCCTACCCTACTATACTATACTATACTATATTATCCAAAAAGCAAAAAGCGATTTCAAAAGCAAGGGGAAGTGGAACATTAAATTAGTGTGTAATGGAACACTTGCACCCTACTGAACATAGACTTCATGCAAAACCCAGTTTTGTCTCTACTTAATGGATAAAATACTTTTCAATAGCCCAGTTAACAATAGGAGTGTTTGTCAGTAGGTGGGCAAAAACTTATATAAAAGAATAACGTTGGAATAATACATTCTGCAAAAATACACAACTAGGAGAAAAATTACAGGGATTTGCTGTTTAGATTCACCATTTAGATTGTTTTAACTCAGGAGTGGACCTATGGACTTCAACTCCCAGAGTTCCCGAGCCAGCATGCTGGCTCGGGAATTCTGGGAGCTGAAGTCCACAGGTCGTAAAGAGACTCTTAATTGCCTACCCTTCTTTTAATCTCGCCTGCTTATTTTATGTTGTTTAATGCAGGATTTGCACAGTCCTGGCCTTGTATGTTTCTCAATCTGTAGGTCTGGGTAGATTTGAACTGCACAACGTCTTTTCAACAGCTGCAAGTTCGCAGGAAAGTTATGCGAAGTGCCAGGCTCTGTTCTTGCAATCTATCAGATCATCATTAGATTCCAGATCATGAACGGGCGCGTCGTTCCATGCTATTCTGGGCTCTGCCACTAAGGGAGTGTCTAACTGGAATAATTGTATGTCATAACTCTTGTAAGACATTCTCTGAATATCATACAGTGGATGAGTGAATGACGGCTTGGGTTGAAACTAGCATCTTGAATACTTGGAGAGAATCTGATTGAGTGCCTGCACTTGCAAATCATTCTTGGTTGTGTGTATTCGGCCATAGAGATGATACTAACCTCACAAAGCTAGCTTTCTTGTTAGAAGGACTATGTTGCTTTAAAGATTGTGTTTAACGAACAGTTCAATGGGGTTTGTTTTCATCAGGGGCCTTAACAGACTTTGTCCTTTAAATGGGAAAAAAATAAGAAGGGATCGCAAATCCAAATTCATACTGTGCAAATATTGTGCAACTACAGGGAGTCCTTGACTTACATCCACAATTGAGTCCAAAATTTCCTTTGCTAAGCAAGATGGTTGTTAAGTGAGTTTTGTCCCATTGTACAACTTTTTTTTTTTTGCCACGGTTGTTAAACAAGTTGTCGCTGCAGTTGTTAAGCGAATCATGCGGTCGTTAAGCCAATTTGGCTTCCCCGTTGACTTTGCGTGTTGGAAGCCTGCTGAGAAGGCTACACATGACCCTGGCAACCGTCATAAATGCATGCCAGTTGCCAAGCAACTGAATTTTGATCCCGTGGCCACGGAGATGCTGCAGGTGTAAAAACCAGCCATAAATCACTTCTTTCAGTGCCGTTGTAACTTCGAACGATTCACTAAAGGAATGGTTGTAAGTCAAAGACTACCTGTAATTACTTTCACATTTAATTTCAGTTAGCAGGAGGAGTTTTGCTCCCAACCAGTGCATCGGAGCCTGTCCATTCATTCAGAAAGTTTAAGGTAGCCGTGTTCTGACAGAATCAGGGAAATTAAGGTGGAAAGTAATTTAGTCTTTAGAAGAGGGGTATCAAACTCAAGGTCCATGGGCCAGATGTGGCCCATGGGGTGCTTAGATCTGGCCCATGGGACTGGCCTGGAAATAGCAAAGGACCAGCCTACGGTGCTACCGAAAATTGGGCGTGAGGGTGGGGGGCTGTCAGAGTGCTGCAAGAAGTCGTCCTTGACTCAGAAAGTTATAAAAGGGAGGAAAAGTAAAATATTTTACCTTTCAGGCTTGCAGGATCGTGTTACTATAGCCTAGGTCAGTGACGGCTAACCTTTTTGCCATCACGTGCCAAAAGCGGAGGGAATAGGGGAGGGTCGTGCGTGCGCGTACCCACACCCATAATTCTATGTGACCCTCTCACCCATGCATGCGACTCCCCGCACTCCCCCCGCTTTTGGCACGTGATGGCACGGTCGGCCTAGTAGGCCCGTTTTTCACTCTCCCCAGGCTCCAGAGCCTTTCTAGGAGCCTGGGGAGGGCAAAAATGGCCTCCCCCCCAGTCCCACTGGAAGTCAGGAATAGGCCATTTCAGGCCTCCGAAGGGCCTCCAAGGGGGGTGGGGAAGGCCATTTTCTCCCCAGGCTCCAGAGCCTTTCTAGGAGCCTGGGGAGGGCAAAAATGCCCTCCCCCCCAGTCCCACTGGAAGTCAGGAATAGGCCATTTCAGGCCTCCGAAGGGCCTCCAAGGGGGGTGGGGAAGGCCATTTTCTCCCCAGGCTCCAGAGCCTTTCTAGGAGCCTGGGGAGGGCAAAAATGCCCTCCCCCCCAGTCCCACTGGAAGTCAGGAATAGGCCATTTCAGGCCTCCGAAGGGCCTCCAAGGGGGGTGGGGAAGGCCATTTTCTCCCTCCCCAGGCTCCTAGAAAGGCTCTGGAGCCTGGGGAGAGTGAAAAACAGGCCTTCCCCACCCCAGAGGCCCTCCAGAAACAGCCTGTTTCTTGACTTCCAGGAAAAAAAATCCCCAAAATTCAGTTGGCTGATGTGCATATGCGCACTGGAGCTGAGCTCGTGTGCCCATTGATATGGCTCTGCGTGCCACCTGTGACACGTGTGCCATAGGTTCGCCATCATGGGCCTAGGTCAATAATTTATAGTTCTAGTCTTCCTACGGAGTCAGTTTCTTGATCTGGTTTCTCTCTCATAGGGTGATCAAGCATGTATTAAAAAAACCAAAATCACAGAAATGTATGCCTCTCTATTTTTATAAGTGTATAAAACCATGTGTCCGGGGGTGCGGTCCCGTGCAGGGGTAGGCTGCTGGGGGTTCGCAGGGTTTCGGGAGAACCTCTAGCTAAGATTCTGTGCAGTTCGGAGAACCCCTAAATCCCACTCCTGGCTGGCCCTGCCGACCCTGCCCCGCCCCACCCAGGAGTCCCCACACGGCCCGTTTTGGATGCAGGTAAGTGCAGGGCTTGCGCGGAGGCTCAGGGAGGACGAAAAACGGGCCTACCAGAAGTTCAGGAAGGCCAGAAATGGGCCCATTTCCAGCCTCCAAAGGTCCTCCAGAGCCTGGAGAGGCTGTTTTTGCCCTCCCGGAAGCTGGAGAAAAGCCTCTGGAGCCTGGGGAGGGCAAAAACGACCCCTCTGCCATGGAGCAGAAGGCCGACTAGGCCACGCCCACCGTGGCCACGCCCACCCAGCAACCAGGCAGAGAACTCCTTGCTAAAAATTTTTGAAGCCCACCCCTGGTCCCATGTCGCGCCCACCATGGCCACTCCCACCCCGGCCACACACACACCGCGGCACTCCCGAGGTCAAACATAACCCTGATGCGGCCCTCAATGTAATCGATTTGGGCACCCCTGCTTCAGAAGATGCTCCTGGAGAAGGCTGTTTAATCAAGAGTTCAGTGCTTCCTTTCCTTTCTGTCTGTTTCAAAAGGCTGATGTTGTCACTAAGTTTGTGTACCAAGTGTACTCTTTCTCTCAAGTTGCTGCTTTATAGCCATTTAATTTGATTTCCTCTCAATTGCTGTTTTAGCTAATTGGGCCACATTCTGCCGCTTTTAACTTTTGACGGTTTTACTGTTTTGTTCTTGGGATTATTAACTGCCCTGAATTTGGCTAGATTAATGTAATTTAGATAGATAAATAAATACATTCATTTTTATGTCAGAAAAGTATATAAATGGAGAGTAACAGTACCACATACATTTTAAAAAATCCATTTATGAATTATTGGCATCATTTTGAAAGTCTTAGCTAATTGTCTCCCTTCCTGTCTTTCTCTCTCTCTCTTTCTTTCTCTCCTTCCTTCTTTCCATCCTCCTCTTCCTTCCTTCCTTCCTTCCTTCCTTCCTTTCTTTCTTTCTTCCTTTCTCCTCCTCCTCCTCCTCCTCTACTTCTTCTTCTTCTTCTTCCTCTTCCTCTTCCTCTTCCTCTTCCTCTTCCTCTTCCTCTTCCTCTTCTTCTTCTTCTTCTTCTTCTTCTTGCCTGCCTGCTTCTTTTCTTCTGCATTCATGTTTCACAGTTTATTTCTTAAGCACGTATTTCCTTCAGTTACAAACCAGTCACTTCTACCACCAAATTTGTCTATTCTGGCAGGATGGAGAAATCTTATTATATAGCTATGATTCTTGTCCTAAAAGTCAAAGTCAGCTCCTGATGAGTAATAGGTGCGCCTACCAAAGTGTCTGCCCCCTTCCCTACCTCCCTGATGAAGTTGGATCCACACCCAATGGTGGGATTCAGCCGGTTCGGGTCAGTTCGGGCTGGTTCAAGTGAACCGGTTGTTAAATTACTGTCTGGTCCTGCCCCTCCCCTTCCAGGAGTCCTGATGTGCCCCATTTTGAGGCCCCGGTAAGTGCAGGGAGGCCTACTAGGCCCAAAATGGGGCACGGGGGGGCGCACCCCCCATGACCTGTTTTTGCTCCCAGGAGGCTGCAGGGAGTCCTACTAAGCCCAAAATAGGGTGTGGGGGGGTCAGTGCCCCCTGCGGGCCATTTTTGCTCCCAGGAGGGTGCAGGAGGCCAAGTGCTGCCTGTTAATACCCCTTGGCCATGTCCACCATGGCCATGCCGACCATGGCCAAGCTGGTCATTAGGGCAGAGAACCGGTTGTTAAATTATTTGAACCTCACCATTGTCCACACCTATCCAGAAAAAGCTACAGTACGAGTCTGGGAGGTCTTCCATGTCACTCATATTTTGTAGGAATTGTTCCTTCCCATCCAGTCCCTCACAATACTCAGTATCTCGGTCAAAATTTCTATGGCATTCCATCCATCCACAGCCCAGGATGTGTACAGATAGTCCTCAATTTACAACCACAATGGAGCCCAACATTTCTGTTGCTAAGCAAGACCGTTGTTAATTGAATTTTGCCCCACTTTGCAACCTTTCTTGCCACAGTTGTTAAGTGAATCACTGCAGTTATTAAGTTAGTAACATGGTTGTTAATTGACCCTGGATTCCCCATTGACTTTACTTGTCAGAAGCCCAAGGTTGGAAAAGGTGATCATGTGATCCCGGGACACGGCGATCGTCATAAGTATATGCTCCCAACTTTGGATCATATGATCACGGGGATGCTGCAACAGTCATAAGTGTGAAAATCAGTCCCAAGTCACTTTTTTCAGTGCCGTTGTAACTTCCAACGGTCACTAAATGGATAGTTGTAAGTCGATGGTCTGCATTTGAGTATCGTGAAGAAAATGGATAGCATGAGTGGACAGAGTTTGACTTCCGCTAGTGGCCTAATGTAAAAAATAGATATGAGAAGAATCTTAGGGAGCCCTAGGGAGCAGGGATGTCAAACTAGATTTCTTCGAGGGCCAGATCAGCAGTGTAGTTTTTCTCCGACAGCCTCCTACAGCACCCTGCTGGCCAAAATGGCGTGTGGGGGGGGGGGCTGTGTGAAGCTCCCTGCACCTCGGTCTGGGCCTGGACAGCCTCCTGTAGCATCCTGTCAGTCAAAACGGGGCACGTGGGGGCACGTAAAGTCCCTCACTCCCCATTTTGCCTGCCAGAGGCACCGTGGGCCGGTCATTTGCTATTTCCAGGCCGGCCTCATGGGTCAGATTTAAGCACCTTGAGTTTGACACCTCTGCCCTAGAGGCTCTAGGTCCCCAACCTTTTGGGCACGAGGAACCGGTTCCGTGGCAAAAGTTTTTTCCATGGACCAGAGGGGGTGTGGTCTTGCATACAGCCTGCATCCCATGGATGGGGCTTCACTTGTCTGTGTGGCCCATTGCTGGCATGGAGTGGACCGGTACCAGTTCATGGACCGGGAGTTAGGGATTCTTTCTCTAGGTGGCTTGCAACAAGATAAAAACAAAAATATAAAACATTGAAACAATAAATATTAATAATTGAAACTAACAAGGATAGCTAAGGAAGGAACTGGTAATCTACAGGGTGCAAGTGGAAACTTCTTTTAATCTTCTTTTTACCTCTAAAATGGAGTGCCCCCAATGGAAACCCCAATCAGCAGAGCCTGTAGAGCAGGACTATTGAACTCCCAGCCCATGGCCCAGATGCATCACACGCTGGCCACGCCCATGCCCGGTTTAGCGAAGGGGGGAAAGTCCCAATACGTCACATGATGCCGCTGTGATGATGTGAGTTTTACACCCTTGCTATAGAAGAAGAGTAGGCAGAGCTGGAGGGCGGTGTTAAACAAGTCATCAGCTTAGAGTTGTCGCATTTCCATAAGCAGTCTAACTCCAATCCCTCTTGAATTCTGTTGATCCTTATTTGGCACACATTTAGTCTTGCATTTTAATTGACTAGATTCTTGGCTATAGGCTGGAGCAATAAATCTTCTGAATGTACAGTAGTGGCCAAAATTGTAGAAACCTTTTGAGAAAAGTGTATTTTTGAGGTTTGATGGCTAATAGCACCACTTTTTTTTTTTTTTTTGGAGTTTCTAGATAATCCTATTCCACTGCTGGAATGGACTGGGAATAGCCCAGACCTTAACCCGATTGAAAATCTATGGACACGACTAAAGAAACTTGTTAGTCAGAAGCAACCCAGATTGTGGGGGCAATAAGCTGACTTTGTATAAATATATACAAAAGTATGAAGGCTATTGCTTAATGCGTTGTAAGCCTCCCTGAGTCTCCGGAGAAGGGCGCCCTCCGGAGAAGGGCGGCATATAGATCAAATCAAAATAAATCAATAAAATAAAACCCAGTTAATAGAAGCAATCCTTCAATTTTGGTTTCACATGATAACAGCTGCAGAACTAAAAGACTTGGTTCACTCCATGGGAAGACGTCGTAAGGCCGTCATTCATGCTAAAGGTTACCCAACTAAGGATTAACTGACATGGTGATAAGTTTTGTATATCTCATTTTTTCTATGGTGATAATTTTTGTATATCTCATTTTTTCTACGTGTTTCACTTTTCTTCTTTATACTGTAACTGCTATTCTAACAGGAAATCCTTCCTAAAAGTTATTGCATTACATTCTTGATTAAATTATCTTTCCATTGATATATAATTTTATGGTACTACTTCCCCCCAAAAAATGGTGTTATTAGATGATTTTAGAAAATACACTTTTCCCAAAAGGTTTCCATAATTTTGGCCACTACTGTAACATACGGTCTTCATTCTTTGTGCCGGACAGTGCCGGGTTTTAAGACCCTTCCAGAAAATTAAGACGGTGGGATCTTACCTCGAGAGGAACAATGTTCCCCACAACTTTTTATTTCCTCATTCAGTCTACAGTCCTGGAATTTTTTAATAATCTCCTACCCATGTGCTAATGAAGCCCAACCCTTTTTTTGAAATCAGCCAAGGTCAGCTAAACGCTTCCACCTGTTCCAATATCCCTTGGACAGAAGACAACATTCTTCTTCCTAAGAACATATTTGCAATTATTTGCAATATTTTTTATCAGAGAGGAATGTAATTGCAGGGATTAATACCCAATTGTTCTCTTTCTTTGTAGCATAAAATTACATTTTGCCAAGGGAAGGCAGAGTTAAAAAGACAATAGAGGAAAATGTGAATTGGATGGAATTTTTTAAAAAAGCCTTCGTTTGTTTTAGTTGATGCTTTTGAGAAAAAGGTTCTTATTGAAGTCGTAAGACCATCAATTTCCTTCGAATACCAATTGATCTACCTTAATCCCAAAACCCAAGATGATTTTGTCTGTGCTCATTTATTATATTACCTGGTGGGTAGCACAATTGCCATTAAGGTTCTCCTCGAACAAAACATCTAATAGCCAAACAAATTTATATTAAAACAACAACAACATATGTTTCACTAAAAGGAATAGATAAGCATTCAAACAGGGGTGAAATTCAGTAGGTTCAGACAGGTTCTGGAGAACTGGTAGCGGAAATTTTGAGCAGTTCAGAGAACCGGCAAATACCGCCTCTGGCTGGCCCCAGAGTGGGGTGGGAATGGAGATTTTGCAGTATCCTTCACCTGCCAGGCCCACCAAACCAAGCCCACCAAGCCACACCACACCCACCAAGCCACGCCCACAAAACCGGTAGTAAAAAAAAATTGAATTCCACCACTGCATTCAATTGCAGCTACACCTGATTTACCCTGGAGGTTATTCCAGGTTTCTTATAAAAATCGAGCAGAATGAAATCAGAATAAAGAGCTCCAGAAAAATTCTTCAACTCATTTGGAATCTAGTTAAGAGAAGATTTTCAGATTTTTTAAAAACAAATTCACAAACCCAGGCGCCTAAGAATACCCCACTGGCTATTACTTAGCAAGAGATCTCTGGCTGTTAAGAAGTTCTTTCATTCGTTTGTTTAATTCAGTTCCTCTGCTGCTTGTCTCACTGATAAGACAACTGGGCAGCTTACAAATGATAAAAAAGATAAATATAAAAACAATTAAAATTAAAAAGAATTTCATTCAAGCGAAGGCCAAGGGGGCAGATGGCACAATGTGAGATCTTCTTATCCCAACATCCATCTCCAGTGAGGAGCGCCCCCATCGGGGCTCCAAACCAACAAGCAAAACCAGGTTTTAAGACCCCCCCCCTCCAGTACAAGGGACAGGGGCCACCACAGAAAAGGCTCTTCTCAACTCCGCCAGCAGAAACTCCTTAACAGATGGGGTCAGTGATGGGATTCAAATAACTAGTTCTCTGCCCTAATGACCAGCTGGGTAGGCGTGGCTCGGTGGTCATGTGACCGCGTGAGCATGGCCAACTCAATGTCACTCACGTCGATGGGCGCTTCACCTTAGCAGTTACAATGTAATAAGGGTTAACCAGAAAGGCAGTTTCTGCAAGCAGGGCAATAAAAATTAGGCTAGAAGCAACACTAGAATGCTTCCTTCCTGCCTTCCCTACAGGATTAGCCTTGTAAAGTGGAAAAAAACAAAATAAGATTTCTTCCAACAGCCGGTTCTCCGAACTGCTTAGAAAGTTAACAACCGGTTCTCCCGAATAGGTGCGAACTGGCTGAATCCCACCACTGGATGGGGTCCACAGTAAGCCCCTTCTGCTGGAACGAGTGAGATGGGTGAGATGGAGAGATGGTATTCAGCTGGTTTAGAATGGTTTGCCCGAACTGGTAGCAGAAATCGCGGGTGGGCCCACCCACCCCCACCCCCACCCCCACCCCCACCCCCCCTGCCTCTATGCCATCCTATTTAGGCACATTTTTGAGGCCGGGTGCATGCGCGGAAGGCACGCACGCATGCCAGCAAAGCATATGCACGGACGGCCAGGCGCATGCGTGGATGTGGACATGGATGCACATTTGCGAACCGGTCGGGAAAGTAAGTGAATACCACCCCTGGTGAGATGGCTCCTCAGGAGTTTATAACGCATCTCCCCACTAATGATGCACAAGATCTTCTAGCGATGATGATGATGATGATTCTGTTATTCATTCAGTTGTGTCTGACTCTTGGGGATTCTATGGACCAGATCTCTCCACATCTTTTGATCTTGCACTACTTCTTTGAGTTTTTCTATGCTCTGGCTGGTGTCAGCTTTGTGGGTGTCCAGTCACCGTGGTCTTCTAGCACAGAGGTCCTCTTCAACCTTTCTGGTTTGGCAGTCC
This sequence comes from Ptyas mucosa, assembly GCA_012654045.1. Classification (NCBI taxonomy): domain Eukaryota; kingdom Metazoa; phylum Chordata; class Lepidosauria; order Squamata; family Colubridae; genus Ptyas; species Ptyas mucosa. Next base: position 39,816,028 of record WNWU01000007.1, on the reverse strand, counting down.
AGAGCAGGAGGAGGGAGCAAAGAGGGGATGATTTTGTGGGAGGGGCAAACGCCCGCGATGTAGCTAGCGCAGGGGTGTCAAACTCGCGGCCTGTGGGC
>WNWU01000007.1:39797629-39808370 GCA_012654045.1 Ptyas mucosa | reverse complement strand
TTCCTTCCTTCCTTCCTTCCTTCCTTCCTTCCTTCCTTCCTTCCTTCCCACTCCCTTCCACCCCACTCCAGGGAAAGGATACTATAAAATCTCCATTCCCTCCCCAATCCACGGGAAGATTACTGCAAAATCCCCATTTCCTCCCAATCAGCTGGGACTCGGGAGGCAGAGAATAGATGGGGTCGGGGCCAGTCAAAATGTTTACTACTGGTTCTCCGAACTACTCAAAATTTCCGCTACCGGTTCTCCAGAACTGGTCAGAACCTGCTGAAACCCCACTCTGCCCCCAACAATTTGGGTCCTCATTTTACCCACCTCGGAAGGATGGAAGGCCGAGTCAACCTTGAGCCTGTTGAGATTCGAACTGCCGAATTGCAGTCAGCCGGAAGGCAGCAGAAGTAGCCTGCATGACTGCACTCTAACCACTGCGCCCCCTTGTATCAAAAATGGGTCAACGTTCATACGTATAATGTTCACGAGTGTAAACCGAGTATCAAAAATATTCATGAGGTTTGGTGTAATTTGGGAAACAATGCAGAAATCGGAGGAAATAAATTTGTATATGTATAGAACTGACCTCAAATTTAGTCCTTACAGTGGCATTTTGATGCTTATTAAATACATTTTTTCCTTCTTGCTTAGTTCTGGATTTGCCTCCTTGATTTCTGACGAGTTGACAGCTGAGACAGATGGTATGGGAGCTATCTGCCTAACCTCCATATATATATATATATATATATATATATTTTTTTTTTCTTCACATCCTTTGATTAGTTTCAGGACAGCAACAACAAAACAAAAAATCCAGGCATATGATAGAGAAACGAGAGATTAAAAAAAAGATACAACAGACAAGGTCGAAATTCCTGCAGTGCTGATTATCTGCCAGGCAAATCTTTATTGTCTGATAAAATCGGTGTTCTCGTCACACCTGTCATCCTAATTATAGCAAAGACAAGGTGTTTTTCTGCTGAGCAGCGATGAAGCTGATGCCTGCTGTAAGCTCAGCAAGATTTCTGCACCTGCTTTCCTTCCATTCGTGGCAACTGTTTGCACCTGGCGATAAAGCGATTAGGCAGAGCGTGCCCACAATCAAATCATAATTGCTATTTAAGTCATAAACTCGGCATGGTCTGGTGGTCAGAATATTAAAAGGAGATCTGGAACACCTGGATCTCAGGTAGGGACTTAGTGGGTGGCCTTGGGCAATCTGTTTTTGTTCAGCCAAGGCACAAAGGCTGAATGGTAGAAATAATAGCATAGTTTACAGGGATTTGGGGAAGATTAATCTGATTATTATGATCACAAAACAAAAAAAAAGAGAGATCTTTAAAGGTGGGGTTAAAAGATCGGTGGAAATTTGACCCTGCTTTAGGAACAGAGGAATGTATGTGTTGGGTCTTATGAAATATTTTGATAAAGAAGTGAAAAACATTATTCTTTTTTAAATATATATAAATATTAAATAAACTGCTCTGGTTGGAGTCTTTATCATTAGATTCGTTTCTGAATTCTGGAGACATATTGACAATTAGTAGTGCTCGACTTACCACAACCGAGCCCAAATTTTTGTGTTGCTAAGTGAGACAGTTGTGAAGTGAATTTTTGCCCCATTGTACAGATTTTCTTGCCACGGTTGTTAAGTGAATTACTATAGTGGAGTTAGTAACGTGGCTGTTAAGTGAATCTGGATTCCCCGTTGACTTTGCTTTGTCAGAAGGTCCCAAAAGGGATCACATGACCTTGATACACTGCGACCGTCATAAATATGAGTCAGTTGCCATGAATTTTGATCACATGACTGGGGGGGGGAATGCTGCAAGAGTCGTAAGTGTGAAAAATGGTTATAAGTCACTTTTTTCCAGTGCCTTTGAAAACTTAATTATCAATTATGCCGACCGTCATAAATAGGAGTCAGTTGCCCAGCATCCAAATTTTGATCACGTGACCACGGAAATGCTACCATGGTGGTAAGTATGAAAAAAAGCCACTTTTTTCAACGCTGTCGTAATTTCAAACAGTCCTTAAACCAACCGTTGTAAATTGAGGACTACCTGTATTTAAAACTTTTAAGCATCCCCTAAATCCCTTTATTTTCACCAAAACGATCGCAAGCAATCTACTCAGATTTAAATAACGTAGTGTTCAAGGGAAACTGACATGACCTCCTTGGGAATACAACTTTTTCGGTACAAACTTTGAATTGGCAAGTCTGTAGAGATTCTTGGTCATCCAGGTCATGGTTGTCCCAAAGGTGCTTTTCCAGGAGGCAACTGGACTTCCTTGTTTTTTTTCTTTTGAAGACGTTTCGCTTCTCATCCAAGAAGCTTCTCCAGCTCTGATAGGATTCCATTCCCCATTATCCTGTCAGACAGCGATGGGTTTCAAATTTTTTTACTACTGGTTCTGTGGGTGTGGCTTGGTGGGCATGGCAGGGGAAGGATACTGTAAAATCTCTATTCCCTCCCCACTCCTTGGGGAAGGGTACTGCAAAATCTCCATTCCCACCCCACTCCAGGGGAAGGATACTGCAAAATCCCCATTTCCTCCCGATCAGCTGGGACTCGGGAGGCAGAGAATAGATGGGGGCGGGGCCAGTCAAAATTTTAACTACCGGTTCTCCGAACTACTCAAAATTTCCTCTACCGGTTCTCCAGAACTGGTCAGAACCTGCTGAAACCCACCTCTGCTGTCAGAGCTAAAGAAGCTTCCTCGATGAGAAGCGAAACCTCTTCAAAAGAAAAAAACAAAACAAAAGTCCAGTTGCCTCCTGAAAAAACACCTTTGGGATTTGAATTGGAAAGAATACAGTTAAAGGAGAACGTCACTTTAGCCTGGCCAAAAAAAAATAAAAATAAAAATAAAAATAAATGCAGAGTGTTCAAAATAACTGCATATACCTATTTGCTGGTTGCCACCAAGGCGAAAAACATTGCGCATTGTCAAAGAAAGTCACCGTTTTCCTGGCAGCCAAAAGGAGCTTGCTACTCACACGGGATGGAAACTTGTTGCTGGGTCCCTGATCAAAAAGCACCGCATTAGGAGAAAGCTTTGAGCTTGCTAAAATAGAGCCTGTAAAAACAGGCTTTTTCTGGGCTCTTCATTTGTAAACAAATACGTGCTACGAGGAAAAGGTCACATTTGTGTGCTTATTCCCTTCTAGCCTGCTCACGTATTCCTGTGATCTGAATTGCAATTTAGAAATACACCGAGTCAACAAAATAGCTGCCAGTTATGATTTGGATAGCGCTGGCATTTGTTTTGTTTTTTTTTAAAAAGCAGAATATAATAACAAGAAGAGCCTTGGTGGCTCAGCAGACTAAAGTGCTGTTAAGTAGCTGCCAGCTGCCTGCAATTACTGCGAGTTCAAATCTCACCAGGCTCAAGGTTGACTCAGCCTTCCATCCTTCCGAGGTAGGTAAAATGAGGACCCGGATTGTGGGGGCAATAAGCTGACTTTGTATAAAAAAGAACACCCCTGGGGGGGGGGGCCTGAAAGCTCTACTAAGCAGGTATATACAAAAGTATGAAGGCTATTGCTTAACGCATTGTAAGCCGCCCTGAGTCTCCGGAGAAGGGCGGCATATAAAGTCGAACCAATAAATAAATAAATAAATAAACAAGAGTTGGAAGGGACCTTGGAGGTCTTCTAGTTCAACCTGCTGCCCAAGCGGGTTGACCTTATCCCATTTAAGACAAATGGTTGTCCCCTCTCTTCTTCAAAATCCCCAGAGGCAACCTCAGCAAGTAGTCTGCCTGACAACAGTGAGAACAATGAACAAGTGGAACAACTTGCTTTCAGAAGTTGTGGGTGCTTTTAAGAAGAGACTGGACAGCCGCTCGTCTGAAATGGGATAAGGTCTCCCGCTTGGGCAGGGGGTTGGACTAGAACAGAAGTCAGCAATCCGTGGCTCTGGAGCCGCATGTGGCTCTTTCATCCTCTGCTGCAGCTCCCTGTCGCCAGTCGGCTTCACAATTGATAGGGCTTTCAGTTAGGACAGGTAGAGGAAAAAGGATCCTGCGCTAGAAGGAAACTCTATGGTGGGGGAACTGGACTTCTGCTCGGCTCCAGAATTGAATGGGGGGGGCTTCTGGTTAGGACCTTTATGGCTCTTTGAGTGTTTAAGGTTGCCGACCCCTGGACTAGAAGATTTGTGTGCGGTGGCAGCCCAGAAAGCCAATGCAACCCTAAGTTGTGTTAACAGAGGGATACAATCAAGATCAAGTGAGGTACTAATATCATTCTATAAAGCCTTTGTAAGACCACACCTAGAATACCACATCCAGTTTTGGTCACCACACTATAAAAAAAGATGTTGAGATTCTAGAAAGAGTGCAGAGAAGAGCAACCAAGAGGATGAGGGGATTGGAGGCTAAAACATATACTGAACAGTTGCAGGAACTGGGCATGGCTAGTCTAGTGAAGAGAAGGACCAGGGGAGACATGATAGCAGTGTCCCAGTATTTGAGAGGCTGCCACAGAGTGGAGGGGGTCAAGCTATTTTCCAAGGCACCGAAGGCCAGACAAGGAATAATGGATAGAAACTGAACAAGGAGAGATTCAACCTGGAAATAAGGAGGAATTTTCTGACGGTGACAACAATAAACCCATGGAACAGAAGTTGCCTTCGGAAGCCGTGGGAGCTTCATCACTGGAAACTTTCAAGAAGAAACTGGACGGCCATCTGTCAGAAATAGTGTAGGGTCTGCTTGGGCAGGGGGTTGGACTAGATGACCTACAAGGTCCCTTCCAACTCTTTTAATCTGTATCTGTACCTCCCAGGGCCTTTCCAACTCTGTTATCCTGTTCCGTTCCTTTGACTGCAAAGATATACAAATACCTTTTGCTCCTGTTTGGATCTGCTTGGCAACATACAAACATAACCGACTGTTCAGGTTGGATAGAGAAGGTTTCCATCCAGAGACATGTCCCTGTGATTAAGTAGGCTGGCAGATGCAATATTCTTTTTTCTTGCAAGAGAAAATCAGGACTCTCTTAACTTTTGTCTCTCGCCTCCAAGAAAATGCTGCTTAGCTGAAGTCAGTTATATTTCTGAACACTGGAAATTATCTTTCAGAAACGATGCAGAGGATTTCCCTGCCCTGACTGGAAATAAACTAATATAATATGTTTCTACGGTATTGTACAAAGGGTTCTAGAAACTTCTCTGGATACTCAGGAACAAAGATGATTAAGAGACCAGAGGCTAAAACGTATGAAGAACGGTTGCAGGAACTGGGCATGTCTAGTTTAATGAAAAGAAGGACCAGGGGAGACATGATAGCAGTCTTCCAATATCTCAGGGGCTGCCACAAAGAAGAGGGAGTCAAGCTATTCTCCAAAGCACCTGTGGGCAGGACAAGAAGCAACGGGTGGAAACTAATCAAAGAGAGAAGCAACTTAGAACTAAGGAGAAATTTCCTGACAGTTAGAACAATGAATCAGTGGAACAACTTGCCTCCAGAAGTTGTGAATGCTCCAACACTGGAAGATTTTAAGAAGATGTTGGGTAACCCTCTGTCTGAAGTGGTGTAGGGTTTCCTGCCTAGGCAGGGAGTTGGACTAGAAGACCTCCAAGGTCCCTTCCAACTTTGTTATTCTATTCTATTCTACTCCTACATTGATACCTAAAGTAGATTGTGTGACTTCCTCTCGTCTTCTTTTCTAACAAGGTAGATGTGACTCAGGAAAAGAGTTGGCTACGAGAAGGAAACACTCAAAACTACGGACATGTGTCTGGCAAAATGTGGATGGGTTGCTTATGTTAGGAACAGCTGTTGTTTTCCCGAACTGACAAATGTTCAAATGACTGAGGATCTGGAAAACTGCCTTAGTGTTAAATGGAGACCATTATGGATGTGGGGGTCTGAGCAGGATAATATGGAAAGAGATACTCCATTAGGAATCCTGATTCATTAAGTGAATTAAGTTTAGGGAGTCAAAGACATGTCTCTGAAATGGATCTAGAAACAGCACACAAAGCAAAACGGGGTAATTTATTTAATTTATTGTATTTATTTATTGATTGGTTCGATTTATATGCCGCCCTTCTCCGGAGACTCAGGGCGGCTTACAATGCGTTAAGCAATTTTGTATATACCTGCTTAGTAGGGCTTTCAGCCCCCCCAAGCGGTGTTCTTTTTTATACAAAGTCAGCTTATTGCCCCCACAATCCGGGTCCTCATTTTACCCACCTCGAAAGGACGGAAGGCTGAGTCAACCCTGGTGAGATTCGAACTTGCAGTAATTGCAGGCAGCTGGTGCTAGTTAACAGCACATTAGTCTGCTGCGCCACCAAGGCTCTTGAGTAATACAATAATTGCACCCCGCTTTTTGTTTTTTTTAAAAAAAGAGCTTTTCTTTATTTCCAGAATCCTGTTTTTATTCAAAATACTTCTTTGCAGAAGTTTAAGAGTTTAATTTTTTTTTTTTAATTTTAAGAGGTGGCCAAAGTCATATTCTAAGCCAGGCCAAGTTTGAATTTGGCCCCATCAGTTCAATGTAAGCTGAATGCAGTTCCAACCATGAATACAGTCCCTTAAGAACCTTTTTTTTCCAGAACAAGCTGGAAAACCGAGACGTAAGCTTAAATAGCATTAACCTTCAGATTTAACGTCTTTCAGTTCTGTGTGGTTTTTTTTAAAAAGTCATTAAAAGGGGTAAATTAGGGACAAAAGACCTCAGAAATGTATTAAAAAGTACATCACAGTCTTAAGGGAAAGTGTTGATAAAGAAAATGTGTTTATTAGGTGTGATGCTCATAAACATTCACATTTTCATGCTGGCTTTAAAAAATAATTTTAAAAAAGCCTAAATTGCGAAGCAATGCAGAAATAACACGGGGGCACTGTTGATGCTGGAAAAAATTCGAAAACGGGCAAAGCAAGAGGGAAGAATTTCACTCACCTCTGTGTACAGTAGCCTTATATTACATTGGCAGCTTTGGCTTCCTTCTTAATCAAACCATTATAGTACTGTCATAAGCCATGGGATCGTGCTATATTTTCACGTCTCTGCAGATCAGTAAACATGGGCTTTTTTGGATCCAGAAACAGCGACTGGCACGTTTCCCTCCTTCCCCCGTGGTGTAAAGTTCCATGTATTGGTGTAAAGAAATTCCTGTCCAATCTTTCCTGGCTCTCGACTTTAGTTGTGGACCACCTAGAGAAGTTGACATTGGACTTTAATGTCATCGGTTGAGAAAACAGAAGGAAAACATGTTACAACATGTTGATTCGATTGCAGTAAAAACAGGAACGAGTTATATTGGACATTTTAGTTTCTGGTCATTTTATTGACAGAACTTCCTCTCTTACTTTCTCCTCCACCACATGAAAACATGTAAATCCCATCCAATTATTATTTCACAAACTCGAGAGAGATTTTGTGAGGGTCATGCTCCGTGGGCAGCCGAGGCAACTGGGATTTTTTCACACCAGACTTGATGGAAACTAGAAAATACATCGGACGGTCCTAGCCCTTGAAAAACATTGGAATTAAAAAAAAAGGAAAACATGTGAGCACTGAAAGAAATGTAACATAATCAGCGTGGGGCAAGGAGAACAGCAACATATGTGTTTCACTGCCCAAATCTGTGTTTTTCCTTTCCCGGCTGTGAAGAAAGAAAAGAGGGAGCATTGATTTAGCATGTAACCATTTTGCTGAAGAGTTGGGAGATTACAGTCAATCAGAATAGAATAACAGAGTTGGAAGGGGTCTCGGAGGTCTTCTAGTCCAACCCCCTGCTCAGACAGGAGACCCTGTACAATTCTGAACAAAAGGCTTCTTCTTTCTTTCTTCTTGAAAACTTCCAGTGTTGGAGCATTCACAACTTCTGGAGGCAAGTCAGTTTCACTGATTAATTGTTCTGTCAGGAAATTTCTCCTTACTTCTAAGTTGGATCTCTTTTGGATGAACTTCTACCATTTCTGCTTACTTCACCTAGTTTATCAAGTAGGAAATCCACAACTGTTAAGCCAGCATTCCCCTTAAAACCTGCCAGAATAGCTAAGGGGCCAGAGACCACTGGAAAAGCTTAGAGAAGATTATTAGTCCTTGATTTACGACCACAATTGAGCCCAAAATTTCTGTTGCTAAGTGAAACAGTTGTTAAGTCAATTTTGCCCCATTTTACAACCTTTTTTTATCACCATTGTTAAGTGAATCACTGCAGTTGTAAAGTTAGTAACAGGGCCAGGGGTGAAATCCAGCAGGTTCTGCAGAACTAGTAACAGAAATTTTGAGCAGTTCGGAGAACTGGCAAATACCACATCCGGCTGGCCCCAGAGTGGGGTAGGAATGAAGATTTTGCAATATCCTTCCCCCAGGAGTGGGGAAGGAATGGGGATTTTGCAGTATCCTTCCCCTACCATGCCTACCAAGCCACGCCCACCAAGCCACACCACACCCACCAAGCCACGCCCACAGAACCGGTAGTAAAAAAAATTGGATTTCACCACTGAACAGGGCTGTTAAATGAATCTGGCTTCCCAATTGATTTTGATGGTCAGAAGGTCACAAAAGGTGATCACATGACCCTTGGACACTGCAACCGTCATAAATAAGAGTCAAGTTGCCAATTTTGATCAAGTGACCCTGGGGATTCTGCAACAGTGTGCAAAGAGGTCGCAAGTCATTTTTCCAGTGCCTTTTGTAACTTTGAATGGTCATTAAATGAACTGTTGTAAGTCAAGGACTACCTGTACTGAATTATTGAAAATAGTCCATCCCTAGATGTGTTAACTAGCCAAGTTTAATAGCCTGTTGTAATTGTTGGTTCTCAGACTGATAAAAATTAAAAAGTCTGTTGGGTAAATAACCAGCTGCCAACTCCTTGGTTATGAGTAAAGAGACCCATCAGTCCCCTGGTGCACAATTAGAAGCAAGATTTTAAAAAATTAATGACTCTACATACTAATGTAGTAGTGTAATGTACTTTAGGATATGCTCACTTGAAGTGGGAAATAGTTCAGTTCAGTGGTGAAATCCAATTTTTTTTTACTACCGGTTCTGTGGGCGTGGTTTGGTGGGCATGGTGTGGCTTGATGGGCGTGGCAGGGGAAGGATACTGCAAAATCCCCATTCCCACCCCACTCCAGGGGAAGGATACTGCAAAATCCCCATTCCCACCCCACTCCTTGGGGAAGGATACTGCAAAATCCCCATTCCCTCCCCAAACCAGGGATGGTCCTACGTGTGGCCTAAACAGAAATGCATATCCAGTTGTGTGCAGCTGTGTGCATGCTTTGTCCACGGTATTCCCAACCTTCCATTGACCTAACAGACATTTACAGTACTCAAGATACTGAAGGTCAGTATTACATAGTACCAGTAAGGCTTCTCTTCTACCACAAATTTTGCAAGTTTCTTCTGACTTCTTAGCATGTGCGCATTCTTCCTAGAACCTTCTGGAAGGTACAGAGTAAGAACCTGGATGGCAGATCATTCAAGGAGAAGGCATTCTTGTTCCTCTTTCTTTTTCCTCCTGTGCCACGAGAAGAACTCTGGAAAAAACATAATCTGCTGATCTTCTGCCAATCCCGATCATGGGATGCTTCCAAGAGAGAGCAGGAGAAATATTCTAAATTAAGAAGCGAGATGTTGATGCCGATCTTTCCATAACATCTCCTTTTTTAAAATTTCCCATTCATTCCATTTTTGAAAAGGACTCATGCTTGCTCAGAGGCACAAGGTGCTAATATGATATAAATATTTACTATTGCTACAAATAGCCCGGCAAGTATGTTATCAAAAAAGATCAAGAATGACTCACAGCCTATTAGACTGTGCTAGGAATACTCTGTGTTGGCTACGGTTCCACTAGATAAATTGCTGAATGGTCTTATTTTTAGCTAGAGAAGAACCAGTCTGTGGTAAAGCGTGTTTTTCTTTTCTAGTGTTCAGCCTGGCAGCTCTAAGACTTCTTAAAATATTAAATATTAAAAAGCATTTTAATATAAATTTTATTTTTTTAAAATGAAAAAGAACATAAAAGAGAAAAATCAATGCAGAATGAAGCGAACAAAGAGGAGGAGGAGGAAGGAGAAGGAGGAGGGGAGGGAGTGGGGGGAGGAGAAGAAGAGGAGGAGGAAAAGGAGAAGAAGGAGAGAAGGAGAGGAAGAGGTGGAGGAGAAGGAGGAAGAGGAGGAGGAAGAAGAAGGAGGAGGAGAGAAGGAGGAGGAAGAGGAGAAGAAGAAGAGGAGGGGGAGGGGGAGGAGGAGGAGGAGGAGGAGAAGAAGAAGAAGAAGAAGAAGAAGAAGAAGAAGAAGAAGAAGAAGAAGAAGAAATTTCCGATTTTCTTTGCAGCAAATATAAGTACTGTGGGATTAGAGAGTCTTACTCTATGATTACAAAAAAGCTTACTGTTCCCTCTATTATCCAGTTTTTCTTCTAATCATCAGCATCATAACTGATACATGCATTTTGTCTGTTTTATGCCAAAATTCTATAGGCGGATTTCCAGTCAGCCATAAATGTAGATAAGTGTCTTTTTTCTAATCAAGGAAGTCAATTTAGCCATCTCTGCAAGTTCCATCATCTCCGCAAACAGCATCAACCAAAGCTCTGTAATTTTCCTAAATTCTCCTGCAGTTTCTAAAATTTCTGTTTAGGGCAACGTAATTCAAGATTACCTTTGTTCTCTATAGTAGCGGGCCCCAACCCCTGGTTGATGCCAGGAACCGGTTTTGTAGAAGGCAGATTTTCCCTGCTGGTTGGTTTCAGTTTTGCTCACTCGCCTGC
>WNWU01000007.1:39783972-39797619 GCA_012654045.1 Ptyas mucosa | reverse complement strand
AATGGGGCCTGGGGACTGTGCGTGGTCCCGCGAGCTCCATTTTCACTGGCAGAGGGCTGCAGGAGGATGTCATGGCTGGAAATGGGGCTTGGGGACTGTGCATGGTACCCTGAGCTCCATTTTCACTTGCAGAGGGCTGCAGGAGGCTGTCACGGCTGAAAACGGGGCTTGGGGACTGTGCGTGGTACCCTGAGCTCCATTTTCACTGGCAGAGTGCTGCAGGAGGCTGTCACGGCTGAAACCGAGGCCCGGGAGGGCAGTACACAGCTCTCCCGAGCTCCGTTTTCACGGACAGAGGCACTGCAGGCCAGTCCTGTGCGATTTCCAGGGTGGCCCCGTGGGCCAGATCTTAAGCACAAGCCGGATCTGGCCCGCGGGCCTTATGTTTGATACTCCTGCTCTATAGGACAGTATTTTTTATGTCAGACAAGCAAAAAGCTAACTATTGGTTTATAGTGGTTGGTTGAAAAATGGTTCATTGCTTTGCGCACATTCAGTAGTTGGTTGGTGAGCCTTCCAATGGCTCAAGGATGTGAATTAAGGAGATTCAGGGAAGATGAGTGTCATCTTACATCAGTTTCTGGCATCACTGGAAAAACAACATGAACAGCAGGACGAAAATAGCATGCATAAACTAACCTTTTGCAACTATGTGTATTATGTAGAATATTAACATAAGACAGTGATGGCTAACCTTTTTGCCATCGCGTGCCAAAAGCAGGGGGAAGCGCAGTGGGGTTACACGCACGTGTGCCCACATCCATAATTCTATGTGACCTGCCCCCCCCCCCCCTTTTGGCACAAGATGGCCTGGTGGGCCTGTTTTTTGCTCTCCTCAGGCTCCAGAATCTTTCTAGGAGCCTGGGGAGGGCAAAAACGGCCTTCCCCACCCCACCAGAGGCCTTCCGGAGGCCGGTAACAGTGTGTTTTCTGATTTCTGGTGGGCCCAGAAGGCCTGAAAATCAGCTGGCTGGTATACGCATGTGTGCCAGAGCTGAGCTCGCGTGTCCATCAATATGGCTCCGCGTACCACCTGTGGCACCCGTGCCATAGGTTCGCCATCACGGACATAAGATGTCCAGTATAGAAGCTAGGTCTACTACCCTTCTAAACCAGTGGTCCCCAACCATTCCAGTTTGGTAGCCTGGCCCAGCGAGGGAGGGGGGGCATGTGTGAGTGGCAGGCACACACGCATGTGCTCAGCTCCACTTGTGCGAGCTAAATTATTTTTGAGATTCCACCCAAAGCAAACTTTGAAAATCTCTCTGCCGTTGAAACATCCAAGGAATTTCTCTGGGAGGAGAGCTCATAAATCCTACTTTAAAAAGGAGATATGAAAAATGAGAAAGCAATTTGCCAAAAGCTGACTGGCCTAAAACTGGACGGAAAGCACTGTTGTTTCCCCCAACATTGAACATTAGTTGTCCCAGAATTCTGCAGAAGAGCTGCAGGCATCGGATTACCACCGGTATTTGCTAGTAGCGGTACCCAATTTAGTGCATTTGAAGTGATGTGAGTCAATGGTGGGTTCTACTTACCTTTAATACCGGTTTGCAGCGGGGCTGCGCACGCGCTCTTCTGCACAGGCACAGAAGCGTTTTGATGACGTCGGGGTCGGTGGGCGGAGCCTCCCGCTGGTTTTACTACCGGTTCTATAGAACCGGTGGGAACTGGGGGCAACCCACTCACTGATGTGAGTCCTGTAATCTAGTAGATGTCTAGCCACTTTGCTCCTGTGGTGTATTGGTTCCAATGAGAGAATTCTATCAATGAATTCTATCATTCATTGATAGAATACAAGGCCTATCTGTCTGTCTGTCTGTCTGTCTGTCTGTCTGTCTGTCTATCTATCTATCTATCTATCTATCTATCTATCTATCTATCTACCTACCTACCTACCCACCCACCCACCCACCCATCCATCCATCCATCCATCAGTAGAATACAAGGCCTATTCATCCATCCATCCATCCATTGATAGAATAGCATTAGCAATAGCACTTAGACTTATATACCGCTTCACAGTGCTTTTTACAGCCCTCTGTAAGTGGTTTACAGAGTCAGCAAATTGCCCCCAACAATCTGCCGAGGTAGCGCAGTGGTTAGAGTGTAGTACTGCAGCTACTTCAGCTGACTGCTAGTTCAGCAGATCAAATCTCACCGGCTCAAGGTTGACTCAGCCTTCCATCCTTCCGAGGTGGGTAAAATGAGGACCCAGATTGTTGGGGGCAATATGCTCTTTAGTATACGGTCTTTGGTGTAAGCCGCCCAGAGTCCTCAGAGAGTGGGCGGCATAGAAATATGACTAATAATAAAAAATAATAATAATCTGGGTCCTCATTTTACCCAGAATACAAGGCCTACTCATCCATCCATCTATCAATAGAATACAAGACCTATCTCTCTGTCCGTCCACTCATCCATCCCTCTGGAAAAAGTGAAAGAAACAGTTACTCCATTTCTTGAGGTAGCTTGGGGCAATCAATCATGGTTCTGGAATCTTAGGAAAAAAAACCTCACTGACCTCATCCTAAAACACTGACATTGTGTTTATAAGAATAATGAAGAGCATACTTAGGAATCTGCAATTGTTCCTCACCCCAAACTGCCCTGTACTTTGCAGGGGGCTCTTTAGTGTGAAGAACGCTTTTGAAATACCTATTTTATACTTCAACCTGTTCTATAGCCATCTTGAGGGTTTGGCTTCCAGAACAAGGCAGCTGTCAGAAATAACAAATTACCTCCAACAATGTTAACTTGTTTTCCGTTTTAGCCGAAAACATTCTTCTCAAACCGAAAAAAAATGATTATGGGTTTGCTCTCCTCTAAACGTTTCATTGAATCCAACTGAAAATTACCTTCTCCACAAGATGCTTTCAAGTCTTGAAAAGAAAAAAGGGGGACAGACATAACAGGTTAAAAAAACAACAACCCCTGAATACCACCCTCGCCTAATTATAGAAGCCACAATCCTGAATTTGGGTTGAGAACCGTATCGCACAATACCATTTTGCCAGCTTTGCATGGGAAGATTTCCAATATCATCATAAACAAAAATATCGGAATGTTTAAAAATGATAATGTACCCAATTTCCAGCTTTTTTCTATTAAGGTCATTTCGAAAAATGCAAGTAGAAAAATAGGGACCACCTTTGGTGGGAAGGTAACAGCGTTCCATGCGCCTTTGGCATTTAGTCATGCCGGCCACATGACCCCGGAGACGTCTTTGGACAGCGCTGGCTCTTCGGCTTTGAAACGGAGATGAGCACCGTCCCCTAGAATCAGGAATGACTAGCACATATGTGCGAGGGGAACCTTTACCTTTACCTTTATATGTCAGGGTTCCAAGTAACATACCCATAGCAAACAAAACTGTGACACAGGTAGATTCCTCAATGAATAGGTTTTTGGATATGTCATTTTGGCACAAGCTGGTGAAAACCGACTCTGACTATTCCTGCGGTTTTGGAAAATGTGCATCAACCTTCCAACATCTTCTCCACATCCCAACTCTGCCCTTGCTACTTCACAATGCAAAAGCAAAGGGTCTTTTTTTTTGAAAACGAGCCACCCTGAGGAGGGGAGAGGCAATTCAAGGTTGTGTTAATTTTTCACACCACACTCATAACCCCATAACAGTGAGCAGAAGCACACTAGTGCAGTTCCTTTTTCTCCCACAGCAAGCAGATCAAGCAGAAACAAATGTAACAGTGGAAAGTTATAAGAGTTATGGTGGTGCAGGGTTAGAATGCAATATTGCAAGCTAACTCTGCTCACAGCCAGGAGTTCAATTCTGACCGGCTCAAGGTTGATTCAGCCTTCCATCCTTTCAAGGTCAGTAAAATGAGGGTCCAGATTATTGGAGGCAATATGCTGTCTTTGTAAACCTCTTAGAAAGTGCAGTCTATAAGTCTTAAGTGCTATTGCTATAAATTCAACAGTTTGCAGACTGCAAAAATGCAAATCAAATGTCACACAAATTAATTAGGGGCTACACTGGACTAATGAAGAGCCATCCCGTTCTTGGGGAATGAATTGCATTCTTCAAAAATATGAATAGATCAGAAGCTAATTGGCATTGGATTCATCATTCTCTCTTGTTTTTCATTCCTTATGAGCAGGGGTGAAATCCAGCAGGTTCTGACAGGTTCTGGAGAACCGGTAGTGGAAATTTTGAGCAGTTCGGAGAACCAGCAAATGCCACCCCTGGCTTCCCCCAGGAGTGGGGAGGGAATGGGAATTTTGCAGTATCCTTCCCCTGGAGTGGGGTGGGAATGGAGATTTTGCCGTATCCTTCCTCTGCCATGCCCACCAAGCCACGCCCATAGAACTGGTAGTAAAAAAATTTACCACATTACTACTGTAATGTAAAATTACATGATACACAGTTTACTTTCTATTTTTGTGATGGATCCTAGTGACAGGTTCGGTAACTTTTAAAATTGTGTGTCAGTTTTTACCTTCTGAAATGAAAAATATTAGTTTCTTTTCTGGTGTCACATAGTTTGGTACAGTAGTGGCCAAAATTGTGGAAACCTTTTGGGAGAAGTGTATTTTTGAGGTTTGATAGCTAATAACACCACTTTTTTTTTTTTTTTTTGGACTTTCAAGATAATCCTATTCCACTGCTGGAATGGCCTGGGAATAGCCCAGACCTTCACCCAATTGTAAATCTATGGAGCCGACTAAAGAAACTTGTTAGTCAGAAGCGACCCAGCAATAAAACCCAGTTAATAGAAGCCATCCTTCCATCTTGGTTTCACATGATAACAGCTGCAGAACTAAAAGACTTGGTTCACTCCATGGGAAGAAGTTGTAAGGCCGTCATTCATGCTAAAGGTTACCCAACTAAGGATTAACTGACATGGTGATAATTTTTGTATATCTCGTTTTTTCTACGTGTTTCACTTTTCTTCTTTATAACTGCTATTCTAAAGTAATAGCAAATCCTTCCTAAAAGTTATTGCATTACATTCTTGATTACATTATCTTTCCATTGATATATAATTTTATGGCACTACTCCCCAAAAAAGCGGTGTTATTAGCCAGTTTTAGAAAATACACTTTTTCCAAAAGGTTTCCACAATTTTGGCCACTACTGTATACTGTATATTGATCTATTCGCACCTGACATTTGGTACAGCCAAGGAATTCACAATATTTGCCTGAGGTTGCCATGACATTTGGTTCTCCGTGTGCATGTATGTGTGTGTCTTTGATACAGCATGTACAAAGTGTGGCTTGAAGAGTTTCTACCAGGTCACCCAGTTAGAGTTACGGTTAGAAAGTGCTTTTTCTTGATTGGGTGGCACTGAAAACAGTGGCTGATTTGTCATTTCTTGACTACAATTCAGTTTCTATGTGGCTACCCTTGAAAATGACTCGGGAGCTGGAGCTGATTCACAATGTGGCACTTCCTCATTTAGCAGAAAACATATCTGTTTTGCAGAATGGACTGCCAGCAGACTTCTGAGCTCTGTTCGAAGTGCTGGTAATTACTATAAAGCCATTGACAGTTGGGAACCTTGTTATCTCAGGGACCATTTTAGAACATGTTGGAAGGGGCACTGGAGGTCTTCTAGTCCAATCCCCTGATCAAACAGGAGACCCTACATCCATGATGACGAACCTATGGCACACGTGTCACAGGCGGCACGCGAAGCCATATCGGTGGGCATGCGAGCTCAGCTCCGGCACGCATGCGCACACTGGCCAGCTGATTTTCAGGGCTTTCTGGCTCCACCAGAAGTCAGGAAACAGGCTGTTTCCAGCCTCCAGAGGGCCTCTGAGGGGGGGAAAGCCTGTTTTTGTCCTCTCAGGCTCCTAGAAAGCCTCTGGAGCCTGGGGAGGGCGAAAAACAGGCCTACTGGGCCCACTGTGCCATCATGTGTCAAAAGTGGGGGGAGCACGAGGGTCACGCACGCATTCACAGGGGATAGGGCACATAGAATTATGCGTGTGGGCATGCACACACGTGACCCCCTGCGCTCCCCCCCGCTTTTGGCAAAGGTTAGCCATCATTGCCCGATACCATTTCAGACAAATGGTGTCCAGTCTCTTCTTAAAAGCCTCCACTGATGGAGAATCCACAACTTCCAGAGGTAAGCCAGTGATTAAGTCAGTGGAATTTCTCCTTGATTCTAGGTTGGATCTCTCTTTCAAGATCTTCCGTCCATTACTTCTTGTCCTGCTATCCTATCACCCCTAGTCCTTCTCTTTCTAAGAGTAGACATACCTAATTCCCTCAACCATTCATTAGCCCAAATTCCTTGTGTGTCAAATCACATTTGGCCAATAAAATATTCAATTCGATTCTTCATGTACCACCTGCCTACCCTATGTGATCAACCCATCATCCTTTGGACCAGTCAGGAGCAGAAGTGGCATTCGGTTGGTTCGGATCGGTTCGGGCGAACCGCTAGCAGAAATTTTAACTGGTTAGTCGAACCGGCAAATACCACCTCTAGCCTTGCCCACCCACTCACCCTGCCCCACCCCACCCTATATATGTTGCCTTCGCTACGCAACCCTAATTGCCTAGCTGCCACGCCTCGCCCGCTCTGCTCACCAAAGGAAAGCATGCCGCCCGCTCGCCCTTCGCCTCAGCTTGGGGGGAGGTCTGAACCTGATCCCATTACAATCATTTCCCTGATATTAGAAGCTGTGGTCCTCCTTAGCTACGCGATCCCAATGTTCCCCGATAGTTCCACTGTTCCAGATTTATTTCGTTGTGCCTTTTTTGAACCTGCGACTGGTTTGCGAACGTGATTAAAGGCCGTGCTTGTTCTTCCCATGGAGAAGAAGGCCGGATAAACAAAATGCTTTTTAGCAATCCATATGTGATTATGTTGTCCCTCTCCCTTTACCATATTTCTTTTCTGAGAAGAAACAAATTAAAGGTTTCTCCTAGAGCGCTCCGTAACATCTGCAATATAAACAGCGCTGACATTTGTTTCATTTGGTTGGTTTCAAGCTTTCCGAAAAACCTTTCGAGCTCTCTTGGCCATTGAGGTTTTCAGCTGCGCCGGAGTGTGGTTTCGTACGCTTTTGAATTTGGAAAGTTGCCATCTTTGGAAGAACCTCTAAGAAAACAATCAAAATGGGAAGGGGAAACCCCCAGAAACATTGCAGCCATTGAGGGAGACCTCCCACCTCTCGCTTCAACCCCATCACGAGGGGGAGCTTTCCTGAGGTTGAAATAAAATTTGGCAGCAGAGAGAGAAGGATTCAGATTTTATTGACAGTTGCCTCCGGAAGTAAATGTTCTGTTGGCCACAGAGGGTCCTACAATGAATTTGGGAGGCATATAACCCTCAGAGTAGATTCGGCATTGGGTGACATGGACCTGAGGAACCCTTAGAATATAAGGCAGAATGACTTAACATGTACAGAACTGGAACTGTTTCTCCCTTACAGCAGTGGCTCCTGTTGCTCAGTGAAAGAAATCTTGATTAAATTTGAAGGATAATCAAATTAGGTAACTGAATGTTTAATCCAGGAGACAGCTTCATATGGGATTTGTGCCAAGGCCTGTTCCTAGATTGCGGTCTAATCCTGCATAATAAATATCCAGGCAAAGAAGATAATATTTCTGATGGAATAGAATCGTTCTTAGGCAATGCTGAGATTGCAAAGATGTGGAGACTCTGGAAAGAGTGCAGAGAAGAGCAACAAAGTATGATGAGGGGATTGGAGGCTAAAACATATGAAGAATGGTTGCAGGAACTAGGTATGTCTAGTCTGATGAAAAGAAGGACTGGGGAGACATGATAGCGTCTTCCAATATCTCAGGGGCTGCCACAAAGAAGAGGGAGTCAAGCTGTTCTCCAAAGCCCCTGAGTGTAAGACAAGAACCAATGGGTGGATATTAATCAAGGAGAGAAGCAACCTAGAATGAAGGAGAAATTTCCTGACAGTTAGAACAATGAATCAGTGGAACAACTTGCCTCCAGAATTTGTGAATGCTCCAACACTGGAAGTTTTTAAGAAGAGGTTGGATAACCATTTGTCTGAAGTGGTGTAGGGTTTCCTGCCTAAGCAGGGGGTTGGACTAGAAGATCCCCAAGGTCCCTTCCAACTCTGTTATTCTATTGTCTAAAGGTGCCAGAAATTCACTTTTCATTAGATGACCCAAATCAAAGGCTTCCTTCATTGCATTAAGCCATTGGTGGCTTGTAAACCATGGTTTACCCCAGGGGTGAAATCTAAAATTTGTTACTACCGGTTCTGTGGGCGTGGCTTAGTGGGGGGGGTGTAATGTGACTGTGTGGGCGTGGCCAATTTTTTTTTTTTACTTTTAAAGCCATTTTTTTACATGTAAAACCATGTAAAAAAATGCTTTCAAAAGGCTCTGACGATCCCAGCTGAGTTGCCTGATTAGCCGGCAATTCAGCTGGGATCATCAGAGCTTGGATCGTCAGAGCCATTTTAAAGAAAAAAAAGGCTCTGATGATCACGCGGCTCAGCTGGGCATGGGGGGAGGGAGGGCAGGGATTTTTGCTACCAGTTCTCCGAACTGCCCTCGCTACCTACTCGCCCGAGCCGGTCCAAACCGGGAGCATTTCATCCCTGGCTTACCCACTAGATGAGCACTAGATCAGTGGGTCTCAACCTTCTTAATACCGCGACCCTTTAATACAGTTCCTCATGTTGTAGTGACCCCCAACCATAAAATTATTCCTAAAACCATTGAAAATATGTGTTTTCGGACGGTCTTAGGCGACCCCTGTGAAAGGGTCGTTCGACCCCCAAAGGGGTCCCGACCCACAGGTTGAGAACCACTGCACTAGATGGTAGTAAAGATACAAATGACTTTAAATGTGTTGATGCCATCCAGTGATTGCCCAGGTGTCAACCTGGAAATAAGGAGACATTTTCTGACAGTGAGAGAGCAATCAACCAGGGTGCCTTCAGATGTTGTGGGAGCTTCATCATTGGAGGCTTTCAAGAAGAGACTGGACTGCCATTTGTCAGAAATGGTGTAGGGTCTCCTGCTTGGGTGGTGGGGGGTTGGACTAGATGACCTATAAGTTCCCTTCCAACTCTGTTAATCTGAAGCCGAGGCAAGTAACGGGAGCTCACCCTGTCACACAGCGCCAGGGTCTCAAACCCAGGCCGTCAGCTTTCCAGCTGACAAACTCAGCGTCTTTAACCGCTAGAAGTTACAACACTTGGGAAACGGTTTAAACATGCGAATAACCTGTC
The DNA here is from genome assembly GCA_012654045.1 of Ptyas mucosa. Classification (NCBI taxonomy): domain Eukaryota; kingdom Metazoa; phylum Chordata; class Lepidosauria; order Squamata; family Colubridae; genus Ptyas; species Ptyas mucosa. The sequence continues at coordinate 39,788,415 of WNWU01000007.1, read as the reverse complement.
TCACACTGGACCATCGATGTGAAGAAAATCAGAAAGAAAACTTCAGGGACTATTCAACGTGCTTTCTTTTCCTGACCTCTTTCTGCCCTTTTCGTATACCTTTTGGACATATGGCCAACACAGTCGCGGCATATTTTTTTCCCCCCTTTCCTGGTAAGCATAATTTCCAGCACTTTTCCTCTTCGCAGGGGTTATGACCCAAACGTTTTTAGAAAACCTTCCAAGTTTCAGCCCCAAATTTAATTGCAAGCAAAGATACGCTCGATGCTGGAACACGGTGGAGCTGTTTAAGCCTTGATCCGATGGGTTTTAAAATAAACCTTATGAGATTCTAACCACCCTTCTCCCCTCCTATTTCCTTGCGACCGCATTCGCTGCTCGGCTCTTCTGGTTTAATTGCGGGCTGCTCCAGCTTTCCGCAGAGAACATCTGCATAGTGGCACACCCTGTAATTATAGGGGAAGGGATCTCTATCTTGTGATTTTGTTGATAGCTGCCGTTGCCTGGCGTTCCGCTGAACATGATTGGAAAAGACAGCTTGTTTTCGCTACGTTGTGGTGGCAGGGAAGCGGAGAAGAATCCAAACAAACAAGAGAAAACCTAAAATTACTCGCTAGGGGTCTGCAAAAAAAAAAAAGTGGTAAGGGAGAGGAACCCTGTTAGTTTTCGTTGCACTGGCCTAAAATTGCACTGGCCTAAAATTGTCTCGGCCAGCATCGAGATCCTCTCTGTGTCGAATTGGGCATTGGATCAGTGGTGAAATCCAAATTTTTTTACTACCGGTTCTGTGGGCGTGGCTTGGTGAGCATGGTGTGGCTTGGTGGGCGTGGCTTGGTGAGTGTGACAGGGGAAGGATAGTGCAAAATCCCCATTCCCACCCTACTCCAGGGGAAGGATACTGCAAAATCTCCATTCCCACCTCACTCCGGGGGAAGGATACTGCAAAATCTCCATTCCCACCCCACTCCAGGGGAAGGATACTGCAAAATCTCCATTCCCATCCGACTCCAGGGGAAGGATATTGCAAAATCCCCATTCGCACCCCACTCCAGGGGAAGGATACTGCAAAATTTCCATTCCCATCCCATTTTGGGGCCAGCCAGAGGTGGTATTTGCCGGTTCTCCGAACTACTCAAAATTTCCGCTTACCGGTTCTCCAGAACCTGCTGGATTTTACCCCTGGTTAGAAGTGACCCAGCGATAAAACCCAGTTAATAGAAGCAATCATTCAATCTTGTTTTCACATGATAACAGCTGCAGAAATAAAAGACTTGGTTCACTCCATGGGAAGACTTTGTAAGGCTGTAATTCAAGTTAAAGGTTACCCAACTAAATATTAACTGACATGGTGAAAATATAAAAAATGACAATCTCGTTTTTTCTATGGTGATGATTTTTGTATATCTCGTTTTTTCTGTTTCAATTTTCTTCTTTATACTATAACTGCTATTCTAATAGCAAATCCTTCATAAGAGTTATTGCATTTACATTCTTGATTAAATTACCTTTTCCTTGATATATAATTGTGGTGTTATTAGCTAGTTTTTGAAAATACACTTTTCCCAAAAGGTTTCCACAATTTTGGCCACTACTGTTGTTTTGTTAAATGTCTGTGGAGATTCTCAATCATTCAGGTCATGGTTATGTCCCAAAAGTGCTTTTTTTTTTCAAAAGGCAACTGGACTTTTTTTTTTCCTTGAAGATGTTTTGCTTCTCATCCAAGAAGCTTCATATGCAATGAAATTTCACTTTAATGTATGCCAATTCGTGTATATTCAAAGCAGTAGTGAAATGTAAAATTTGTTACTACCGGTTCTGTGGGCGTGACTTGGTGGTGGTGGGGTAATATGACTGAGTGGGCACGGCCAACTTTTTTTTTACTTTTAAAACCATTTTTTCTACATTTTTTCTCCTCTTCGGCTGAAGAGGTTGTAAAAAAATGCTTTTTTTTTAAAAGCCTCTGACGATCCCAGCTGACTTGCCTGATTGGCAGAGGCTTTTTTCCCTTTTAAAAACATTTTTTCTAAAGTAGAAAATGAACGTCAAATAAGTTTATCCTTAAATATTTGTAAATATTGATGTAGAGAGAGAGCAGACCGCTGTATATAGCTGAAAAGAAAAGTGATATTTGTCTTTTCTGTGTTACTTTTTGTTGTATGTACATGTTTGATTTTTAATGTATTTTAATGTGTTTAAAATAAAAAACTTTTTTTAAAAAAAATTTTTTAAAAAGAAAAAATGCTTTTAAAAGCCTCTGATGATCCCAGCTGAGCCGCGCGATCATCAGAGGCTTTTTTTTTTTTTACTTTTAAAAGCATTTTTTCAGCTGCGAAGATAAAGGTACCATATTTTTCGGAGTATCAGACGCACTTTTTTCCCTCCTAAAAGAGGCTCAAAATTTTCGTGCCTCTTATACTTCGAATGTAGCTTTTTCGAAGCTTTTTTCCAGCCCTAACGAGGTGCTAACGAGTGAAACGATATCCGTGCTTTCCTCCGACTCTCAAATGTGCTTTAGAAGCTTTTTTTTCAGTGAAGCAATCTTCCGTGCTTTGCCTACTTGCTCCGACTCTCAGCTGTGAAGGTTTTTTTCCAGCCCTAACAAGGCGCTATAACAAGGCACCAGTGAGTGAAGCGATCTCCGTAGTTTGCCTGCTTTTCTCATTGCTTCTCTCTCCAGAGATCGGTTGTGCTTTAGAAGCTGTTTTTTTTTTATTATCCCCAAGCAGGGAATAAAAACCAGCTAAAGCTGACCAGACTAAGGTCGCTAGCCAGATGAATACCTGGTAGGCAGATTTTTTTTCCTCCTATTTTCCTCCCCAGAAACTAAGCTGCATCTTATACTCCGAAAAATACGGTAAGTAAAACGCAGGGGCGGGAAGGCCCACCTGATCATTGGAGCGAACCGGTTTGCTCATAGCTGATCATCGGAGTTACTGGTTTGCCCGAACCGGTCCAAGCCGGTAGAATCCCACCCCTGAAAACGGGGCAAAATTCACTTCACAACTGTCTCGCTTAGCAGCCGAAATGTTGGGTTCAGTTGTGGTCGTAAGTCAAGGACTACCTGCAATTTGTACCTCCCCATTATTATCAGCCTCTGCTGCCATGTTCAATATATCTCTTCTTTGTTTCTCAGCTGATAAAGGCCTCTTACAATCTCTTTTTTTTTCTCTCTTCTCCTCCTTGGAATCATTTGTGCTATGCGTGTGTCTCTCATCCCATTTAGAATTGTTTATCCTTTGGGGTTTCGTGCTGTCGTAGGCTACCCATCTTCAGCCAGAGTTTCATTAAAATTTGCCTTCTTTGAGCTTTTCCTCTTTGCCTTTCCTCCCCTAATTATCTTGAACTCCAGGCTGATGGGATCATTCCTCCGCAAGTCATTTGGCATCTCCAGTCCATCGCTCAGTTCACGTCTAAGTAATCCTCTTGTTTCTCCTTCCCTCTGAAAAAAGAGTTAGTAAAGATGGATCAGGAATACGTTGTACTGTACCTTCCACTTCCAGCTGATGTACTTTCCCCACAGATACTGGAATAATGGAAGTCTTCCATCCACACGGTAGTTCTATCCGTCTTGAGAACTTCTTGAGTTGAAGTCGAACAGATTAACAGAGTTGGAAGGGACCTTGTAGGCCATGTAGTCCAATCATCCCCCTCCCCGACCCAAGCAAGAGACCCTACACCATTTCTGACAGATGGCAGTCCAGTCTCTTCTTGAAAGCTTCCAGTGGTAAAGCTCCCACAACTTCTGAAGGTAACTTCTGTTCCATTGGTTGATTGTTCTCACTGTCAGAAAATTTCTCCAAGCGCTTATTTCAGGGTTCAAAAAAATATAAGACAGGGTCTTATTTTCAGGGAAAGACGGTAAGTGAGAAATTTGTTGAAAGAGTTTTGCCCCATTTTACGACTTTTCTTGTCACATTTGTTAACCGAACCACTGCAGTTGTTCCATTAGTAACGTGATTGTTAAATGAATCTGGTTTCCGCATTGACCTCCATTATAGAGAAAATCTATAGGTGTAACAGAGTCAGGGGAATCCACAAGCTGTGGTTAAAAAAAAAATGTCTTAACGGCAACAATGATGACACAATGGAAGTTTATTTATTTAATATCCCACTTTTGTTAATTTTATAAACAACTCAAGGTAGTAAACATATCTAATGCTCCTTCCTCCTCCTATTTTTCCCACAATAACCCAATGAATTGTGTTGGCCTGAGGGACAGTGTCTGGCCCAAAGTCACCCAGCTGGCTTTCATGACTAAGTCAGGACTAGAACTCACAGTCTCCTGGTCATTGGCCCAAAGTCATCCAGCCGACTTTCATGACTAAAACGGGACTAGAACTCACAGTCTCCTGGTGATACGTCCAAAGTCATCCAGCTGGTGTTTGTGCCCAAGATGGGACTAGAACTCACAGTCTCCTGGTGATAGGCCCAAAGTCACCCAGC
>WNWU01000007.1:39713227-39774740 GCA_012654045.1 Ptyas mucosa | reverse complement strand
GTAGATCAGTGCCTGCAAAAATACATGGGTAGATCAGTGCCTGCAAAAATACATGGGTAGATCAGTGCCTGCAAAAATAAATGGGTAGACCAGTGCCTGCAAAAATACATGGGTAGATCAGTGCCTGCAAAAATAAATGGGTAGACCAGTGCCTGCAAAAATACATGAGTAGATCAGTGCCTGCAAAAATAAATAGGTAGATCGGTACAGCTCTGCAAGCAGTTAAAAGCCTGGTAGACCAGTACCTCTGCTAAATCCTAAAGAATTGTCACATGACCATCAAGCCACGCCCACAAAATAAGCCACGCCCACAGAACCGGTAGTAAAAAAATTTAGAACCCACCCCTGTTCATGGACACCCGGCCCCTGTGAGGGGGGGAAAAAAATCTGTAATAAAATTGCCCGCCATTTTCCAAGGCACTCTTCTGCATTGTTTTTATGCTTGAGAATTTCCTCCTAACGCCTAGTCAAAATCTTTGTCATTTGAACCCCTTGGTTCATGTCCAAAGTAGCATTATCCAAGTTATGGGAGGGCGGGTGGGAAACCTCCTTCTGTTGTTCTTCTTGTTTATATTTTAATAGTTTATTGTTTTTAAAAAATCTGACGTTATAAAAATAGGCTGCCGTCTCAAAAGATTCTACGCAAATGTTTTGCATAAAGACAATGCTTTCATGAATGCTAAGAAGGTCTTGGATATGTCCGTCCAAGTTTTCTGTTTCTCTTTCATCTCATCAGTCAAGTCTTCCTTGGCAATGACCAGGATAGCTTTGATTCTTTTCCAGTCTCCTTTTTTCTCCTCATGGATCATGACCTTCCGTGGGAAGAGATGACAATAACAACACCTGCACTTCAAAAAAATCCTTCAGCTTTCCATCCAGGGCTCTCGTTGTCTTTTTTCAGTACGTTCCAGTTGTGTTTGGAGGGATGACTGATCTCTACATGGATCAACAGAATTGCATTCATTGAGGTTGATGAATACGGAGAATAGAACAGAATGGAACCGAGTGGAATGGAACGGAACGGAACAGAACGAAACAATAGAATCTATATATATGTGTGTGTGTGTATAAGCCAAATACCACGTGCCAGTCCGGCTTCAGGCCTGGGTACAGCAGATCATATTAGTGGTACGCGGGATTTAAAATTATGAATTTAGCGGTCCCTGAGATCCGAAAGGTTGGTGACCCCTAATCTAGTCCAAGCCCCCCACCCAAGAAGGAGACCCTACACTATTTCTGACAAATGGCAGTCCAGTCTCTCCTTGAAAGCCTCCAATGATGAAGCTCCTACAACTTCTGAAGGCAACTTCTGTTCCATTGGTTGATTGTTCTCACTGTTGGAAAATTTCTCCTTACTTCCAGGTTGAATCTCTCCTTGATCAGTTTCCATCCATTATTCTTTGTCTGGTCTTCGGGTGCCTTGGAAAATAGCTTGTCCCCTTCCTCTCTGTGGCAGCCCCTCAAATATTGAAACTCTGCTATCCTGTCTCCCCTGGTCCTTCTCTTCACTAGATTAGCCATGCCCAGTTCCTGCAACCGTTCTTCATAGGTTTAGATTCTATTAACGTAGCTTTACAGAAAAATAGAGTTAGTTCATCTGGTTTCGTTTCCTGTCTGGTCTACCTCATGAGGCTAACAGAGCCCAATAAATTCTTCCAGCTTCAGAATCATCAATGGCCACCCAGATAGCACTTCCTATCACATCATCTCTCTCTTGTTCAGTGCTTATATATTCAGTTTGTATATGTGCCCCTGAGATTCCTCCTTTTGGCATGTAGTAACACAAGACGTTAAACATACAGGTAGTCCTTGACCTATGACTCCAATTTGGACCAGAATTCCTGTTGCTAAGTAAGATGTTCCTTAAATGAGGTGCATCTGATTGTATGAGCTTTTTTTTTTTTTTGCCGTGGTTGCAAAGTAAATCAGGAAGTCATTAAGCAAACCCACAAAAGAAGTTGTGGGTGCTCTGACACTGGAGGTTTCTAAGAAGAGACTGGACAGTCATTTCTCTGAAATGGTGTCGGGTTTCCTGCTTGAGCAGGGGGTTGGACTAGAAGACCTCCAAGGTCCCGTCCAACTCCGGTATTCTGTAAACTCCAGCTTCCCCCATTAACTTTGCTTGTCGAAAGCCAGCTGGGAAGGTCACAAATGGTGATCCCGTAATGCTGAGACACTACAACTGTTGCAAGTGCACAACAGTTGTCAGGCACCTGAATTTTGATCAGCTGACCTTGGGGATACTGTAATGGTCATAAGGGCAATGACTGGCCATACAGTAGTGGCCAAAATTGTGGAAACCTTTTGGGGAAAGTGTATTTTCTTTGTTGTTGTTAGTTGCAAAGTTGTGTCCAATGGAGGTTTGAAGTAATAATAAACCATGACAGTAGAAGTAGGCTTTTATGCATTGGTACTTCTAGTAGCACCAGACCAACACCTTGTAGGTATCCATTGCTTGTTGTTGTTGTTAGTTGCAAAGTCATGTCTGACCCATAGCGACCCCATGGACAATGTTCCTCCAGGCCTTCCTGTCCTCTACCGTCCTCTGGAGTCCATTTAAGCTCACGCCGACTGCTTCAGTTACTCCATCCAGCCACCTCGTTCTCTGTCGTCCCGTTCTTCTTTTGCCCTCGATCTTTCCCAGCATTAGGCTCTTCTCCAGGGAGTCCTTCCTTCTCATTAGGTGGCCAACATATTTGAGTTTCACTGTATTTTTCTAAAACTAGCTAATAACACCACTTCACGTCAGTTAATACTTAGTTGGGTAACTTTTAGTTACGGCCTTACAACGTCTTCCCATGGAGTGAACCAAGTCTTTTAGTTCTGCAGCTGTTATCATGTGAAACCAAGATTGAAGGATGGCGTCTATTAACTGGGTTTTATTGCTGGGTGGCTTCTGACTAACAAATTTCTTTAGTCGGCTCCATAGATTTTCAATTGGGTTAAGGTCTGGGCTATTCCCAGGCCATTCCAGCGGTGGAATATAATTATCTTGAAACTCCAAAAAAAAAAAAAAATGGTGTTATTAGCCATCAAACCTCAAAAATACACTTTCCCCAAAAGTTTTCCACCAGTTTGGCCATTACTGTAAGTCAATTTTTCCCCCAGTGTTGTAACTTCAGTTGATCGCTAAACAAGAAGTTATATAGCGAGGATTACCTGTGCATCTCCCCTAATGGTCCTGTCTATTGATAACAGGAATTTCCAAAAATCAGTCTGGAGGCGATGTGCCTTGGGGAACATCATCCACGCTACCTTGCTGGCACACGTGGAGCACAGAAGGCATTTTAGTTTGGGTCATGCCATCTGTGCGAATACAAGAACTCAGGAGACTGTTCTCACTGTGAATTACTACTTGTAAATGCAGCCAACACCCTGTTTACACAGATAAGCAAATCCACAGTCTGCCAAGCTTCCTCCAGTCAGGCGAGCAGCTGTGGGACACAGTGAATAATAGTGGACTGGAACGCACATGTTGGCCAAACAGTGGAACGGTTCTTCTCTGCAACGCCAGTAGCCTTCCTTTTGAAGACTTCAAAGCTGGGACATCTGTTCCTTCAGCCAGCCACCGTCTCTTTTGCAAAAGTGGAGTCCGGGATGCAAAGGGGAATTTTATTTTATTCTTTGGAGGGGTGTGTTATCTTTAACTTCTTGACTTTATTGTCATTGCACCTCGTGCAACGAAATTAAATGCCATCGTCAGCGTACATTATACATAAGAAAACCTATAAAAAAATAGGACACAAACACACATCCTTCGCATTCTATACAATTGAATTAAAAAACCCTGATATTGCATTAATATTGCACTATAACAGGGGTAGGTTCTACTTACCTTTACTACCAGTTTGCAACAGGATCGCTTCATGCGCATGCGCAGATCACCGATGATGATATCCGGGGCGGTGGGCGGGGCCTCCCGCCGGTTTTACTACCGGTTCTTGCGAACCGATCCAAAACTGGGGCAACTCACCACTGCACTATACGGTAGAATTCAATATAGTTACTGCCCTGGGGTAGAAGCTGTTTTTCAGCCTATTTGTCCTTGTTTTCATTATCCTGTACCGTCTGCCAGATGATAATGGTTCAAAAAAAAAAAAAGGGGGTGCCCAGGATGAGATGGATCTTTAAGAATGTTTTGAACCACAAGACAATATTTTGAACTAGAATACAATACACTACTGAGTCTCCGGAGAAGGGCAGCATATAAATCGAATCAATCAATCAATCAATCAATGAGCAGCCCCGAACAACTCAAAATGAAAGTCAAAAGACAAGATGAATGGAAAATGATGGATAAAAGATTGTACATTTAAAGATGTTTATGAGAAATAAAAATAAAAACTCTTTGAAAAAAAAAAGGAAGATTGTTCTGTAGTCGTCTTTCATCCCTTCTGCAAAGCCAGGCCAAAAACTTTCTGACTTTTTCCCCCCGAAAAGAACCATCTGTTTTTAAGATACAGGAGGTCAGTTTCCTTTCACTCCTGGAGCCTTGGTGCTGTGTTTGCTTGATGTAACTTGAAACACAGGTGGCAGATTAGGCTAAACATTATTTTTCTAAAAAAATAGCCGATTAAGAATTTATTTTAAGTTATAATGTATTTTAAGCTTCTCCTTTCTCGGGGAAATGCTGGCTTCAAGACCTTAGGGCATCACCTGTGAAATTGTCCATGTTTGGATTGGCCTTTATTTTTTTTTAAATAGCTTCCTCTTTAAGTGAATAATTGACTCCTAAATATTGTCTGCATCATTTACCCTTAAGTTGGCACCCCTTCAAAGCAGGGGTGAAATCCAGCAGGTTCTAGCGGAAATTTTGAGTAGTTCGGAGAACCGGCAAATGCCACCTCTGGCTGGCCCCAGAGTGGGGTGGGAATGAAGATTTTGCAATATCCTTCCCCTGCCACGCCCAGCAAACCAAATCACACCACACCCACCAAGCCACGCCCACACAACCGATAGTTTAAAAATTTGGATTTCACTACTGGTATATAGCCTCCTCCCATCGGGTGGGTTCTAAAATTTTTTACTACCAGTTCTGTGGACGTGGCTTATTTTGTGGGCGTGGCTTGATGGTCATATGACAATTCTTTAGGATTTAGCAGAGGTACTGGTCTACCAGGCTTTTAACTGCTTGCAGAGCTGTATCGGTCTATTCATTTGTTTTTGGAATCACCGATCTACCCATTTGTTTTTGGAGGCACTGGTTTACCCATTTATTTTTGCAGGCACCGGTCTACTCATTTGTTTTTGGAGGCACCGGTCTACCACCATACTGCCTTTTAACATTGATCAGCTGTAGGGCAGCCCTTTGAAGCCCCACAGCAAGAGTTTAAACAGTTTTTTTCCTTCTAGCCAATCAGCTGGGACTCAGGAGGCAGCAATAGATTGGGGGCGGGGCCAAATAAAAGGTAAGAATAATGTGGGAGGGGGAGGCGGCAGGGGGGCAGAAGCGGTTCGGTGACATCATATCGTCACCGCTACCAGCTCGGCGGAACCGGGCGGAACCAGGAGGAACCCATCACTGCCTCCCATCTCACCAGAAATGAGTCTGAGTGGCATACAACAAAAATGAAGAATATTCAACTTGAGGGGGAAATGCTTTACATTACAATTACTTTGTTTCAGCAAATATTTCCAAAATAAAGTGAGCTGTATGGATCTTGGAACTGTTTGATAATTGACAGGGTAGTTTACATTTTGCACAAATACAAAGAAAGAAAAGCAGCGCTTGACATAAATTGTTTTGATGCCCGAGGCAAAAAATACACATGCCACTCCATGCTGTAATGATTTAATAAATTGATTATTCAGTGTATTATTAACTGCGTGGTCATGCGTATCCCCTAACATCTACCACTTAACTTGCCTTCTAAAAAGAAGACCAATATAAAAAAAAAAAAAAAAACAAAATCTTTTAATACCCAAACAGGTGTAGGAAATCCAAAGATTTCAGTAAGTCAGAAAATAAAGCTAATTCTGCGTTCTACCCAGATAACGTTATGCTATTCCTGCAAATTCAATCATTGATAAAAATTGTTTTAACAAAACATGGAAGTCAACTAATCCATCAGAATAAATTCAAGTAAAACTCTACAAATGACCACTCAGATGAAGATAAAGCCAAGAAAGCAAAGGCTCAGAATGAACAAAGACTTGCAACAAAAGTCAAAGGTGATTTTTAAAGTTTCTTTCAACATATAAATAAGGAGAAGAAAAGTCAAGGAAACAGTCAGTCCACTAAAGAGAGAAGATGGCCAGGAAGTAACAAGCAGTAGAGAGAAAGCAGAGCATTCTTTGCATTGGTCTTCAGGCAAAAAGAAACTATAGCCCAACCTACCAAAAATACAACTGTAAATAAAAATTAAAATTGGTTAGAAATGGTAGGAGAACATCAGTGATGAAATCCATTTTTTTTTACTATCGGTTCTGTGGCCGTGGCTTGGTGGGCGTAATGTGGTGTGGTGTGGCTTGGTGGGCGTGGCTTGGTGGGCATGGCAGGGGAAGGATGCTGCAAAATCTCCATTCCCACCCCACTCCAGGGGAAGGATACTGCAACATCCCCATTCCCTCCCCATTCTTGGGGGAAGGATATTGCAAAATCTCCATTCCCACCCCACTCTGGGGCCAGCCAGAGGTGGTATTTGCCGGTTCTCCGAATTACTCAAAATTTTGGCTACCGGTTCTCCGAACTGCTCAAAATCCTGCTGGATTTCACCCCTGGAGAACACCTGTCTGATCTTGATGAATATTATTCCTTTTGCCCATCTAATGGTAGAGCTCCGGTAATTGAAATGTAATGTGGTAGTATCCTAACTCAAGTATTGAACTCATGTACCACTACATTCTGGACCAGCTGAATTTTCTGAGTCCCTATGCAGAGGGAATTACAGTACAGTTTACAACCATTCATTTAGTGACCATTCAAAGTTAACAATGGCACTGAAAAAAGTGACTTATGACCGATTTTCACACTTACAAGTATTGCAGCACCCTCATGGTCGTGCGATCAAAACTTGGCAATTGCTGGGGTCATGCGATTCCCTTTTGCAGCCTTCTGAGAAGCAAAGCTGATAAGGAAACCAGATTCACTTAACATCTGTATCAGGGTGATGATTTAAGAGCTGACCAGCTGCTACAATGATGTAATGTTGGGAATGAGTCAGCAAGGGTTTTTGGGCTGATATCACTTTAAGAGCCTGTAATCAGAAAAGGCCCTGTTGGGGTGTATCTCTCTCTCTCTCTGTGCTTCTGTACTGTAATTGCTGATTGCTGTTTATTTGATGTCTAATTAAAGTATGTGTATGTATATGTTCTTTGTAGATATAACCACTATTTAAATACAAACCTCTGTTTACTGCATTTGCTCCTGGGTTGTCTCACATAGTCACACTGTGCGCATGTTGACAAACTGTGTTATTAATTTAACAAGCAAGAAAGGTCGTAAAATGGGGGGGGACTCATTTAACCAACGTCTTGCTTAGCAACAGAAATTATGGGCTCAATTGTGGGTCATAAGTCGAGGACTACTCCAGACTTGACAAGGGCATGAGAGATGTTCTTCTGTGCATCCTGTTCCAGGTAAAGCCACCAGCATCAACTGCATATTCCTAGAATCAGCTGGCTTCTGAGTCAACAGCTGTTCTGTCATGGTTGGGTTGAGTCCGGATGTGTTTTCCCCATCCAGACCATGACATCCTCCAGACACTGGGTTGTGACTTTCACGGTAGCTACTATAAACCTGCTTATTCTTCCTGCAGCTGGAACCGGCAGCCTGTGGTCTCATTAAAGGACAACGTAGCAGTTCCGCCTGCTGGCTCATCTGCTTTCCTGCTGTTGTGCTACATGTGGGCTGGCAGAAGAGCTAAAATAGAGCAGCATTTGCATAGAAGAGGGTGGACTGGGAAAATGAAAGACTTATGTTTACCGTAGGGATACGTTCAGGCATGAGTTGAGGAGTACGTTAAGGCTGACGGGCAGCAGAGTGCTGGTTCCAATAAAGGAGGACATTTGTAGCTCAGGGTTGGCATGAGGGATCCTGTTGTGGTCCACCAGCAGAATGCGGAGCTGGCAACGGAGTTGGACAGTGAGGAGGCTGGGGAGGACAATGGGCCAGTCCTGGGGGCTGGGGAAGGCCCGGATGAGGGCTATGCATCGGAGGCAGAGATGGGGCCAGGGCCATCTGGGAGCGATGTGCGGATTCCAGAGCCTCCAGGGGTGGATAGCAGAGAGGCAGAGGAACAGGAGGAGCCTGTTCCTAGTGCACACATGCAAAGAGCTGCCAGAAGGCAAGAGCAGCTAAAGCAAAAAGGACGACTCAGGAGTAAGGCCAGGAAATGATTGGCCCCTCCCAGAAGGCTTAAAAGAGCAGCAACGGCTCTTGGGAGCTTTGTAGGAAAGCAACGTTGCTACATTTGTTTCTTGTCGGCATCTCTTACTTCTGAACTTTGTGGGGATTTGCTAAGGAAAGCCTTTGGCAGGGTGCCAAAGAAGACAAAGGTTTGTGATAAGGCCGAAGGACTGTTTATGAAGGATTTGTTTTAGAATTAATTTGGACTAAGCTGAGAATGAAGTATTTCTCAGCTGTTCTAATAAAATATGTTCATTTAGGACTGATTGTGTCTGGTAATAACTACTTGGGCCTAGGTCACAACAGGTCCTTGGTGCTCTCTGAACTTGGATGTTTCCTTGCAGATGTTTCATTACCCTAACTAGATAACATCATCCACGCTGAAACATCAATGAAACATCTGCAAGAAGACAACCAAGCTCAGAGAGCACCAAAGATTGCTGGTTAGCTGCCTGTCGTTAGAGCTTTCTGATGACCAAAAATGGTTGGTATGGCCAAGAGTAGAACAGAACAGAACAGAACCGAATAACAGAGTTGGAAGGGACCTCGGAGGTCTTCTAGTCCAACCCCCAGCTCAGGCAGGAAACTCTATAGTTGTGATGGCGAACCTATGGCACGTGTGCCAGAAGTAGCATGCAGAGCCATCTCTTCGGGCACGCGAGCCATCACCCGTTGCTTTCCGGGTTCCGTTGCACTGGCCAGCTGGTCTTCACATGTGTGGGAGCGCCGGAAACTGCACATGCGCATACCGGGAAGATGATCTTCCAGTTTCCAGCACATGCATGCACACCGATCAGCTGGACATGCACGCCAGAAAACAATAGACCAGGTGACCGGTGCGTATGCGTGCTCCGGAAACTGGAAGAACATCTTCCCAATGTACACATGCGCACTCGGTGCCAAAAAGGTTTGCCAATATTGCTCTATACCATTTCAGACAAATGGTTGTCCAATCTCTTCTTAAAAACTTCCAGTGTTGGAGCATTCACAACTTCTGGAGGCAGGTAGTTCCACTGCTTAATTGTTCTCACTGTCAGGAAATTCCTCCTTAGTTCTAGGTTGCTTTTCTCCTTGATTAGTTTCCATCCATTGCTTCTTGTCCTGCCCTCAGGTGCTTTGGAGAGTAGCTTTCCATGGAAGTACCTTTTGTCAGGCAGCTAAGGTTCTTGGTATAAAACAATGCCTTAGGAGCAGTAAAATAGAAAAAAACAAGAAAAAGATTCTACAGTATACAGGTAATTCTCAGCTTACAACCATTCGTTTAGTGACTGTTCAAAGTTACAGCGGCACTGAAAAAAGTAACTTAGAACTATTTTTCATACTTACCACCATTGCAGCATCTCCATGGTCACGTGATCAAAATTTGGACGCTTTCTCAATTGGTTCATATTTATGACGGTTGCAGTATCCCGGGGTCATGCAATCACTTTTTGTGACTTTCTGACGCAAAAGCAAAGATTCGCTTAACAACCGTGTTATTCGTTTAACAACAATGATGATTCACTTAACAACAGGGCAAGAAAGGTCGTAACATGGGCCAAAACTCCCTTAATAAAATGTCTCATTTAGCAACCGAAATTTTGGACTCAATTTTGGCCATAAGTCAAGGACCAGCTGTATTGATTCTCCTGCAGACGCCATGCTCGGATGTGATCAGTGAGATGGCTATTCATTCCAAGTTTTATTTATAATTATTTATTTTATTAATCATATTTCTATGCCGCTCACTCTGCGAGGACTCTGGGCGGCTTACAACAATCGACAGTATACTAAATAGCATATTGCCCCCTAACAATCTGGGTCCTCATTTTACCCACCTTGGAAGGATGGAAGGCTGAGTCAACCTTGAGCCGGTGAGATTTGATCCGCTGATCAGCTGAACTAGCAGTCAGCTGAAGTAGCTGCAGTACAGCACTCTAACCACTGCGCCACCTCGGTTTTTGTGCATTCTAACTGTTAATTATTCTGATTTTACTGACTTTTAAGCTGCAACTTGTTAAAAATGTATCTCGCTTCTGTACAAAGTTAGCACCCAGCTCTCTCCTACAAGAATGAACTATTTTGAGAAATATTAAAAAAGGCAGAATATTACATTTCCCTAAAGGAGAAACATGCTCTTGGAAAGCAGCTCTCACCTTTCTTAATAGCCCCAGAAGGACTGGGCCAGCCTATCTGCAAGACAAAAGACTTTCAGCTCCAGGGTGATGGGATTAAGACATAGGCCCTTCAAGACATAATAGAACCATCCAGTAGAAGACGCAGAGCCCACTGCATTGCACAATCTCCTAAGGACATTGCATCACCCAGCAAACTTCAACCAAACCTGGGAGCTCAGACAAACATGACCCCATAGGTATCTGACAACAGCCAATAGAATACATGTTCTTGCACAGGAACAGGAAGCTCAAGTGCAAAGCCCAAGAGAAGGTATATAAATACCCCTCACTCTCAACTCCCATGTGTTCAGCTGCACCAGAGAACCATGTGCTTGGTGGTTCTGCTTCACCATTAAACCATCTTTCCAATCAGCCTCCATGTTTCCGGTGTCTTCCTCTCAGCTTGGAACTGAACCAGATGAATATTACTCCCAACCCTTCCACGGTTTTAATATATTTCCAAGTAGCAAAATAGCAAAGCTGTGTGTCCCTCCTTTCAGAATAACCAAACGGTTCTTTTCTCCAGCAATTCTAGGGAATCTGTTTTCTTTCAATAGCACTTTAATTGCGTTCCATTGTCGGAGAAATTACGGTTGGCCAACTGCACGCATTTCTGAAGGGGATTTTTCAGGGTAGAGAGGAAAAACAGCTTTGGAGAAAGTTCATTGTGTTACTTTTGTTCAGGCATAATTGCTTAAGGAACTTGGAGCGACTAATGATACCTGCAATATATGGACCCAGCCCAAAAATCCATATTAGTGAATTTGCACAGAGAGTGGGACTTTGGACGTCTGTTTCTCAAATGTACAGTGAATAATTTCTGAGATGGTTGGCCACTTCTTTGCAAGGTGGCAGGGTCTATGGGATGGGGAAACAGAATAAATTAAATTAAAATAGATTAATTTAATTTAATAGATTAGAATAACAGAATTAGAAGGGACCTTGGAGGTCTTCTAGTCCAACCCCCTGCTTAGGCAGGAAACCTAACCAAATGCTTGTCCAATCTCTTCTTAAAAACTTCCAATGTTGGAGCATTTACAACTTCTGGAGGCAATCAGTTCCACTGATTAATTGTTCTCGCTGTCAAAAAAGGCCACTTTTATCTCCCAAACAAAGGTTGAAAAGCATTACATTCTTGATTAAATTATCTTTCCATTGATTTATAATTTTACGGTACTACGCCACCAAAAATAAAATAAAATGGTGTTATTAGCCATCAAACCTCAAAAATACACTTTTCCCAAAAGGTTTCCACAATTTCGGCCACTATTATACATGGCGGGAAAAATAAAAGTTGTGAGTTTACCAGACGGATGGCGTAGGGAACAAAGTTGTTACAGTCTCTGGTAGTCCTGCTAGAAATACTTCAAATCCTCCTCCCAGAGGAGAGCAACAGAAACAGACCATGAAGTGGGTGTGTGGGGTCTCTAACAATGCTTTGAACTCTAAGCGCATAGCGCTTATAAGCGGTATCCTGAATAACAGGAAGCGAGCTTCCTATAATCTTCTCTGCTGTCCTTACCACTCTCTGTATGGACTTTCTATCTGAGGCACATGCTTTCTCTCATTTTTTACTGTGCTTTTAGTAGGAGCTCTGTTCAGCCCCGATTGTACAGTATATGAAAAAGGCCAAGCCAAAGATTGGTGATAACCATTCTGTCGTGCTTGTTAGAAATTCTTGGAGCTGAATTCCCGAAACATCTGGACCGAGCCAGGTTGAAGATACCTGCATTCTCTTATCACCTTAACATGCCCTTGTAGTAGACACGCCCTTGAGATCATCCTGTGAAACTCACATTCATTATTAGTATGAACACAGTTACCTGTTGTGTTATCATGTTAAGGGAGAAAATATTTAATCGCCTCCCGCCAAGCCTACTTTCTCTGAGGCAAAAAGGTGAGGTAAAACTGCAAAAACTGATAGAACATCTTAAGAATAGCTATCCAGCACACTTTTTCATTTTATGAATGAAAGCTTTTTAAGTACTGCTAAAGGAATTTTTGGAAAGAGGGAGAAAATGGAGATGAATGGTGACAGGTGACACTTGATCAAAAGAAAAAAGAAAAAAAGAAAAAAGAAATTATTTTTTGTGAGGGGGGTATTTTTGATTAGGTGTTTGAAGCTGTTTTTTTGGGGGGGAAAAAAAGACAACCACCACCACACAGGGAGACATCCTGACTGCTTCCTTGTCAGAGATAGGTTCCACATAATTTTACCACCGGTTTGCCACGCACCAAAAATGTGAGCACGCGCGTGCCTTCCGCGGATGCACACGGCCTTCCGCGGATGCGCTTTGCTCACCCGCGTGGCTTGCTTGCATGCATGCATGTGGCTTAGAAAATATAGATAAATAGGATGGCATAGCGCTGGGATGGGGATGTGAGGGGGGGCATCCGCAGGTCGCCACTACCGGTTCGTCTCAGTGGTGAAATGTAAATTTTGTTACTACCGGTTCTGTGGGCGTGGCTTGGTGGTGGTGGTGGGGTAATATGACTGAGTGGGCGTGGTCAACTTTTTTTTTTTTACTTTTAAAACCATTTTTCTACAACCTCTTCGGATGAAGAGATTGTTTAAAAAATGCTTTTAAAGCCTCTGACGATCGCAGCTGACTTGCCTGATCGGCAGAGGCTTTTTCTTTTTCTTTTTAAGCCTCTGACGATCAGTTTCAGTTTATTTAATTTGTATACCGCCCTCCTCCCGAAGGACTCAGGACGGTGAACAGCCATAAATAAAACATACAAGTAAAACATTTAAAACCCAATTAAAATCCAATTAAATAAATTTGGCCGTAAAAATATTAAAACCCCAGTAATTTAAAACGAATTAAAATTTATAACATTTTTTAAAAAGGGGAATCAGGCCAGGCCTGCCTGGTAAAATAAAAATAAAAGGGTCTTAAGAGCCTTTAAGATCCTAGTTTTAAGATCCTAGCTGACTTGCCTGATCGGCAGAGGCTTTGTTTTTACTTTTAAAAGCATTTTTTTCTATAACCTCTTCAGCCGAAGAGGTTGTAGAAAAAATGCTTTTAATTTTTTTTTTAAAGCCTCTGATGATTGCGCGGCTCAGCTGGGCAATGCGGGGGGGGGGGGCATGGATTTTTGGTACCGGTTCTCCGAACCACCTGCCTCCATCGCTACCGGATCGGGCGATCTGGTCCGAACCGGGAGCATTTCACCCCTGGTTCGCCTGCTGAATACCACCACTGTTCCTTGTAGAGCTGCAAAAAATTGTCATTTTCCACATGGCAGGTCTGTGTGACAGCACCTGCTTTAGGAAATTAATTTTATAATCATAGGATGATTGAAAGATGTCCTTTATGATGTACATAAGACAGCACCTGCTTTGCTCGCTTTTGAAAACGCCAGGAACATCCCACGTAATTTAGGATGGTTATGGTTAATTTCTTCTTTTTAGAAAAAGATACTATGAATCAATCAACGGTTCATGGATTTATAGCATGATCTTTAACTCCTCATAGCTACAATATGTTACGTACTTCTTTTCTGAGCTATAAAGGGAAAATACTATTCTGTGCCCGGCAAAAATGATTTTATAGCGGCTCGGATTTTCTGCTGTTGAAAGAATTCATACAGCAATTGGAGAGGAAGAGACATTGCTGGGTTTTGACTCTAGAATCTCATTGATTGATTGATTGATTGATTTGATTGATTGACAGCTGTTTGGATAGGAACCTTCTGTCTTTTTTTTTTTCATGCTGGTAAATAGAAAAGACCTGTGTAACTCTTCTTTTTATGACCTCACCAGGGGCTCCTCCTTCCTCATATTCAATATGCCTTCCAATTTTGCCTCTTCCTGATGATAATACCTAGAATGCAGAATGACAAGAACTATTTAGGCAAAGTATGAAAAAAAAAAGAGTCATGAATCAGAATCAGAATCAGAATCAGAATAGAATAGAACTGGAAGGGACCTTGGAGGTCTTCTAGTCCAGCCCCCTGCTCAAACAGGAAACTCTATAGCAATGATGGTTAACCTTTTCTGGACTGAGTACCCAAAGCATCTGCCCAAACCCCCAAAATGCAATGCATGCGTGATCCCCACACATGTGATCCACATGCACATACAGCCAACCTGGTGCACCCCACCTGCTCGCCTATGCGTGAGCCCCCACCACGTGCCTTAGCCCCTGCAATGTTATTACAGTGGGCTCTGGCACAGGGGTGAAATGTAAAATGTATTACTACCGGTTCTGTGGGCGTGGCTTGGGGGGTAATGTGACTGGGTGGGCGTGGCCAACTTTTTTTAAAAAAAACTTTTTTCTAATGCTTTGAAAAGCCTCTCTGCCGATCAGGCAACTCAGCTGGGATCGTCAGAGAGGCTCTGGAATGAGCTCCCCCGGAGCGGAGATTCGGAGGATCCCGGACCTACGCACCTTTCGCCGCGCGCTTAAGACCTTTTTATTTCGTCAGGCAGGCCTGGCCTGATTCCCCTTTTCTAATTAATACTATAAATTTTAATTTGTTTTAAATTATTGGGGTTTTAATATTTCTATGGCCAAATTTATTTAATTGGATTTTAGTGGGTTTTAAACGTTGTATGTATATGTTTTATTTATGGCTGTTCACCGCCCCGAGTCCTTCGGGAGGAGGGCGGTATACAAATTAAATAAACTTCAAACTTCAACTTTTAAAAAATGCTTTGAAAAGCCTCTCTGCCGATCAGGCAACTCAGCTGGGATCGTCAGAGAGGCTTTTTTAAAAAATGCTTTGAAAAGCTTCTCTGACGGTCAGGCAACTCAGCTGGGATCATCAGAGACTTTTCAAAGCATTTTTTTTACCACCTCTTCGGCCAAGAGGTTGCAGTAAAAAATGCTTTGAAAAGCCTCTGATGATCCCAGCTGAGCTGTACGATCATCAGGGGCTTTTTTTTTTACTTTTAAAAGCATTTTTTCATTGGAAGAGGTTGTAGAAAAAATGCTTTTAAAAGTAAAAGAAAAGAAGCCTCTGATGATTGTGCGGCTCAGCTGAGCATGGGGTGGGGGGTGCAGGGATTTTTGCTACTGGTTCTCCGAACCACCCGCCGCCATCGCTACCGGATCGGGTGATCCAGTCCAAACCAGGAGCATTTCACCCCTGCTCTGGCACTTAGATCTTTAAAGATGAGTACTCCAAGGTCCTTGACAGAATTAGGGTCATCTACAAGGTTGGAAGGAAATTGTCTTCTCTTTGGTGAGAATTTTTGCCTCATCCTGCTCTAGGATTCCAGCTGTTTCATGAACGACAATAGCACAATGGAACAGCAGTGACCTGCAATATGACTAAGATCCCTTTTAAACGGGAATTGGCACTTGAGAGCACTTTAAGAATTCAAGGAAGAATTGTGATGCGAGCACCGCTGGCTAGGGAATTCTGAGAGTTGGCATCCCCAGTTCTTAAAATTGAGAAACACTGTTGTGGTTTACAGTCTTGAGACATGGAGATGTTTTTTTTTTCCCCCAGAGGAAGTCTGCCATGTTACTTACTCTTCTTCCAGGGAAAACCCCATTAAAATTACTTCGCAGCACATACAAATGGGATCAGGATAGGATAGAATAGAATAGAATAGGGTAGGGTAGGGTAGGGTAGGGTAGGGTAGGGTAGGGTAGGATAGGATAGGATAAAGTAGACAGGAATAGAATAGAATGGAATGGAACGGAACGGAACGGAATAGAATAGAATACAGAATAAAATACAAGAACAGAATACAGAACAGAATACAGAACAGAATACAGAACAGAACAGAATAATCCTTTATTGGCCAAGTGTGATTGAACACACAAGGAATTCGTCTCCAGTGCATAAGCTCACAGTGTACATATAAACAGCAAGTAATAGGTCGTAGATCATAAATCATAGTTACGATCATTAATCATCAAAAATGTTGTACGGTTTCCTGCTTGGGTGGGGATGGGGGTTGGACTAGATGACCTACAACTCTGTTAATCCGTAATTGATAAATCATAAGAAACCCATACGAGAAGATAGTGGGGAAGATGAGAGGATGATAAAAGTTCAGAAATGAGACAGTGCTATGGGAATTAAGAGTTCAGCAGAGAGATGGCACGGGTGGGAGCAGAGCATTTCACCAAGGCTGCCGTTAGCGGTGCCGTCTTTAATGGAAACCAGAATGATGGAAGGACAGAACGACTGAAATCCTGATTTTTGCAAAGAAACAACGAAAACGGTGGAAGCCTATTTTTTTACGGACACTGGAGTACAATAACCCTTTTCCCTTTTGTCTCTAGTCCATAATCTTCATTCGCGATCGAAATGCCCGCGGCCAGGAGGTCTCTGCCTATATTGATTATGCCCATCGTTTGAAAGTGGATGAATTCGATATCTATTTCAGCGGAAAAAAGAAACTTTTCCCCAGGCGCAGCGATCTGAGGTTGGTGAGTCATCTTCTGCCCACGTTGGAAATCTCAACTATTTGTAGACATACTAGAATCCTTATCTCAAGGGTGCTTTTTCGAAAGGCGATTGGGCTTTCTTGGGGGTTTTTTTTTTCCTTGAAGAGGTTTCACTTCTCATCCGAGAAGCTTCTTCAGTTCTGACTGAATGGTGGGGAAATGGAAGGATGTATTTTCTTTGCAGTCATCTGATCCTTTAGCTTTTTGAAGGTCGGTCGGTAGGCCACCACTCCAATTACGGAATCAATGCATCCATAATAGTAAGATTTAGTACAGAGGCATCAAAC
Source organism: Ptyas mucosa (assembly GCA_012654045.1). Classification (NCBI taxonomy): domain Eukaryota; kingdom Metazoa; phylum Chordata; class Lepidosauria; order Squamata; family Colubridae; genus Ptyas; species Ptyas mucosa. The sequence goes on along the minus strand of WNWU01000007.1, from coordinate 39,757,540 downwards.
TCGATTTCATTGAGGGTTGTGTTTGACCGTGGTGGGGTGGGTGGGGCACGGCCAGACTGGGCGTGGCCAGCTTGATGTCACTCGTGTCGAGGGTGCCTGTGGTGGCCCCAGTGCTCTGCCAATGAAAACGGGCTCCCGAGCTCCATTTTTGGCTGTGACGGCCTCCGGCAACCCTTGCATGGGCCAGAACTAAGCACCCCTCAGGCCAGATGCGGCCCGCGGACCTTGAGTTTGACACCCCTGATTTAATAGTAGTACATAGTGAGTTAGTAAGAAGATGCTCAATACGTGAAAGTGTTTTGGAGGAAAACTATATGTATTTTTAATGAATTTTGTACTGCTTAAGTGCAACACCATTATGGTTCCACTTCTTTGCTTCTTCCAGTTTAGTTGCGCAATTCTCAACCCAGAAATTACACATAAAAATAGACCATAGCTGTTGTGGTCCGCCAGCAGCCTGTGGAGCTGGCAATGGAGTCGGATAGTGAGGAGGCTGGGGAGGAACATGGGCCAGTCCTGGAGTCTGGGGAAGGCTTGGATGACGGCTCTGTGTCAGAGGCAGAGATGGGGCCAGGGCCATCTGAGAGTGATGTGCGGACTCTGGAGCCTCCAGAGCAGGGGTGAAATGCTCCCAGTTCGGACCAGATCACCCGATTCGGTAGCGATCGCAGCGGGTGGTTCGGAGAACCGGTAGCAAAAATTCCTGCACCCCATCCCCACCAAGCCATGCCCACAGAACCAGTAGTAACAAATTTTACATTTCACCACTGCTCCAGAGTCAGACATCAGAGAGGCAGAGGAAGAGGAGAAGCCTGTTCCTAGTGTGTGCATGTGCAGAGCTGCCAGAAGGAAAGGACAGTTAAAACTAAAGGGACGACTCGGGACTAAGGCCTGGAGATGATTGGCCCCTCCCATAAGGCTTAAAAGAGGAGCAAAGGCACATGGGCCCTTTGCAGGAAAGCAAGGTTGTTAATTCTGTTCCCAGTCGGCATCTCTGTTTGATTCTGGACTCCGTGGGGCTTTGCCAAGTAGATCTTTCGCAGAGTGTCAAGAAAGATAAAGGTGGGTGATTATCCTGAAGGACTTCTCTCAAAGGACTTTTTGCAACTAATTGAGACTCAGCTGTGAATGAACGTAACTCACAGCTATTGCACTGAAAGTGGTTTTTTGGACTACTCGTGTGTTTTAATGACTCAGAAAGCCTAGGTCACAACACTAGCACCTGTAGGTCGCTCACAGCAATGCTAGGTTTGTGCTCACAAATACTCACTGGCCAGCCACTCACACAGCTCGGTGGCCAATGAGCCACAACCCAGTAGTTGAGCCACGGCCCACAGGTTGTGAACCCCTGCTTTAGACTATAAGGTAGTCCTTGACTTACGAACACAATTAAGCCCAAATTTTCTGTTGCTAAGCAAGACAGTTGTTAAGTGAGGTTTACCGCGTTTTATGACCTTTTTGCCACCTTTGTTGAGTGAATCACTGCAGTTGTTAAGTTAGTAACATAATTGTTAAGTGAATCTGACTTCTGAACTTATTTGGCTTGTCAGAAGGTCACAAAAGGGGATCGCACGACCCCGGGACACTGCAACCGTCGTAAATATGAGCCAGTTGCCAAGCATCCGAATTTTGACCATAGGGACCAGTGGTGGTATTCAGCCGATTCTATCTGGTTCAGGCAAATCAGTAGGGGCCACTGCAGGATGCCCCGCCCACCCGCAGGGATGTCATGACGTCCCATTTTTCCACATTTTCGAGGCTCTGTGCATGCGCAGAAGATTTGGGGGAGGCCTGCGCACACCAACATTTGTGAATCAGTAGGGAAGATAAATGAATACCACCCCTGATGGGGACGCTGTAACAGTCATCACTTTTTTTCAATGCCCTCGTCTCTTCAAATGGTCACTAAATGAACAGTAGTAAGCCGAGGACTGCAACGTAGTATTGCATTTTTTTCCATGCCTGCCTTGAGCTTGGAGCAGCTGAATTCCTTGAGAAGCAGCTGGGATCTTATCCTCCTTCTAAGTTTTCTCTTAGAAGCCAAAAGTAGGGCATCGGTAGGACAACACCCTCTTTGTGTTCTCTCCCTTAATTGCTTCTGTTTGTTGTATCGAGATTAAAGAGGATTTCAGGACACACTTTTAACATCCCTGCAGTGTTCTCCCGATTTTGGAAGGTGTTCCCTTCCACGTCTCCCTAGCCAAGGGCTTGCCGAGACTCATTTCTCGTTACTGTGTCAGCAGAGCGATTCTCCCTGACATATTCAGGTAAGCGGTAGCAGCCAAACTCACATCCACGCTTGCGCTATCTCTTGGCAGTGTGGCTGAGCCAGCAAATCTGGAATTCGAAGGAGTTCATTAAGCCCCAACTGCAGGGGTGAAATCTCATTATCTTCCCAACCGGTTCGGAAGTGAACGCGCCCCCCCCACGCGTGGACCCTCTGCACAAGCCACACCCACAGAAACGCTAGTAAAAATGTTTGAAACCCACCACTACCTCAGGGGCTGGGGTGGGCATGGCCAGCTCAACGTCACTCGTGATACCTGTGGCCCCTGTGGTAGACTGAGCGCTCTGCCAATGAAAATGGACTCCCAGAGCTCGGCAGAAGTATTGCTGGCCAGTCCTTCGCTGTTTCCAAGTCGGCCCTTGCGGTTTGGATCCGGCCCACGGGCCTTGAGTTTGACACCCCTGGATTAGGAGCATGGTTAGAAGACAAAATGTAGGCCAGCTTTTCACAAGCTGGCATTTCCCCTCATAGTTTGAGAAATGCCCACAATCCCCTGCCAACGTGCTCTTTGGCTCAGCTTTTTACATTTACTGGTGGTTCATCCAACCTATTGGACGTACACAGTGGTGAAATCCCAATTTTTTTACTACCGGTTCTGTGGGTGTGGCTTGGTGGGCATGCTGTGACTTGGTGGGCATGGCTTGGTGGGCGTGGCAGCAGAAGGATATTGCAAAATCTCCATTCCCACCCTACTCTGGGGCCAGCCAGAGGTGGTATTTGCCAGTTCTCCAAACTACTCAAAATTTCTACTACCGGTTCTCCAGAACCTGTCAGAACCTGCTGGATTTCACCCCTGGATGTACATCAGGTTGAGGAAAGGCATAGACCAAGAGTCCTTACACTCTGCGAGGGAGACTCAATAACTTTTCTTGCTCTGCAGGTGGTTGTTGCCCTGTTCGGTTTCCCTGCGTGTGCTTTGAATCTCAGCAAAAAGGTGGAAAAAAACTTAAGTAAACTTACTCTGGATACACAGAATGAAGTCGTGTTTGGTGTGAGTTCTCTGTGAACACTGGATACTTGCAGCAATGCACTTCCCTCCCAAATTAAACTGCTGCATCTGTTCACAGATAGCTGTATTGTGAGGTCCTTGGTGATTTCTGCGCTGCGTTATTTTCTTACAGATGTTTCGTTACCAAAGTAGATAACATCATCAGCGCTAGTATGTAGTGGGATTTGCTGGTAATGAAACATCAGCAAGAAGACGAGCAAGCTCAGAGAGCATCAAGGACCCCACCGATCTTCCACCCATTAGTTCTGGTCCTGCCCTCAGGTGCTTTGGGGAATAGGTTCACCCAGTGATGGGATTCGAATAATTTAACAGCTGGTTCTCTGCCCTAAAGACTGGCTGGGTAGGGGTGGCCAGGGGGTTGTGACAGGGAGCACTTGGCCTCCTGCACCCCCCTGGGAACAAAAATGGACCGCGGGGGGGGGGGGGGGACACCCCCTGTGCCCTATTTTGGGCCTAGTAGGCCTCCCTGAAGCCTCCTGGGAGCAAAAACAGGCTGGGTTAGGGATGTGGGGGGGCGCCAGCCAGCAATTTAACAACCAGTTGGCCCGAACCAGCTGAATCCCACCGCTGGATTGACGCCTTCTTCTTCTCTGTGACAGCCCCTCAAATATTGAAAAGCTGCTATCATGTCACCCCCCCCCCCCAGTCCTTCTTTTCGTTAGCATTTCAACTATTTGGAATCTTCTCTTTTCACTTCCATGTCTTGCTGTATAGTCCATTAGCAAACAGCAGCCATTGCACTCAGCCATTTTTTTAAAAAAATCAGCCAAAATGTTTCATCTGGGTTGCCATGATTATGAAGACCCAGATTGTGGGAGGCAATATATATCCTGACTCTGAAAACCGCTTAGAGAGGGCTGTAAAACACTGTGAGGTGGTATATAAATCTCTACTGCTATTGCTATTATAGGTAAGCTGTACACCGACAAAAGACCTTAAGGATCAGGTTAGGGATGGATGGATGGATGGATATTTATTTATTTATTTATTTATTTATTTATTTATTTATACATACGACCGTTTTTCACACTTACAACCATTGTGGCCTCTCCATTGTCACATGATCAGAATTCAGGCGTTTGGCAACTGACTCGTATTTATGGCGGCTGCAGTGTCCCGGGGTTCACAGGATCCCCTTTTGCAATCCTCTGTCAAGCAAAGTCAACGGGGGAAGCCAGATTGACTTAACGACCGTGTTCCTAACTTAACAACCGCAGTGATTCACTTGACAACGGTGGCAAGAATGGTCGTAAAATGAGGCAAGACTCCCTTCATAACTGTCTGGCTCAGCAACAGAAATTTCCATCTCCATTGTGGTCGTAAGTTGAGGACTAGCTGTATAGCTAGCTAGTTGTTAGACGACGTAACTCCCGAACAACAGAAAAGCAATGTTAAAAACCAAGTGAAAATTACATTTTAAAAAACCACAAATTTTCCTGGTAACCGCAGCACATTCCTACAGCTGCACAAGCAACCTCTCCGAGTTCCACAAGCTTCACACCACTCCACTGCTTGTGAGAAAATAGTTGTTGAAGGTTTAGGGGAAGCTAAGAGAAAAGGAAATCATTGCGGAGAAAATCTATGTGGTCACCACGACTCAACATCAACTGGATGGCACATAATCAATTCATCAGTTGCACAGAAACAAATATGCATTAAATTGCGGGTTTTCTCCCTTGTGCTGATACATACAAATAGATATGCAGAGAGAGAAACAGAGAGAGAGAGAGAGAGATGCAGAGAGACAGACTAGAGAGAAAAAGACAGGCAGAGAGAGACAGAAACAGAGAGACAGAGAGAGAGACAGAGAGAGAAAGAAAGAGACAGAGACAGAGACAGAGAGGCAGAGAAGCAGAGAGAGAGAGAGACAGACAGACAGACAGACAGAGACAGAAAGAGACAGAGAAAGACAGACACACTAGACAGAGAGAGACAGAGGCAGAGAGAGACAGAGAGAGACAAACACACTAGACAGAGAGAGACAGAGGCAGAGAAAGAGAGAGAGAGACAGGCAGACAGAGACAGAGAGAGAGAGGCAGAGAGAGACAGAGACAGAGAAAAAGAGAGAGACAGTCAGACAGAGAGATAGAGAGAGACAACAAGACAGAGACAGACAGAGACAGAGAGCAGAGAGACAGAGAGATTATTGAGGTCAAAAGGTAGCATATGGACTGCAGGCTCATCTTTTTGTTTAAAGATAAAAAGAGGAGATTCTCCTCTGAAAGACACTCAACTGATTTCATGAACACAACCTTATAATTTTCTCAGCTTGTCTGTCTTTCGGTCTGTTTTTCTATCTCCAGGTAGTCCTCAACTTAAAAGCACAATTGGGACCCGAATTTCTATTGCTCAGCCAGGTGTTGGTGAAGTGTGCAATGCCCAATTTTAAGACCTTGGTTGTGAAGTGAATCCCTGCAGTTCTTAAATGAACCATGCGGTTGCTAAGTGAATCTTCCCTTGTTAGCTTTGCTGGTCGGAAGCTGGCTGGGAAGATCACAGATGGCAATCACGTGACCGTTGGATGCTGCCATGTTCATAAATGCAAGGACCTGTTGTAAGTCACTTTTTCAGTGCCATTGTAATTTCGGCTGTCGGAAAATGAATGGTTGTAAGTCAAGAACTATGTCCGTCCGTCTGTCTGTCTGTCTGTCTGTCTGTCTGTCTGTCTGAAGATAAATCTAAAGGTTTCCCCTCTCCAGTCCTGTCCGAATCTAGGGGGAAGTGCTCATTTTTCTTAGCCGAGGGAGCCAGCATTGTCCAAAGATACTTCTGTGGTCATGTGGCCAGCACGACTATATATGCTGAGGCACACAGAATGCTGCCTATGGTACCTGTTTATCTACTCACATTTGCATGTTTCTGAAGTGCTAGGTGAGCAGGAGCTGGCTGGGGCAAGTAATGGGAGCTCACCCTGTCACTCAACACTTGGGTCTTGAACCTGGGCGTCTTTAACCACTGAGCCATCGCATCTCTCTCCCTCTCTCTCTCTCTCTCTCTCTCTCTCTCTCTTTCTCTCTCTCTTTCCCTCCCTCCCTCCCTCCCTCTTCCTTTCCCTCTCCCTCCCTCTCTATATGTGTGTGTGTATGTGACTGTACGTCTGACTGCCTATTTGACTGTCTGTCTGTCCATCCATCTCTTTATCATCTATTTTCAACCATTCATTCATTCATTCATTCGCTCCCCATTTTGCCACAAAATGACACTGTCTGTCTACCTATACATCACCTTCCCTATCTTTCCTGGAATTCTCTGGAGGTCTCCTATCCCAAATCCAAACCAATGTTTAGGGCCCAGATAAGGTTAGCCTGGTACCTTATTGAAACTCTTGTTTACTTTCAGGATATTCTCTTTTGCTATGAAACATGCATACCTGATGCAAAACTGTCCCTGCTTAAAGGATATTTATAAAACCAGAGCAATTTCCAAAACTCCAGACAATTAACCCTAGAACAAACTAGGTGGAGCTGTGATTCTAACATTCGCTTCGTTTGGGTGGGTTTTATTCTGTTTACTCTCAACTCTTGTTTTAAATTCAGACCACGGAGTTGAGGAGTGGGAATTATTGCAAGGCCCCCTACTCTCTCTTAATGACAAATTGTTGGGTGGTTGGGAGATGTTTCCTCTTTGTGGAGCTTACTCCATTGCCCTTTAATTTAGAGAAGCCATCCAATTTCTGTAACCTTTCTGTGGCTTGCAGGTCAGACGGCTGTAAAGGTCACGGGGCTGAGTTAATAGCAAGGCTGCGCAAATTCTGGATTCTTGCAACAAAGGTGCCCTCCAGTCCATGATCCAGAGCCAGATGGATATTTTTGTTTGCGGCCTGAATATCTGAGATTTGATTAGGTTGTGTAATAAAGGAGGCACCGCATGTGAGACTGAAGGCTTAGTAGATAAGAAGCAAGCATGCTGAAAACAGGAACCCACCCATCCCTGTTCTGTTCTGTACAGAGGTATTTGTACCATTTTCATGCGTTACCACATCGCTGATGTGGAACCACAAGCTGTGAATTTCTTTCCCCTGTAGCTGAAATCTTGTGGCTGACTTCCACTAAAGGGGAAAGAAATCCACGGCTTGCGGCTTCACATCAGAGATTCTTTTTTTTTCTTGAAAGTCAGGAAGAGAAGGAGGAAAAAAAAACTTGTGGTTGATCTTTTACGGGCAAAAGGTGTCAACGAGACATTTAGGTGACCAATCGTCCTCCTTTAGGAAGAACAGTCCTTCTTTTGTAAGTTCTGTCCTCTCTCGAAAAGTGTCCTCCTACATGTCCTCCTTTTCGATATTTGAAGACTAATCTGTAAATCTCCGTATTCGATTGATGCCGATCCGATCTGTTGCGTGTGATGTGACGTATTTGTATTTGACATGACGATTCGTCAAGGCTCGGTACAGTGCGGCGAGACTTGATTATGAGATGCATGCGCTCCGCACAGGAGAATGGTTTTGAGAGAGTGCGCCACGCACAAGAGTGCACCATGCGCAAGTGGCTTTGTATACTTTTTACTGAAACACAACTCGGCTCGCACGCACGCATTAGACTCACTGTTGCAATGAATAAAATGTTTCTTTTATTTACGATATTGTTTTCCTTCAATTTATTTGTGTCCTCCTTCTCATTGTAAAAAACTTGATCACCTTAACTTAAGTATCTACTTGTACCCCAGACAGGTTAGGGCAGGGGTGTCAAACTCGATTTCATTGAGGGCAGCATCAGGATTGTGTTTGACCTCGGGGGGGGGGGAAGTGGGGGGGCGTGGCCAGAGTGGGCATGGCCAGCTCGACGTCACTCATGTCGGGGGCACTTGTGGTAGCCCAAGCGCTCTGCCAGCGAAAACAGGTTCCCGAGCTCCGTTTTGGGCTACGTCGGCCTCCTGCAACCCTCTGCCAGCAAAAACAGAGCTGACCTCCATTTTCTCTGGTAGAGGCACCATGGGCTGTTCATGGTGTTGTTCTTCACTGTTTCCAGGGCAGCCCCATGGGCCAGATCTAAGCACCCCATAGGCCATATCCGGGGCTCCCAGGCCTTGAGTTTGACACCCCTACACTAGATTGTCTCCAACCTACGCTACATATAGACATAATTATCTGAAGGATTATATGATAATATGTTCCAGGAGCAGATGATAAGGAATTAACCTCTGTGAACTCAGCCAGCTGAAACTTTAGCAACCGCCATAGATGAAACTCTTCTGCTAACATCTGTCAACCTGTCTCTCGAGCAGCAGACAGGGTAAATATAACCTAATTTATCTGCTCCGTGCCGTAGCCATGATTTCTTCATACGGGGAGAGGCTCACACCAGTTAAAAATATGATACGAGATGGATTAGGCGAAATGTACAATCTACTTACCCATTGCTACCCGAGACTGAGGTTTTGTAGAGAAGGTAGGCCTTTCTTAATGCTTCACTGAAAGTCAGTTTGGTTTCGTGGTTAAGGCACCAGGCTATAAAAGAAACAGAGGGTGAGTTCACCTTAGCCCTGAAAAATAGCTTTGCCGGATCCAAAAATTACAGGAAACAGGGTTCCATCCAGCGGTGGGCTGCTGGGGGTTCGCAGGGGTTCAGAAGAACCTTTAGCTAAGATTCTGTGCAGTTTAGAGAACCCCCAAATCCTAGTCCTGGCTGGCCCCACCCACCTCGCCCCTCCCCTCCCAGGATCCCTCACGCGGCCCGTTTTGGATGCAGGTAAGTGCAGGGTACGCGCGGAGACTTGGAGAGGGTAAAAAACAGGCCTACCGGAAGTTCAGGAAGGCCAGAAACGGGCCCATTTCCGGCCTCCAGAGGGCCTCCAGAGCCTGGGGAGGCCTTTTTCACCCTCCCAGAGGCTCGAGGAAAGCCTCCGGAGCCCGCGGAAGGCAAAAACATCCCCCACCATGGTGCAGGAGGCCGAATAGCCCACCATGGCCACGCCCACCACGCCCACCATGGCCACACCCACCCAGCAACCGGGCAGAGAACCCCTTGCTAAAATTTTTGAAGGCCACCCCTGACCTTAGCCCTGAAAATTAGCTTTGCAGGATCCAAAAATGACAGGAAACAGGGTTCCATCGTTCCTCGGCACTATGCATACTGATGGAACTCAGAGTCCAGCCACATCTGGACAGCCACATGTTCCCTGCAGAGCAACAAAATATTCGTAACAGAACTATAAAAATATCAGCCTTCAGAATGGAGCACTTCCTTCTCGTCCTCGAGTTTCCCACATAGTGAATTTTTAAAAAAAAATTCTTTTCCAAAGTTGTCAAAAGACATTAAACTACACGTTATAATGTCATCCAGTTAAATTCTCCCTCCTGGAAAAAAAAAAAAAAAGAGAGAGAGAGAGAGAGAGAGAGAGAGAGAGAGAGAGAGAGAAAGAGAGAGAGAGAGAGAGAGAGATTTGGACAATTAACAATTTAATGCATCGGTCATATTTGAAACCCCGTTGGGTGTTCTTTGAAGAGTTTGCAGTTGATGTATAAGGCTTCCCTTTCCATTTTATTGCCGTCCTTTATCAAGGGAGCATTATTTATGTGTTATGATACTCATTTGGTTCTAGTTGTTAAAAGAAAGGAATGTGTTAGCAAGAAAAAAAGTTTTTGCAGTGAAACACGGAGTCGTAATTTTAGTCATTTTTTCCTCTGCTGGTATTTATAATCTAATGGGGTACAGGTGTAATTCGATGTTTGCTTTGGAATCGCTTTCACTTTTTCCTCATTTCCCCCCACTCTCCAAAAAAAATCCCTGCTGAAAAGAATAGAGAACCATACCACAAACAGCGAAATCACCTGCCTAATCATTAATTTTTGAGTGCTCTGGAATCAGTAATGGAGTTTTAAATCCAAGTTGTCTTGGTGTCTCTTGATTTTCGGGATGCGATCCAATCCAGGTTCATGAGATCATTTCAGTAAGTATTTCACCATTACAATTTTGTCCGTCAAGCATGGAAATCAGGGAAACCCAGGCAGTACAAATAAATATCGGGATTTGTTGCAAACCGAAGGTCCCTAAAACAGGGGTGTCAAACTCAATTTCATTGAGGGCCACGTCAGGGCTGTGCTTGATCTCAGGGAGCTGGGCGGACATGGCCGACTGGGTGGGTGTGATCGACTGGGTGGGTGTGGCCGACTAGGTGGGCGTGGCCCAGGGGTGGGTTCTAAATTTTTTACTACTGGTTCTGTGGGCATGGCTTATTTTGTGGGCGTAGCTTGGTAGTGGGGTAATGTGACTGGGCGGGCGTGGCCAACATTTTTTTTTTACTTTTAAAAGCATTTTTTTCTACAACCTTAAGAGGTTGCAGGAGAAAATGCTTTAAAAAGCCTCTGACAATCCCAGCTGAGCCGCGCGATCATCAGAGGCTTTTTTTTTTACTTTTAAAAACATTTTTTTGGCCGAAGAGGTTATAGAAAAAAATGCTTTTAAAAGAAAAAAAAGTCTCTGATGAGGTGGGTGGGGCAACCGGGCCAGGGACCAGTTCAGGGGCGTGGCCAGCCAGTGTTATTACCCGTTCTCCGAACTACTACAAATTTTTACTACCGGTTCTTGCGAACCGGTGCGAACCGGAAGCCACCCACCACTGGCGTGGCCAGCTTGATGCCACTCCCCAAACTGCTGCCATGTTTTCTCTTTGCATTGGGTAGACCGGGCTGAAGCTACATTGGCCTGATCTTTCTTCTTCGCAGTGGGTAGATCAGGACGGCCCTGCAGGCCAGATCCGATCACATTGTGGGCCTTGAGTTTGACACCCCTGCTCTAAAAGAACCATAACTACAAGGCAAATAGGTGGTATATAAGAGTCAGTCAGATTCAAGTTGGGCTGGACTTCGATCTCTTGTGGGTGTGAAGGAACTCAAGACTGATGACACCTTTGACCCCTCCCTCAAGCTCAGCCTGATCATCTCCTACTACACAGTCATGTGGAATGGAGGCATAGTAATGAACAGCATAGTGAGGGATGTAGGCATTTTAGAAAACCTGCATTCCATAGAAAATACGTCATTCCTTGGAGGAAGACCATAGCTTTATTCTGAAATATGTACAGCATAAGCTTGGCTTTCCAATGGGCATTGATTAAACCTTTTTCTAGAATAGCAACAACAATAGCACTTAAAGACTGCTCCGTAGTGCTTCACAGCACTCTCTGAATGACTTACAAACATCAGCCTATTGCCCCCAACAATTTGGGTCCTCATTTTACCCACCTCGGAAGGATAGAAGGTTGAGTCAACCTTGAGTCAGTCAGGGTCGAACTCCTGGTAATGGACAGAGTTTGCTTACAATGCTGCAGTCTAACCACTGAGCTACCATGGCTCCTAGTATTGCTGCTAGTAAGAGTAGGAAAGGCTTACTTGCCTCAGTGAACTATGATGAATTGAACTGAAGAGTTGAGTTGAGTTGAGTTGTGTTGAGTTGAGTTGAATTGAATTGAACTGGCCAATGGTAGACACATAAGAAATTTGTATCTACACAAATGTGCAGAAACACTCAGTGTACATACAAAGCAACAGAGAGAATAATAGTAATAATAATAATTGTACCAATTAAAAGAGGAAGTAAAGAAGATATAAAGAAGGATAAATTATAATCCTACAGCTATACTATATGGGCAAATATAGACATAGACATTAGACAGAACTGCGAAAATTAGGCGTTCAGCCGAGTGATGGCACGAGGAGAAAAATTGTCTCTGCGTCTAGTTGTTTTGCCCTACAGCGCCATCCCGAGGGGAGGAGTTGAAATAATTTATGTCCCGGATGTGAGGGCTCTGCAGATGTCCTCTCAGCCCTCCTTCTGACCCGTGGAATATTCAGGTCTTCTATGGAAGGCAAGCTGGTTGCAATTCTTCTTGCTGCAGTTTTAACTATCCATTGGAGTTTGTATCTGTCCTGTTTGGTCGCTGTCCCAAACCAGGCAGTTATATGAAAATACAACTTTACGGTCTTTCTTGTAACCTAATACCCTGTTTCCCTGAAAATAAGACCTATCCTGAAAATAAGCCCTAGCATGGTTTTTATGTATGTGCCTAATATAAGTCGTACACCCCCCCCCAAAATAAGCCCTACTTAAGAGCCTGCACAGTCAGCCTCCTGCCCTACCATGAGCAAGCGGAAGAAGTGGGCCTCCTGTACATGGAGAAAAAAATAAGATACCCCCTGAAAATAAGCCCTAGTGCCTATTTTGGGACCCAAAAGAAAATAAGACCCAGTCTTATTTTCTGGGAAACACGGTAGTTGCAAGAGAAATTGAAGGATTATCGATTTCTGCATCAGCCTTCCTTACCTAGAAGCTTTCTAACAACATACTGTAATATATCTAGTAGGTGCCCTTTGAAGGACAGCTGTTCTACAAAATATAAGTCACGCCAAATTTTTTCTTTACAGATACTAGAGCACTGAAATGCTTCTTTCCTTATTTGGCAAGCCTGGACTTAGCACCAAGACAATTCCTCAGGAGGCTCCCTAGCTTACTTTGTTTAAAAAAGCAATCCTGAACATCCTGGCAAAGCTCTTTGTTATCACATTAGGATAAATGCCAAACGTCTTTTGTTGCTGATGAAACAGCTGGTCTCTTCTGAAACTCAACACAGTAATAGAAAGACTGGCAGAACTGGTTAAGCTGCTTCGGAGACGTCCCAAATAATCTAACATTGGGAGTTCATACCACTAACTTCAAGTACAGAACCCGTCTGTGAAAGTGACTTTTTAGATTTCTTAGTTAAAAAGATAAAGGTTCCCCTCGCACATATGTGCTAATCGTTCCCGACTCTAGGGGGCGGTGTTCATCTCCATTTCAAAGCCGAAGAGCCAGCGCTGTCGAAAGACGTCTCCATGGTCATGTGGCCGGCATGACTAAACGCCAAAGGTGCACAGAACAGTTACATTCCCAGCAAAGGTGGTCCCTATTTTTCTACTTGCATTTATTTACGTGCTTTTGAACTGCTAGGTTGGCAGAAGCTGGGACAAATAATGGGAGCTCACCCCGTTACGCGGCACTAAGGATTCGAACCGCTGAACTGCCGACCTTTCAATCGACAAGCTCAGCATCTTAGTAGCCCCTTATTTAGAGACCCCTCATTAAGCCATCCAGATGCTGAACTCCACGTCTCACCATCCGAGCCAATGTAGCTGATGGTGTGGAATGACAGTCTTGAAGGTTACACATGTTAGAAATGAAACTGCTGAGTCAGGAAGCAGTATGTTGGAGAATTGGAGAGCTGGAGAGAAGTAGTATGTCAGAGTGTGCATAGGTCTATCACGTGTATCAACCCAGGAACAAGTACTGTCAACAGTGGTTTGTATCAAATAGTGGTTTTTATCCACAATAGGAATATAGGAATACTATACATACACATGCTACAAGCAGTATCTAAACAAACAGCAATTACAGCAGAGAAGAAACTCAATGAACAGACCGAACACTCTAGCAGGGCCTCCTCTTATTACACAGGCTCTTAAAGAGATAACAACCAAAAAACCCTGTTGACTCATTCCCCTCATTGCATCAGCTGGTCAGCTCTTAAATTATCACCTTGACATAGTATATGGTCCATCACATTTAGCAGGAGATAAACGATGCAGGAACTGCTGAAAAATTCCCAGCCAGGCAAGGAGGAGGAATCTAAGCAGGGAGGTAGACTAGAGTTGTTGAACAGATGCAAGAGACCAAGGACTGACCCCATCTAACTTCCATGAAACCATATCTACCTGTTCCCAAGGGAAAGTGAGCAGTCTAGGGAGATTCTTGTACTATAGGCAGAATACAATAAAGTAGTTGACTTGAACACTTTACCTGCTGATCTGGTTGCTTGGGCCTGGCAGACTGTCTGCTAAGGAGTTCCACCTGAGAGAACCCTTTGGTTCTCTCTTTGGAATACCATCCCCCTTGAGGTGAGATTAGCTCCAACCTTTATATTATGCCCAAAACCAAGAAGGACAAATGGTAATTCTGTCAAAATGAATCTTACATTGTTTCACACCTATAGACAAAATCTTGCAGACTGAAGACCCTACTATCTGCATCTACCATATACTCTGTGCACTATTAAGGAGGGGCTGTCTTCACCCTCTTTCTCTCACACAAAATATCTGGGCTGAGTTGCCTCTTACTCCACTGAAATGCATCCCTCCGTCTTGCAGATCCACCTCTTCATTGCATTCCATCATGTGACTTTCCAAAAATCCCTTCCAATGTGGTTTTTTTTCCCTCCCAACAGGCCTAAGGATACCTTGGCAAGTGGGACCTCATACGTTGGCCGCATCACATTCTGTAACATTCTGATGCATTCCTTCTTTCATTTTTTTTAATTTAAGTAAGTCTAATTGTTTTCAATTAGGGAAAAAAAACTTGTCGATCGAAAGGTCGGTAGTTCTGCAGTTCGAATCCCTAATGCTGCGTAACAGGGTGAGCTCCCGTTACTTGTCCCTGCTTCTGCCAACCTAGCAGTTCGAAAGCACGTAAAAAAATGCAAGTAGAAAAATAGGGACCACCTTTGGTGGGAAGGTAACAGCGTTCCGTGAGCCTTTGGCGTTTAGTCATGCCGGCCACATGACCACAGAGACGTCTTCAGACAGCGCTGGCTTTTCGGCTTTGAAATGGAGATGAATACTGCCCCCTAGAGTCGGGAACAACTAGCACATATGTGCAAGGGGAACCTTTACCTTTAATTGTTTTCAGTGGTCTCCACAGAATTTTTTAAATTGTTGGTTTTATTGTACCCCACCAGAGGCCCTTTGAGTGAGATGGGCAGCCATGCAAATTTGATAAGCACATTGATGAATTACTCTAATTGCTTCTCATGACCCTGAAAAGGCAGAAAATATCCATTGGTTTGGAAAGGTGAGAGAAAAATATATTAAATATATGTTTAGGCTTTGATTGCCGAGTACGAAAGGAAGGTCTTTCTGAATATATTCTCATTCTTGTCAGCAAAAAAAACCAAGGCCAATTCTGTGAGCAAGTCTTCTCTCAGGAAGCAAATCCCTCAAGGCCTGCGATGAGGCCTAGAAATATTTTGCCACTTTTCGTGAAAAAAAAACCTCACTAGGTATCAGTCTACCTAATGCGATGGATTCCAATCATCTCTTGAAGAACCAAATTACAGATATTTCCAGGTAGCAGCATCCATAATATCCTATGCTGACATCAAAATGACATAATATCATGGCATCATTACTCAAAGCTTCCTATGTAGTATTTATGTCATAATATCTTGACACAAGTACGCAAGTCACATAATTGGAAGCATGGTGTCAGAATGCTGAATTGTGATTTGTTCTCCTTCTCTCCCGTGGACTGCAATATCTCCAGGACTCTAGTCCTTCCTAATTTGCCAGTATATTGTACATGTTTGTTTCTTTGTATGTTTATAAAATTTATTGGCTGCCCACAGGGGTGGGATTCAAAAATTTTAGCAACCAGTTCTCTGCCCGATTGTTGAATGGGCGTGGCCATGGTGGGCGTGGCCTACTTGGCCTCCTACACCATGGTGGGGGGTTGTTTTCACCCTCCCCAAGCTCTGGAGGCTTTCCTCAAGACTCCAGGAAGGCAAAAACGGCCTCCCCTGGGCTCCAGGGACCCTCCAGAGTCTGGAAATGCACCTGTTTCCGGACTTCCGGAATTTCCGGGAGGCCCATTTTTCACCCTCCCAGAGCCTCTACGCGGATGCTGCACTTACCTGGCATCCAAAACAGGCCACGTGGAGACTCCTGGGAGGGGAGGGGCAGGGTGGGCAAGGCCAATCAGTCCTTGCAACTACCAGTTTGGCGAACCAGATGTAAAATTAGCATCCGGTTTGGGCGAACAGGCTGAATCCCACCCCATTGAATGCCCATTTTACCAAGGATAATCCCAGGTGGTTTAATGTAAATCCTTACAATCTTACATTTCCCTAGAGCAGTCTTTCTCCACTTGTCACTTCAAGGTGTGCGGACTTCAACTCCCAAAATTCAACCCAACCCAATCCGACCCAGCAATACCAGCTGGGAAATTCCGGGAGTTGAAATCCACATATTTTAAAACCACCAAAGTTGAACAGCATTGAGACTTTCCCCAGGGAAGGCCGCTCTGGGAGGCATTTTCCTGAGAAACCTCTGGTTATTCAACCAGTGAAATTAAATCATAGATGCTAAAGAAGTATAAATAACTCCTAATTTAGAAAACGCTGCTAGAAGACTAACTCACCACAAATATACGTGAACCGTTTCAATATATTTCCCAACCTCTTTTCCAACTATAAAATCAAAAACATGTTTTGCCTTCGCCAACAAGTTAAAAAAATACATACAGACATTGAGAAGGAAAGATGGAAAGCTAAGAATGAGGGAATTAGTAGCCCTGCATCAGTGGTGCGTTGCCCCCGGTTCGGACTGGTTTGCAAGAATCGGTAGTAAAACCAGCGGGAGGCTCCGCCACCAACTCTGACATCATCAGGAAGCGTGCGCACGCGGCCTCCTTGCGAACCGGTAGTAAAGGTAAGTAGAACCCACCCCTGCCCCACATGGCTAAAAGAGTAAAGTTAGAAAACTGTGACCTAGGCCTTGCAATGTCCATTTGGGGTTTTGCGTGTTTGTGAAAGAGAAAATAAGTGTACAGTACATTCAGGAGCCCTGTTAATTTTTCTCATCCGTACGATAGTTCTACCATGTGTGGCTTTTTAACGCTGGACTCTGGAAAAAAAAAAGATCTTTTCTCTCAACCCATCTCATTCAGAGTTTGAAGTTCCAACTTGTACTCTAATAACAAGTTTGGGAAATGAAATAGCAGGGCAGAGAGCCAAGCAGTCAACCGCAGCAGACCAAAAATGCATTGTTCTTCTGACTCTTAAGTGATGCACTTGTGCCTGTACATTACGTACACCATTAGGGGTGGGGCGGGGAGTCTTTTTATGGCTTGTAATGGCTTCTCAAGATGTTTCAAGTAATAATGTGGTAGTGGGAGGTCCTTTTTCTCCTTTCCGGAATATGCACTGACATATTCCAGGGGTGTCAAACACAAGGCCCGCGGGCCATGACCAGCCTGTGGAGTGCTTAGATCTGGCCCGCGGGCCTACCATGGAAATAGCGAAGGATTGGCCCACGGTGCCTCTGCCAGTGAAAACGGAGCTTGAGAGGACCGCATGCGGTGTCAAACTCAATTTCATTGAGGGCTGCATCAGGATTGTGTTTGATTTCGGGGGGCTGGGGGCGTGGCCAGGGGACGTTGCCAGCTCAATGTCACTCATCTGTTTTTGGCTCCAATGTCCTGCAACCCTCTGCCACTGAAAAAGGAGCTTGGGGAGGCTGTACGCGGCCGGCCCAGGCTCCATTTTCGGCCATGATGGCCTCCTGGAGCCCTCTGCCAGAAAAAACATAGTCCAGGGAGGCTGCATGCGGCCTCCCCGGGCTCCGTTTCCACTGACAGAGGGCTCCAGGAGGCTGTCGCAGCCAAAAATGGAGCCTCGATGAGTGACATCAAGCTGGTCATGCCCCTGGCCATGTTACGGCCCCCAGCCCCCCAAGGTCAAACACAACCCTGACGTGTCCCTCAATGAAATTGAGTTTGACACCCCTGACGTATTCTGATATTTTCAGGAACGCTAATACAGAGCTTTTGAAGGGATCCCAAAACTAAGGAAAATGGCTTGACTGGTAGACCTGCAGTAATGGAGGGTCAACACCAGAAGTGGGTTTCAGCAGGTTCTGACCAGTTCTGGAGAACCGGTAGCAGAAATTTTGAGTAGTTCAGAGAACCGGTAGTAAAAATTCTGACTGGCCCCGCCTCCATCTATTCTCTGCCTCCCAAGTCCTAGCTGATTGGTAGGCAATGGGGATATTGCAGTAACCTTCCCCTGACATGCCCACCAAGCCACGCCTACCAAGCCATGCCATGCCCACCAAGCCACACTCACAGAACCGGTAGTAAAAAAAATTGAAACCACCAATTTTCAAAATGAATCCTGCCATGCAACGAAGGAGAACCGTCAGCCTTCAGAAATGATTGAGGTGGAGAAGATTAACATATCTCCATCCTTCTCCAGTCTTTCAAATCACTGTAAAGACTGCTGGAAAAAGAAAAAACTGAGAGCGTCGAAAAGATGACAACTCACTTTTCTGCTGACAAGCAGGCTTCACATGCAGAGGAATATGGAGATAAAAAGAGGCATATATTCCGACATGCAAGGACATGCCAGGCTCTGATTAATAGAAGATGTGTTAGTCAGATAACATAATTCAAAAGAAATCAGAATATTAACAGAGCAAGATCTTTATAGAGGCACTATTTTTTAAAAAAAAAATCACTTTGTAGAATGTTTCTTCAGGTTCAGTATTATGTTAAAGAAAGATAACAATAGCCCCACAATAGGCAAAAATACACAATGATAGCAGAAAACACATATTTTCCATTATTAAGCCATGGTGGGGCAGTGGTTAGAGTTGTTGTGACCTAGGCCCAAGTAGTTATTACCAGACACAATCAGTCCTAAACAAACATATTTTATTAGAACAGCTGAGTCCTTTGGGAGTAGGGCGGTATATAAATTCAAAATACCGTAAAAGTAAAGTAAAAATTACTTCATTCTCAGCTTAGTCCAAATTAATTCTAAAACAAATCCTTCATAAACAGTCCTTTGGCCTTATCACAAACCTTTGTCTTCTTTGGCATCCTGCCAAAGGCTTTTCTTGGCAAAACCCCACAAAGTTCAGAAACAAGAGATGCCGACAAGAAACAAATGTAGCAATGTTGCTTTCCTACAAAGATCCCAAGAGCAGTTGCTGCTCTTTTAAGCCTTTGGGAGGGGCCAATCGTCTCCTGGACTTACTCCCGAGTCATCCTTTTTGCTTTAGCTGTTCTTGCCTTCGGGCAGCTCTTTGCATGCGTGCACTAGGAACAGGCTCCTCCTGTTCCTCTGCCTCTCTGCTATCCACCTCTGGAGGCTCCGGAGTCTGCACATAACTCCCAGATGGCCCTGACCCCATCTCTGCCTCAGATGCAGAGCTCTCATCCGGGCCTTCCCCTGACTCCAGGACTGGCCTATTGTCCTCTCCAGCCTCCTCACCCATGATGGCGAACCTATGGCACGGGTGCCACAGGTGGCACGCAGAGCCATATTGGTGGGCATGCGAGTGTTGCCCTAGCTCAGCTCCAGCGTGCATGCGCGCACCACCAACTGATTTTCAAGCCTTCCGGTTCCACCAGAAGTCAGGAAACTAGCTGTTTCCAGCCTCCGGAAGGGAGGATGGGGAAGGCTGTATTTGCCCTCCCCAGGCTCCTAGAAAGCCTCTGGAGCCTGGGGAGGGGGAAAAACGGGCCTACCGGGCCCACCGGGCTATTGAGTGCCAAAAGCAGGGGAAAGTGTGGGGGGAGTCATGTGCGCATGCGTGGGAGGGCGGGGCACATTGAATTATGGATGTGGGCACATGCTCCTGCAAACCCCCTCCCCCCGCTTTTGGCACGCGATGGCTAAAAAGGTTAGCCATCACTGCTCCTCACTGTCCGACTCCTCTGTCAGCTCCACAGGCTGCTGGCGGACCACAACAAGA
This sequence comes from Ptyas mucosa, assembly GCA_012654045.1. Taxonomy (NCBI): domain Eukaryota; kingdom Metazoa; phylum Chordata; class Lepidosauria; order Squamata; family Colubridae; genus Ptyas; species Ptyas mucosa. The sequence goes on along the minus strand of WNWU01000007.1, from coordinate 39,737,749 downwards.
GTGCAGTACTGCAGACTATTTCTGCTGGCGGCTGGCTGCCTGCAATTTGGCAATTCAAACTTGACCAGGCTCAAGGTTGACTCTGCCTTCCATCCTTCCGAGGTGGGTAAAATGAGGACCTAGATTGTTGGGGGCAATAGACTGACTCCGTAAACCGCTTAGAGAGGGCTGTAAAAGCACTGTAAAGAGGTATATAAGTGTAAGTGCTATTGCTATTGATGCAGAAAGGTGTGGAATGATCGTGATGCGAGGTTAGCAGTTTGTTTAAATCCATGTTTATAAGTTTGCACAGGCACAAGAAAATGTATGTTTGGGGCCCTGTATATGCTCAAGGAACAGAAGCAGTAAGAAGCAGAAAGTGCTCTCATTAAGATAATATAAAGAAGGTGTATTTGGTTGATCCATTTCTACTATCCCATTTTCTTACTGAACCACTGAGGGGGTTGATTTGAGCCTCCTTCCCATGATAGCCACTCCTGCTTGAAGATTTGACCATTTGGTCATAAAACAACAGAATAACAGAGTTAGAATGCACCTTGAGGTCTTCTAGTCCTGCCCCGCTCAAGCAGGAAACCCTGTTATTATTTCAGACAAACGGTTGTCTTCTTAAAAACCTCTAGTGTTGGAGCACCCACAACTTCTGGAGGCCAGTCATTCCACTGATTAATTGTTCTCAGGAAATTTCTCCTTAGTTCTAGGTTGCTTCTCTCCTCGATTAGTTTCCATCCATTGCTTCTTGTCGTGCCTTCAGCTGCTTTGGAGAATAGCTTGACTCCCTCTTCTTTGTGGCAGCCCTTGAGATACTGGAAGACTGCTATCTTGTTACTCCTTTTCATTAGGCTAGACATACCCAATTAATGCAGCCATTCTAGAGATAGTAGCGACTAGTAGAGAAGAGTAGAAATAGTAGGGAGAAGAGAAGAGAAGAGAAGAGAAGAGAAGAGAAGAGAAGAGAAGAGAAGAGAAGAGAAGAGAAGAGAAGAGAAGAGAAGAGAATAACAGTTGGAAGGGACCTTGGAGGTCTTCTAGTCCAAGGCAGGCAGGAAACCCTATACCATTTCAGACAAATAGTTGTGCAATCTCTTCTTAGAAACCTCCAGTGTTGGAGCATTCATAACTTCTGGAAGCAAATTGTTCCATTGATTATTTGTTCTCTCAGAAAATTCTTCTTAGTTATAGGTTGCTTGCTCCTCTCCTTGATTAGTTTCCACCCATTGCTTCTTGTTCTGCCTTCAGGTGCTTTGGAGAATAGCTTGACTCCCTCTTCTTTATGGCAGCCCCAGAAATATTGGGGCACTGCTATCATGTCACCCCTAGTCCTTCTTTTCACTAATCTAGACATACCCGATTTCTCCAACCGTTCTCCATATGTTTTAGCCTCTAGTCCCCTAATCTTTATTGCTCTTCTCTGGACTCTTTCTAGAATCTCCACATCTTGTTGATATCATGGCGACCAAAACTGGATGCAGTCTTCCAAGTGTGCTCTTTATGGCGGAGGGTAGTCATTTTAGATTATACCTGCATCATAAACTGAAGTCTTGCGTGATGTCACTTCCTGCGGTGCTTTTCCATACAGACATTCAGCTGCAAGTGATCAACTCTTGCATGATCAAAGAATATTTGTACAAATGAGAATCCATCCTAATTGCATTTGAAACTCCATAATGGCTTGCTCCCCGTAGTTCAGCTCTCAGTTCCACTTGACTCTGGTGAAGTATTAGCAATAAATAACTGTCCAAAGAAACAACTGGGAATTTCCTTAATTACTGTATTTTTCAGAGTATAAGACGCACCTTTTTCCCTAAAAAAAGAGGGTGAAAATCTGGGTGCGTCTTATACTCTGAATGTAGCCTCACCCGGCTTCTCAAACGGAGGTTTCAGGGGCTGAAAAAAGCATCAGAAACAAAGCTTCAGAAAAGGAGCCCCCAAACAGAGCTTCAGAAAAAAAGCCTCCAAACAGAGCTTCAGAAAAAAAGCCCCTAAACAGAGCTTCAGAGGCTTTTTTTCTGAAGCTGTTTTGGAGGCTTTCAGAGGCAGGAAAAAAAGTTTCAGAAGTTTCAGAGGCAGAAAAAAAAGCAAAAAAAAGCAAGGCACAGAGCTCCCAACCAAGGAACCTGTTGCTTAAAATTCACCTCTGGGAACAGCTGATTGGTGGTATTCCGGAAAGCTGATCCACCTGCCAATCAGCTTTTTTCTTATTTTCCTCCCCAAAAATTAAAGTCTGTTTTATACTCCGAAAAATACGGTTTGGGACTCACTTATTCTAATGTCTATTGGGAGCCAGAAGTGCAAATCACCAGGTTAAGTGAAATAGGACAAAGGACGCCCTGAAATAAGCACTTGGCCTTATTGCCATGTGCTCAAAAGCCCAATCGGGCTTCTTATCAGGTGATGTCTTATTTTGGGGGAAACAGGGTTCCTGCTTCAATAAATACTCAATTTTGCACACTGCTTGTCAGATATATACTGATGGTCGTGCTCATTCAGTCTATGCGGAAGTTATTTAGGCCATACAGTTTCAGGTTTAAAAGTTATTTTATTATTTACAAATATACAATAATGAACAGGGTGTCCTGCTGCATTTATTACCCTAACTGTATGGCTCAGAGGTTGAGAGGGAGAGAAGTTCACTTCTGTCTTGCTGAGATGGATGGGAAGAAATTAGGGAAGATATCCAATTGATTTGTGGGTATAACTCCAATAAGGGAGTTCATTGGTTTATACAGTCACATGGGATATCTGTAGACTTAGAAGACTTAACCCCTTCTGGTCCCTGGGGCATCATACGTAGGCAATATCTGACACTGCTATTCCATTGTGTTATCAAAAATGTCTAATAATCAAATCACACTTAACTGCCTTAAACAGTTTTTTGTCTCAGTTATGTAAAACACATACACAGAGAGAAGCATCTGGTTAAATTTTGCAGAAGAACAATTCTTAACCCTGTTTTTATTAAATCTACAGAGAACGTCTATAGGCTGCCAAAAGACAATTAGGTCTGCTGGAGTTTAATTTTCCAGCCATTAAATCTGTGTATTGAATTTTAGGCTATTTCCAAATCCTTCTTTGGGGAATAATTTGCTTTCGTTTTGCTTTGCTTTTCTTTTTTTAAAGGAACTAATAATTCTCCCATACCCTGTAAAGAACTTGTTCCTCCGTTCTGCCATTTTTAATTCCACTTTTTTTTTTGCCTTTTTAATGATTCATATACAAATAAGAAGCTATTATGTTATTCCTTCTTCCTTAACCAGTTTTTTAACTTTGGTATCCCGACTTATATAGAATCACATCAATCTTAATGTACTTTTTCTGATAGTAATTTACTAATATGGTATGAAAGTTGTGTTTCTAAGTGTCAGATTTTTTCCCTCCTTTAAGTTTGCATTCCGCACTAAAGTGGCATAATATAGCTGGTTCTGAAATCCTGCTTTAGGATCAACTGGCTTGCCATATTGTATATTTTAAATCCATTGGAGGTGATTTTCCAGTCAAACATTTAATAAAGGTCAAGAATTATTGTGCTAAATATAGCTGCATTCTGTCTAATGAATAGATTGAAAGCTGATCCTATCATTCAACAGAGTGCTGCAGCCCAATTCAAGATTAGATGCCCCTTTAATGGTCAGCCAGTTTTCCATGGTTTTTCTTTTTATGCTTTAAACAAGGTCATGTTGACTATTCATAGAACCAAAAGATCTTGAACTGCCTCAGAGGTCCAGGAAAGTCCTTGGTGCAAAGAAATACAGCCTGAAGCACAGCCAAGCATTTGAACATTTTATTTGTCTTCCTAAAGCAGTCCTTTAGATTCCAGTATTTAAAAATGGGAATTCTTGCACTGCAATCTTATTTCTTCCTGCTTATTTCTTCCTCCTGCCCAAAAAACATATTTAGGATTACAGCTACAGCTTTATTATATACCAGTGATGGCTAACCTTTTTGCCATTGCGTGCCAAAAGCGGGGGTTGTGCGGGGGGGGGGTGTCACACGGATGTATGCCCACACCCATAATTCTAATGCACCCCGTGCCCCACCCCCGTGCATGCATGTGCGACCCCCCCCGGCACTCCCCCTGCTTTTGGCACGTGATGGCACACAGTGGGCTCGGTAGGCCCGTTCTTTTGCTCTTCCCAGACTCTAATTCGCCGACTTCTGGTCCCATCAAAGGGCCTCTGGGGAGGGGAAGGCCATTTTTGCCCTCCCCAGACTCCTAGAGAGGCTCTGGAGCCTGGGGAGAGCAAAAAACGGGCCTTCCCCACCCCGCAAGCCCTCTGGAGGCAGGAAACAGCCTGTTTTCCTACTTCCAGGTGACCCAGAAGGCCCGAAAATGTGTGCACCGGAGCTGAGCTCGTGTGCCCACCTGTGGCACGCGTGCCATAGGTTCGCCATCACGGTTATATACTGTACAGACTGTATGCCACCATCTTTAATCAGACTTTAAACTGGTGTTTCTCAACCCTGACAACTTTAAGATGAGTGGATTTCATCTCCCAGAATTTCCCTGGCCAGTGTGCCAGGGAAATTTAAATCGGGTGTGTCAAAAACAAGGCCTGTAGGCTGGATCTGGCCCGCAATGTGTTTGGATACAGCCCGCGCAGCCATCCTGGAAAATGTAAGGGGCGGGCCCACGTCACGTCGGCCTGGTCTACCCAATGCAAAGAGGCATTGCAAGCAGTTTGAGAAGTGGAGTCACGCTGGCCACACCCACCCAGTCAGCCACGCCCACCCAGTCAGCCACACCAGTGGTAGATTTCAAAACTGTTTACTACCAGTTTTGTGGGCGTGGCTTGATGGGCGTGGCATTATGTGCTGGGTGTGGCTTGGTGGGCATGGCAGGGGAAGGATACTGTAAAATCTCCATTCTGTCCCCAATCCAGGGGAAGGTTACCACAAAACCCCCATTTCCTCCCGATCAGCTGGGACTTGGGAGGCAGAGAATAGATGGGGGCGGGGTCAGTCAGAATTTTTACTACCGGTTCTCCGAACTACTCAAAATTTCTGCTACCGGTTCTCCAGAACTCGTCAGAACCTGCTGAAACCCACATCTGAGCCACACCCAGCCAGCTCCCCCCCCCAAGTCAACCACAGCCCTGATGTGGCCTTCAAAGAAATTGAGTTTGACACCCCTGCTTTAAACAGATAATATTGATTCTTCGCTGATGTCTTTATTTTGTTGTTAGTTGCAAAGTCGTGTCCGACCCATCACAACCCCATGGACGACATTCCTCCAGGCCTTCCTGTCCTCTACCATCCCCTGGAGTCCATTTAAGCTCACGCCGACTGCTTCAGTGACTCCATCCAGCCACCTCGTTCTCTGCCGTCCCATTCTTCTTTTGCCCTCCATCTTTCCCAGCATTAGGCTCTTCTCCAGTGAGTCCTTCCTTCTCATTAGGTGACCAAAGTATTTGAGTTTCACCTTCAGGATCTGGCCTTCTAAAGAGCAGTCAGGGTGGATCTCCTCTAGGACTGACCAGTTTGATCGCCTTGCAATCCAAGGGACTTTATAATGTCTTTATAAGAGTGTTGAAGTTTAATGCTGGATTTTTTACATTGGTTTGTTTATATGCAGCTTTGTTGTTACATACTGATGTTCTATTGCACTGATCGTCCACTGATACCCCCATTCAAAACCATCTTAAAAATCTTTCAAAGAGATAAACACCATGAAATGTGATTAACTGATAGAGGAGAAATATCTTACTCTGCATTGCCACAAATCTGGCCTGGCCTGGCCTCTGCTTCTAAGAGTTATGAAGAAATGTGAGCTAATAGCAAATGGCAAATATTTTGGAGATCATTAAATAAATCTCTGATGAAGCACATTCTAAGATGAAACATTTTAGCTGTATGGCAGATTGGTTAAGGACACGAGCTTAAGATGCTAAATCAGGAATCTGTGCTGTTATACCACATAACTGATATCTCATGCAGCTAAAGAAAAAAGGGGGAAAAAAAGATTACAAATAGAAATGTTTCCCAAACCACAAAGAAGGGGTTATGATGTGCTTAGGAAAACATAGCAAAGCTGTTCCTTTGACACAATTCAGACTCACAAGTACCGTGACTGACAGACCAACGAAATGAGGATTAATTGTCTCTTTCTATTCCTCCATGTTCCGTTATGGTTTGCTTGCTTATTTGTTTGTTTAAAAACAAAGCGGGTCATATGGTGATCCAGGTTTTTTTTTTCCCCCTCGCATGTCATGGTGAAAAGCCTCAGTGTTCATAGGCTAACGAATCCTGGGTATGCAACCTGATACTCATGGGTAATGTGTGGTATTGCTTGGCGTTGGAAAGCCTTTGCATGGAATTTCCCTTGTAGGACGGTTGAGATACGAAGGAGACCTTCTTTTAGAGACTGTTTGAGAAGTTCTGGAATTGTAGAGGATTCAATTGTTGTTTTTGTTGTTGTCTCTTTTATTCATTAAACATGAAACTCAGTCAACTGAACATTTAAAAATGTATGACAAATATCATTGATTGGCACTGATGCAGTGGTGGGTTGCCCCCGGTTCGGACCGGTTCTATAGAACCGATAGTAAAACCGGCGGGAGGCTCCGCCCACTGACCCTGACATCATCAGGTAGCTTCTGCGTATGCGCGCACTCTACCATCCTCTGGAGTCCATTTAGGCTCACACCTACTGCTTCAGTGACTCCATCCAGCCACCTCGTTCTCTGTCGTCCCTTTCTTCTTTTGCCCTCAATCGTTCCCAGCATTAGGCGCTTCTCCAGTGAGTCCTTCCTTCTCATTAGGTGGCCAAAGTATTTGAGTTTCCTCTTCAGGATCTGGCCCTCTAAAGAGCAGTCAGGGTTGATCTCCTCTAGAACTGACCGGTTGGATTACCTTGCAGTCCAAGGGACTCGCAGGAGTCTTCTCCAACACCATAGTTCAAAGGTTAGGTTAGGTTAGGTTAGGTTAGGTTTATTAAACTTCTATACCGCCCTTTTCCCGAAGGACTCAAGGCGGTGTACAGCCATGTTAAAACACACATAAACTCATAAAATTAAAAACAATTTAAAACGATTATATAAAATTTGGCGCTCAGCCTTTCTTATGGTCCAACTTTTCACAGTCATACATTGCAACTGGGAAAACCATAGCCTTGACTATACTAAGGTGACCAGATTTTAAGATTGGTAAAGCGGGACTTTTTTAAAACTTAAAAAAAAAAAAAACGCCGCAGGACGCAACTTCTGTTTCGGTAAACTTCTAAAAGGCGGGGCTTCTGACCAGGCTGTCGTTTCTCTTTAAGGCAGGAGTCTCCACTACCTTGGCCACTTTTTAAGACTTGTGGACTTCAACTCCCAGAATTCCTCAGCCAGCTTTGCTCAAAAGCTTTGCTGGCTGAAGAATTCTGGGAGTTGAAGTCCACGAGTCTTAAAAAGTGGCCAAGATTGGAGACCCCTGACCTGGAGGACTTGAGAATCTCCACAGGCGATGAATAACGGGAACACAACTCTAAAAAAAAAAACAAAACCCTCCCCAGACCGTACAACGCTTCTCGGCCACCCTAAATCTGGTTAATCTTTCCCCTCCATCCCGCTTCAACTGTCAAGAGAAGCGAAGGGGAACCAGACCCCAAGCGCCCATACCGCGCTTACCATGCGAAGGGCGCGGCCATTGAAGGCTCACATAGTTCTTCGGCTGGCCGCCGCCATGGTTTTTTTTTCCCCCCAGCCATGCATCGCGAGATTTGACCAGCAGAGGAGACTCTGCCCCTTTCCACATTGGAACCCTCGGAGTCCCGGACAGCAGAGCGGGGGGGGGGGGGCCCATGCTGGCTGCGCTGGCGATCGCCCGGCGGGGGGTCTTGGTAAGGTGACCAGATTTTAAAGCGGGACTTTTTTAAAATGCCGCGGGACGTGGGACAAATTGTTGAAAATCGGGACTGTCCCGCCAAAAGCGGGACGTCTGGTCACCTTAGACTATACGCACTTTTGTTGTACACCTTTACCTTTACCAGGAGAAGATATAAATCTAATAAACATATTAAACAAACATTCCTCCTTCCTTCCACGTGTAGCCCTAGAAAACGGAAATTAAACTCTGAATGTTGGTAAGTTAGACACATCAAGACAAGAACTCTTTGTCAAGAAAGGGCAACCGAAGCTGAGGATGAAAAAAAGAACAGCAATCTGGAGCTGATGATCTGATTCTTCTCCATGTCTTCCTTTTGAGATGGGCCACTTTCTTGAGCTGTTTCCCCTTTAAGGTCCGCAGCATTTAATATCTGTGAATAAATCAGCCTTCTGGATCAAAGAGTGATGAGCTCTCCAAAATGGAAATTCTGGGTCTTTTTGAAGGCAAGTTTTCAAAGCTCTCCGTAATATTCGCATCTTTCCAGCTCTCTCTCCACTTCTGTGGTTTCTTCAAAGGGGCTTCTTCTCTTTCCTTTTTAATCTCCTTAGGCACTGAAACACTTTCATCCAGAAAGAATCAAGTTGCTGAACTGTGCACAAAGCTTCTAATCGCCAGCCAAGCTAATGGGATTTTTTTCCTCCCCTAGTTGTTGTTTCAAACACTTCCGCTGCTTCGGGTGAAATCGAAAGTTTCGTATTTACTCCATGTCTTTTTCATCCTACCGAGAGAATATACTTCATTTCTGATAGCCTCTGTAAATCTCAGCTATTTGATTTACAACGCCTTCCAACCTCATTGGGCTCAAGGCAAATAAGAGCCTCATTAACGCAACATTTCTGCGCAAACTGTCATGCAAACCATCATGGTTTGGCAACCCCACCGGAGGAAAATCCTCCCACGCTTGGAGAGATGCCATCTTAGGACCATTTCGAAGGCGATGCCTCGCGTTCAGTTCTACCTCTAAGGCACAGGTCAAGTATCTGTGATATTAGATATAAACCATAGGCAATTGTGCTTAGATTCAAGTCTTCCAAATAATATTGGCGGCTGGAGTTATTTAAGGCTTAACTTTTTTTTTTAACCAAACCTTCTCCTTCAATGTCTATGGAGATTCTCAGACATCCAGGTCATGGTTGTCCCAAAGGTGTTTTTTCAAGAGGCAATTGGACTTTCTGGTTTTTCTTGGAAGACGTTTCGCTTCTCTCATCCAAGAGCTGAAGAAACTTCTTGGATGAGAAGCGAAATGTCACTCAGAGCTGAAGAAGCTTTTCTCACTTAGCAACATTACATTTTGGACTCCTCGTAAGCTGAGGACTACCTGTAGAAACCTTAGCGCAGAAAAGCAAGTGTGCATTGATAGATACCACAGAACCAATACCGACGTAATTGGATCCTACTCATTCACAGAGACCCAACTTAAAAAAAAAGTAGAATAACTTTGTATATAGTGATATGTTTGCAAAAAAAATAAAAAGTCCCTGAATATAGAAGCCCTGCTTCAAACATCAGGAAGTGTACTCTCTTTTGCAATCTGTGACTTCTACTACTTCCTTCTGATGCAGGGGTGGGTTCTGCATTTTTTTACTACCGGTTCTGTGGGTGTGGCTTATTTTGTGGGCGTGGCTTAATGGTCATGTGACAATTCTTTAGGATTTAGCAGAGGTACTGGTCTACCAGGCTTTTAACTGCTTGCAGAGCTGTACCGATCTACCCATTTATTTTTTGCAGGCACTGATCTACTCATGTATTTTTGCAGGCACTGGTCTACCCATTTGTTTTCTTTTAACACTGATCAGCTGTAGGGCGGCCCTTTGAAGCCCCGTGGCAAGAGTTTAAACAGTTTTTTTCCCTCTAGCTGATCAGCTGGGACTCAGGAGGCAGCAATAGCTTGGGGGTGGGGCCAAATAAAAGGTAAGAATAACCTGGGGGGATGGGGGGCAGGGAGGGCAGAACCGGTTCAGTGATGTCATATCGTCATCGCTACCGGCTCAGCGGAACCGGGCCGAACCAGGAGGAACCTACCACTGATCCAGAAGTGTACTCTCATTTGCAATCTGTGACTTCTACTACTTCCTTCTGATGCCTTATTGTGAATCAGGCCCCTTATAGGAAATGAGGTTTATACACAAATAATTAGTGTATTGCAAATATAATAGGGAGCCTTGAAACCACTAACAGTACAGATGCGATAGGAGACACACACACACACGCACACATTCTTACCAGCAACGGGACAAAGTTGAGGACCCGGTTTGTGGGGGCAATAAGCTGACTTTGTATAAAATATACAAAAGTATGAAGGCTATTGCTTAACGCATTGTAAGCCTCCCTGAGTCTCCGGAGAAGGGCGGCATATAAATAAAAAAATTTTTTAAAAAGTTACATCATTGCATTGATTAGAAATATATTTTCTAGCCCGGTATTTCTGTTCGAAGTTTGAGGGTAAATAAATTAATCGAAAGCCAATTTTGTTGTAGTGGTGAAGGGATCACACTAGTATGAACGATTGAGGGAACTGGCTACATTTAGCCTAATGAAGAGAAAACTAGGGGTGACATGATACCAGTCTTCTAGTACTTAAGCAGTTGTCATAAACACTGTCAAACTAGTTACTAAGCCTGCACTACTATTAATCCTCTCATCGTTCCTATCACCCATCTCCTCCCACTTATGACTCTATGACTGTAACCTTGTTGCTGGTATCCTTACGATTTATATTGACTGTTTTTTAATATGATTTGATTGCTTATTTGTTCCCTATTGTTTATCGTTTATCGTTTATTTGATTTATATACTGCCCTTCTCCCCGAGGGGACTCAGGGCGGTGAACAGGCAGAGATAAAAAACATAAATACAAAATTTAAAAACGAATTAAAACCAAATTAAACAATTGCCCAACAATTCAAACCCATTTTTTAAAAAAATATATAAATCCCAGATCTAAAAATTTGGATTATACAATTTAAAATTTTCTTATAAAAAGGGGAGATACTATGCCAGGCCCGCTTGATGGAATAAAAAAGTTTTTAACTCACGGCGGAAAGCACGAAGGTCCGGGATCCGCCGAATCTCTGGGGGGAGATCGTTCCAGATAGTGGGTGCTCCCACAGAGAAGGCTCTCCCCCTGGGGGCCGCCAGTCGACATTGTTTGGCCGACGGCACCCAGAGGAGTCCTTCTCTATGGGAGCGTACCGGTCGGTGGGAGGCTATTGGAGGTAGTAGGCGGTCCCGTAAGTACCCGGGTCCTAAGCCATGGAGCGCTTTAAAGGTGGTAATCAACACCTTGAAGCACACCCGGAAGACCACTGGGAGCCAGTGCAGCTCGCGCAAGAGCGGTGTCACATGAGAGCGCCACGTCGCTCCCATCACCACCCGCGCGGCCGCACTCTGTGCCAGCTGGAGCCTCCGGGTGCTCCTCAAGGGGAGCCCCATGTAGAGAGCATTACAGTAGTCCAGGCGGGAGGTGACAAGGGCATGAGTGACCGTGAGTAAGGAGTCCCGATCCAGAAAGGAGCGCAACTGGCGGATCAGGCGAACCTGATGAAAAATCCTCCCGGACACGGCCGTCAGATGGTCTTCTAAGGACAGCCGTGAATCCAGGAGGACGCCTAAATTGCGCACCCTCTCTGTGGGGGCCAATGATTCGCCCCCAATAGTCAGCGATGGTACCAGCTGACTATATCGGGATGTCGGTAACCACAGCCACTCAGTCTTGGATGGATTGAGTCTGAGCCTGTTCTTCCCCATCCAGATCCGCACGGCCTCCAGGCACCGGGACATCACTTCAAGGGCATCGTTGGGGTGGTCTATGGGATAGTCTATGACTATCATTAAGTGTTATACCTTATGATTCTTGCTGAATGTATCTTTTCTTTTATGTACACTGAGAGCGTATGCGCCAAAGACAAATTCCTTGTGTGTCCAATCACACTTGGCCAATAAAGAATTCTATTCTACTGGAAAGAAGAATAGGTCAATTTATTCTTCAAAGCACCTAAGGGCAGGACAGGTGTAAGATCATTAAAGAGAGATCTCATCCAATCTAGAACTAAAGAGAAATTTCCTGGCAGGGAGAACAATTAATCAGAGGAATGGCTTGCCTTCGGAAGTTGTAGGTGCTCCATCACTGGCAGCTTTCAAGAAGAGATTGGGCAGTCATTTGTCTGGAATGTATAGAGTCGTCTGCCCTATACATTTTTGCCAATCTTTCCGGTGACATGTGCCATCTATAAAACATTTTATACACATTCTCTTTATATGCTGTAGCCATTGTTAATTTGTAATTTCTTTCCCATAATTGGTGCCATTTATCTAATTCTACTGTATATCCAAAAAAATTTGCCCATGCTATCATTGGTCCTTTTACTTGTTCTTCTAATTTAACTCCAAGTAAATAACTATAGAATTTTTTAATCATTTTCCCATCTGTTCCTGTATCTCATTCAATTCTGTCATCTCCGAGTAAAAACCATATAACTTTGCATCTTTTTCATATCTCTATTCATCTTACTGTTTCTTCCCTTTCTTTCTCTCCAAAGCTACTCTGTGCCGTTTATTTCTGGGTCTTGTCTTCAATATAAAACAATTTCGTTTCCATGGCTATAAATAATGTTTTCCTTTCCTGGGTGGGGAGAACTAATAAGATAATAAATTTTGAATGATTACCAAATAGCTTCTGGAGCCTGATGATCATTTCATCATTTTTGGGACTGGGCCTTTACCCCGAGGACTTTAATTTCCTTTTCTTTTTATTACTGTTCCCCTTCATCCTGAAAATGTAAACACACCATAATGATCACTCCAAAGGAATTCCACAAGTAGAGAGCAAAGTACATAGCCTCCAAAAACAGAAAAGTCTGATATGGTTTCCAGATTATTACTGAAGGGAAAAAAATACTAATTCTAATTTGCCAGATCTTATTTAAACTCCATTTAGCTAAGTCCATAATTCTATTCTCTCCATTTTTATAGCTTCCTCTTTGTGGTAGGGACTAGTTGGAGCCCTTCTTTCCTTCCTTCCTTTACCAACCTCAGAAGGATAGAAGACTTGAGCCTGGTAAGATTCGAACTGCCAAATTGCAGGCAGTCGGCAGTCGGCAGTCGGCAGAAGTAGCCTGCAGTACTGCACTCTAACCACTGCACCACCGCAGCTCATTCACACATTTGGAGAATATTTAGCATGGAAAAGCTGATTTAGAAGACCTCTCAACCAGGGTGGGTTCTACTTACCTTTACTACCGGTTCACAATCGGATTGCGTGCTTCTGTGCATGCACAGACCGCCGATGATGACATCCGGGGCGGTGGGCGGAGCCTCCTGCCGGTTTTACTATCGATTCTTGCAAACCGGTCCAAACCGGGGGCAACCCACCACTGCTCTCAACATACCGTATTTTTCGGAGTATAAGACGCACCTTTTCCCCCCAAAAAAGAGGGTGAAAATCTGGGTGCGTTTTATATTCTGAATGTAGCCCCACCCAGCTTCTCAAACAGAGGTTTCAGAGGCTGAAAAAAGCATCAGAAACAAAGCTTCAGAAAAGAAGCCCTCAAACAGAGCTTCAGAGGCTTTTTTTCTGAAGCTCTGTTTCGGAGGCTTTCAGAGGCAGGAAAGAAAGTTTTTTCTGAAACGGAGTTTCAGAAGTTTCAAAGTCAGAAAAAAAAGCAAAAAAAAAAAAAAAGCAAGGCACGGAGCTCACAACCAAGGAACCTGTTGCTAAAATTCACCCTCTGGGAACAGCTGATTGGGGGTATTCCGGGAGGCCGATCCATCTGCCGATCAGCTTTTTTCTTATTTTCCTCCCCCAAAATTAAGGTCTGTCTTATACTCCGGTGCGTCTTATACCCTGAAAAATACGGTAATCCATGCATAATCCATGTACCTTAGGCCAAATGTCAAATGCCTCAGGACTATCATCAGGATAACGACTCTATTAGAGCAAGTTTGAGACATTTTATAGAAAATCTCGGCCCGTGGATTTCCTGAGTCAAAACGCCTGGCTTTCATCATCCTACCGGTAGGTTGTTGGGAATTCTGGAAAGGACTAAATTGGGGAAGTACTTGGCAGGGTAGCTGGTTTCTTCTTATAGTTAAAAATTCAAGGCCTAATTAATTTTGTAATGACATGTTGATGGTTTGTATTCCTGATCTTCAGATACAAAAATAGGTCTTCCTGAACCTAGAGATAAAGTTATAAAGCTGTTTCAAGTTCTAATTGCTGCTCATTAAAAAAAATCAAGGGAACCAGCATAAAGCAGATGATATCATGCTGTGAGATTGAGATCTCCCACAGACTGAGAAGGATCACACGAAAAAGCCTTTGCAGGACTAATTTTTTTTTTTTTTGAATGATGAGGTTGAGGGATTGAACTGTAAAGGTGTCTCACAGGTTAGACAAGTGCCCTAGAGATACTTGTAGTTTCCGAGACTTTCCGGTGCCTTTCACAGATTAGTATTAAACCTAAACCAGGAAGGCCCTGAGTGCAGTGACTACATCTTCCTGAGTCTCACACAGGCTACTCTGATCAAAATGGAGCAATCCAGAGAGCAGTGTGCAAGCTGTAACACCCCACCTTTAAAAAAAGACAGGTGAGTGCTATCTTGCCACAGAATAATTAAAAGATGCAAGTTGCCTTAAGCCAAAGGAAGATTTGGCTGCAACTGACAGCTCTGCACTACAAAGAGGTTGAGCGTAGTAGTAGGGTGTTCTCTATCCTATATGAGGTAAACCGTAGCCCCCAAATTAAAGATAACTCTGCAGGTAATGAAAGAGAGGAGAGAAACTGCCAAGAAACTTGGCTAGTTCTACTCCAACGTCTTATGTTTTTCCCCAGTATGTTTCAGATGTTTTCCTTAGGTAGAAGAGACCATACTTGGCTGAGAGCAGGGGTGGGATTGAAAAATTTTAGCAACCAGTTCGCTGCCCAGTTGCTAGATGGGCGTGGCCATGTGGGTGTGGCCTACTCAGCCTCTTGCACCACAGTGGTGGTGGGGGCGTTTTCACCCTCCCCAGACTCCGAAGGCTTTTCTTGAGCCCCCAGGAGGGCAAAAACGGCCTCCCCCAGGCACCGGAGGCCCTCTGGAGGCCAGAAATGGGCCTGATTCCGGACGTCCGGTACTTCCGGTAGGCCAGTTTTTCGCCCTCCCCATGCTCCGGAGGCTTTCCTCGAGCCTCCAGGAGGGCGAAAACATCCTCCTCTGGGCACCAGAGGCCATTTCCCGACATCTGGTAGGCCCGTTTTTTGCCCTTCCAGAGTCTCTGTGCAGGCCCTACACTTACCTCGCATCCAAAACAGCTGCGTGGAAACTCCGGGGAGGGGAGGAGCGGGGTGGGCTGAGTCAGCCAGTCCTTGTAACTACCAGTTTGGGCGAACCAGATTAAAATTAACCTCTGGTTCGCCCAAACTGGTCCGAACCAGCTGAATCCCACCCTTGGCTGAAAGGTTCATCTTTCCCCATATCCTCTGCCAACCTCTTCTCAAGTCTTATCAACTTTCCCCTCTGCTCAAACTCTCAGGCAAATCTCAGACAGCCAAGGGATGTAGCCCAGATTGAAAAATGATCTCTCAGGCCCAGGAAGACATTTTGCTGCTTGAAAGGGAAGAGGAAATAACATTTCTGCTGTCCCGAGTCACAAATGTGCAGCAACCTAAACCACATGGGTTATTTCAATGCGGAATATGAAAATCACAATCTCCAGTTTAGCAATTGTTCAAGTGCTAATTTGCTGCCCTGTCGTGAAATTTGAAAACTGTTATCTAATGTAGTGTTTTGCTCCAAGAATTTGGTAGATTTTGTAGTCTCCATGAATGTTTTTGGGAAGTTTATACTCTGTTTCCCCGAAAATAAGACCCAGCCAGAAAATAAATCCTAGCATGATTTTTGAGGATGCTCGTAATATAAGACCTACTCCCAAAATAAGCCCTAATTAAGATTGTCAGCCAGATGGATGCATTTAGTATCATATTTCCCCCCCAAAATAAGACCTAACCAGAAAATAAGCCCTAATGCGTCTTTTGGAGCAAAAATTAATATAAGCCCCATTGTTATTTTCGGGGAAACACAGTAGTTGGACATGTCCAGTATCTTCTACATTCAGTAAATGTAGGAATTTATGTGTCACATTCCTAAGATGCATTAACAGAGGAATAGAATCAAGATCACATGAAGTATTAGTACCACTTTATAATGCCCTGGTAAGACTATACTTGGAATATTGCATCCTAATTTAGTTGCCTGGATACAAAAAAGATGTTGAGACTTTAGAAAGAGTGCAGAGAAGAGCAACAAAAATAATTAGGGGGGCAGAGGCTAAAACATATGAAGAACGGTTGCATGAATTGGGTATGTCTAGTCTAATGAAAAGAAGGAGTAACAAGATAGCAGTCTTCCAATATCTCAGGGGCTGCTACAAAGAAGATGGGGCCAACCTATTCTCCAAAGCACCTGAAGGCAGGACAAGAAGCAATGGATGGAAACTAATCAAGGAGAGAAGCAACCGAGAGCTAAGGAGAAATTTCCTGACAGTGAGAACAATTAATCAGTGGAATAGCTTGCCTTTAGAAGTTGTGGATTGAAAAGAGATTGGACACCCACTCACCTGAAATCATACAGGGATCCCCTGCTTGAACAGGGGTTGGACTAGAAGATCTCAAAGATCCAACTCTGTTATTCTGTTATTTGCCCTGACCCTGGAGAACATCAGTCCCCTATCAAATGCATGAAGTTTGCATTGGCAACTCTCATTATTACTTCTCTTTGTGCTATTTTCACTTCTTTTCTTGTACAAAAACATTTCCTTTTGAGCCAGGAGATGCAACTTCCAAAGTAGCAAGTCTATTTTTGCCTTAAGTGTCAATCCTGAAGTGAACCTGGCTGAGGCCATCTTGGAGGCTTCAGGGTTGCCACGCAACAGAGGGACGGGGGCGGGGGGGGAAATAGCTAGATGGGGTTTTGTAGCCAAAACAATGAAGTTTTCCTGTGGGAACCAAGGACATTCTCACAGGTGTCTGGCCAGAGGAGGAGTAAAGTAACCAAGCAACCAGCCAGCACCTTGATTGGACAGCGTGACTTGGGGGAAAGGGGAAGCTTTTACTTTTTAATTAGGTGAAAGGGAACATTCAGAGTCGGCTTTTACCAATTGTGCCAACATGTTGTATCCAATAAATTGTTCTTTGAGGAATTTCCCTGTCTCAGAGTTCTGCTTTCTATGGGTGCATTCTCGGAATGCTGACATCACGTTAGAGTGGGCAGGCTGTGCCCATAGAAGGAGGCTTTCAACATGATCTGTCTCGCATCTTCTTGTGCTCTTCTTGTAGCAATATGCTGGCATGGTTTAGTACATTCTTTCTCAACCTCAACAACTTTAAGCAATGTGGACTTTAACTCCCAGAATTCCCCAGCCAGCAATGCTGAATGTGAAATTCTTGGAGTTGATGTCCACACCACTTAAAGTTTCTCAGGTTGAGAAACACAGGAAAAGGAACTCATTACCAAATTGTTGGTCAACTAATATTAGAAGTTTGGTAACCAGGTTTATTGCTATGACATGTTGAGGTTTTGATGCATTTTTAAAATATATGTTCTATATATATATAAAAATAACCCTGTGTGTTTGTGTATGTTCCAGCATAACTCTGGAGCGCCTCGAGCAATTTCAACCAAACTTGATACATAGATGACTTAGTCTCTGGAAAGAAATACTGTGGGGGCAAGATACCCCTAACACCCCTCGGTGTGTGTGTGTGTGTGTGTGTGTGTGTGTGTGTTTCAGCATAACTTTGGAATGTCTGGGCCACTGAAATGAAAAGGAATGAATTATATCTATAGTGTCAAATCACAGTACTTTTGACAGTGTTAGTATGCATTTTGGATTCAAGTTCTGTTAAGAGACAGCCTGTTGTGTCTTAAAATGGCTTCTACTGTACAGTACAGTGGAGTTGCCATGGTAATGGCTTCACAGTACTCCACAAGGGGGCTCCCTCTGGTAAGGGGGATAGGTTCTTAAAAAAACAAGAACCCTGGGCAATGCCGGGTTATCAGCTAGTACAAAAATAATAACCCATCTTCTCTTGTGCAATACCCTCTCAAGCTTGACTGTGGAATTTGGTTGCAAAAAAGGGAGAAAGGTTTTGTTCATAAATGTATGTACCGAAACACCTGGAGGTTGGGAAAAAGGGAATTCTTACGATGAATTCTTCTTTCTAAAAAAAAAAAAGAAGAAGAAGAAGGAAGATGCATTTCAGCCCAGACTCAGAGAATTTCACTGGTCTACAAATTTTGGGAAATGATCAACCTCCAAATTAAAATGTGTTAATTTTACATATTTTGATTAGATGAATTAGAACTTTGAACTGTGGGGCACTGTGTGATGAGCATGGGGAGAGTTTCCACCAGGATGACTCAGGCATGGAGAAAAGAAACCAAGGGAAACGGAGTCTGTCCATGCTTGCCGATTACGGCTGGAATCTCCTCAGGGATGATCCTACAGCAGTTCACAAGAGAAAAGCCAAAAAGTGCCATTTAGAAACCAAATAAAGATAGAACCTTGTCGTTTAATCTGATGTTAGAGCTTGTCTGTTTTCATGCAAAAAGCATGCAAACCAGTGGTGGGTTTCAAATTTGTTTACTACTGGTTCTGTGGGCGTGGCTTGGTAGGCGTGGCGTGGCATGGCATGGTGGGTGTGGCGTGGCATGGCAGGGGAAGGATACTGCAAAATCCCCATTTCCTCCCGATCAGCTGGGACTCGGGAGGCAGAGAATAGATGTGGGCGGGGCCAGACAGAATTTTTACTACCGGTTCTCCGAACTACTCAAAATTTCCGCTACCGGTTCTCCAGAACTGGTCAGAACCTGCTGAAACCCACCTCTGATGCAAACGTTACATGAAACACCAATAAATGAATGGAAAGTTATGTTATTGGTATCAATGAAAGGACAGGTGTACAATGATTGGTGTGGCACCATTCTCGTCGCTGTATCACATTTTACAGAAAAGTTATGGAGCACAATCGCATCTCCCCCTCGTAATTTCGAATTATTTTGATGGAACTTTGACCTGAAACTGTATCTTGGAAAACTGGAGCTAATTAATACTCGGGACTTAATTTTCCTTTATTAGTGACCCAATTCTGGTAAAAAATAAAGCTACTTTCATTTCCCAGGCTTTCTCCTTGTAGACCAGGGGAACTTGAGTGGATAGGATAAACACTCAGTTTGCTGGCTACCAATTAATTCTGCCTGTCTAGCAATTGTCCAGAAGGGATAATTGGTTAGAAAGAACAGTGCTGATTTTATGATGGTTCTTTGCCAACGTTATGGACTTGCTGATATATAAACTTATTGGGACTCATAATGGATTGCATTCCAAGTAGTGTAAATCTTCCAAAAAACCAAGATCAGGATTCAGGGGGGTTTAAGATGGATTCAGAAGGGTTAGGAGATAATGTCTTTTCCGTTCAGAAATGGAGGTTTGAAGTAATAATAAACCATGACAGTAGAAGTAGGCTTTTATGCATTGGTACTTCTAGTAGCACCAGACTAACACCTTGTAGGTATCCATTGCTTATTGTTGTTGTTAATTGCGAAGTCATGTCCGACCCATTGCTACCCCATGGACTACATTCCTCTAGGCCTTCCTGTCTTCTACCATCCTCTGGAGTCCATTTAAGATCACGCCGACTGCTTCAGTTACTCCATCCAGCCACCTCGTTCTCTGTCGTCCCCTTCTTCTTTCGCCCTCAATCGTTCCCAGCATTAGGCTCTTCTCCAGTGAGTCCTTCCTTCTCATTAGGTGGCCAAAGTATTTGAGTTTCATCTTCAGGATCTGGCCTTCTAAAGCGCAGCCAGGGTTGATCTCCTCTAGGACTTACATAGCTATCCATTGCTTACTTTGAACTAATTAACCTTCAGGGCCTTGATACAGACTAATTGAGATCTCTTCTGTTGCCCAATCTAGCTTTTAACTGTATCTCGTGTCAGGGTAGAATCTCTGTGTTTTGATTAACAGGCTTAGCAAGAAAAGGAACAGCTGAGATTCAGATTTCTGTATCTGAGGAGATATAAAATGTAGGTGAAGGTGTGGCTGGCATATGCATGCCTTATCCCATCAAGGGCTGAGAAAGGCATATTTATTGCGCAGGTGTGGCAAAGCCGGAAGTCTACCGGCTTTGTAGAGTATCCCTAATTCATGCTCGTGAAATTTCCACATCATTGTCCAAATTTCTCTGGGAATTTATTTTATGTGTAATTCAAGCAGGGCACTTTCTCAGAGGGCATTGTGTTAGGTCATTGTTGCTTAAAATTACTACCTGAGACCTGTCAGGCCTGGAAGCCATCTTTTGAATTAGGCCTTCAGACCTGCCATGTTTACTACGGTGGGAAACTGGGAGGGGGGATTGTATGGAGCATGGGTGATATATAGTCATAATAACATTCTTTTCTCAGAGAGTCAAGGACATCTTGCCGTGCACCTGGAGAGTTGGAACTGGGAGGCATCTCCAGTTGGGCTTTGATTGGACCATGTGATGGACGTGTGGGTGTTGGGCAGGGACTTGGATTTTCCTTTGGGTGGGGAAAACCTGGAAACTTTCAGATTCGGGTTTTCCCAGATGTGCCAATATGACATCTCTAATAAAATGTAGCTTTGAGGAACTTCTAGCCTCTGAGTTTTCTTTTGTTGGGGGTTTTACTTGGAATCCTGACAAGACCTTTCCCTTAACTTCTTTTAATTTGTTTCTTTTTCTTACACAAGGTATGTATTTAGGTTCAGCAAGAAACCTGTATTCCTGAAATGGAATAGTTATCAGAATGGCTGGCTGGGGAATTCTGAGAGTTGATCCACAGGCCTTAAAATTGTCAAGGTTGGACACCCCTGGTCTAGATCAGTGGTGGGTTGCTACCAGTTTGCCCCGGCTTGGGTGAACCAGTAGTGGTAGCGGTGTGAGGTTCCACCCACCCACCCAGACATCTCTGCGCATGCACAGAAGGTTCTGCGTATGCATAGATGCGCCACGCACCTGCGGTCGCTACTTCGGTAGCGACCGAAATTGAAATCCACTAATGGTCTAGATCATCCCCAAACAGGCCGCACAGCCCAGAGTTGTGGATAGACAGGATAGGAAGAGAGTAAGGATAGCCATTCCCTAGAACCTCCCAGGGTATATCCATTAGGGTGAGGGTAATAAGGGTTTAGTCTGGCAAGATTCTGTCTATTGGGTGCAACCAAATAAAGAACTGAACTGCGACTGAATTGCTCTTCAGTGTGCTTAAGCTTAACTTTACAGAAACTGTATTAAAAAGATGAAGTATCATAATATAATCTAGATCAGTGATGGCTAATCTTTTTGCCGTCGCGTGCCAAAAGTGGGGGGAGCACGGAGGTGTTCACCGTACACCCATAATTCAACGCGCCCCACGCATGCGTGCGTGACCCACTTTTGGCACGTGGGTCAAAAGCATGACAACATGGTGGGCCCAGTAGGTCTGTTTTTCACCCTCCCCAGATTCCAGAGGCTTTCTTGGAGCCTGGGGAGGGTGAAAACGGCCTTCCCCACGCCTCCGGAGGCCCTTCAGAGGCCGTAAATGGACTGTTTCCCAACTTCTGGTGGGCCCGGAAGGCCCAAAAATCAGCTGGCTGGCGTGCACATGCGCATTGGAACTGAGCTAGGGCAATATTCGCATGCCCACAGATATGGCTCTGCATGCCACCTGTGGCACACGTGCCATAGGTTCGCCATCATGGATCTAGATTTAGGGTTTTTTTCATTTTCTTGGAGATAACAGAACTGCGTTATTTCCCTTTACTTATTTCACACCTGATATTTCTATGGTTTCCCATTTCTTACTCCCATTCTGTGCTTTTACATAATGTTACTTACTCCAAAAGGCAACAGCACGATGGATACATGCATTGCATGCAGATACGTTTGCCTTGCGACACCAGCTTGCAATACAAAACCAAAAGGATTAAAAAGGGGAGAAGCTTAAGGCCAGACATCGTGAAGTCTGTCTTGTGGTTTTTAGAATGCTAGTTAGGCCCCTCCCAGATTTCTGTACCAGTTGGATCTCTGTAATCTCAGGACCTTAGCAGTATTGGGAGCTGGGCTGAATGGTTTTGGGCTTGAAGGGGATGATAGCCTAACTTCTGTAAAATCTGGGTTTGTTAGTGAATGTGTGAGATAGGTTAATTTTATCTTTGGGCCATCAGAAAGAATAGTCGACTCCTGTGTGTTAGACTTGATTGTTTTTCCTTAGTAACTCAGGTTCAGTTAGGGGGAAATGTGTAGAGTAGAGAATAGTAGCAATAGTAGAGAATAATAGAGTAGAGTAGAGTAGAGTAGAGATAGTAGCGAATAGTAGAGTAGAAATAGAGAATAGAAGAGTAGAGTAGAGTAGAGTAGAGTAGAGTGGAGTAGAGATAGTAGCGAATTGTAGAGTAGAAATAGTAGAGAATAGAAGAGTCGAGTCGAGTCGAGTCGAGTCGAGTGGAGAATAACAGTTGCAAGGGACCTTGGAGGTCTTCTAGTCCAAGGCAGGCAGGAAACCCTATACCATTTCAGGCAAATAGTTGTGCAATCTCTTCTTAGAAACCTCCAGTGTTGGAGCATTCATAACTTCTGGAAGCAAGTTGTTCCACTGATTATTTGTTCTCTCAGAAAATTCTTCTTAGTTATAGGTTGCTTGCTCCCCTCCTTGATTGGTTTCTATTCATTGCTTCTTGTCCTGCCTTCAGGTGCTTTGGAGGATAGCTTGACTCGCTCTTCTTTATGGCAGCCCCAGAAATATTGGGGCACTGCTATCATGTCACCCCTTGTCCTTCTTTTCGTTAAACTAGACATACCCAATTCCTGCAACCATTCTCCATATGTTTTAGCCTCCAGTCCCCTAATCCTCTTTGTTGATCTTCTCTGCACTGTTTCTAGAGTCTCCACATCCTTTTTACATCGTGGCGACCAAAACTGGATGCAGTATTCTAGGTGTGGTCTTACCAAGGCATTATAAAGTGGTATTATTACTTAACGTGATTTTGATTCCTTCCCTCTGTTTATGCAGCCTAGAACTCTATTGGCTTTTTTGACAGCTGCAGCACACTGCTGGCTCATATTTAAGTGATTGTCCACTAGGACTCACTTAAACTTGTCCGTGCAGTATCTCATGGTCATATGATCATGTTTTGCTATTTCCTTTTTGTCTTTTTCTAGCATAAAACGCTCATTGGATAATATGGGCTTGCACTTATGACCATGTTAGAAGAGCCTTGGTGGCGCAGCAGACTAAAGTGCTGTTAACTAGCACCAGTTGCCTGCAATTACTGCAAGTTCGAATCTCACCAGGCTCAAGGTTGCCTCAGCCTTCCATCCTTCCAAGGTAGGTAAAACGAGGACCCGGATTGTGGGGGCAATAAGCTGACTTTGTATAAAAAAGAACACCGCTTAGGGGGGGCCGAAAGCCCTACTAAGCAGGTATATACAAAAGTATGAAGCCTATTGCTTAACGCATTGTAAGCCGCCCTGAGTCTCCGGAGAAGGGCGGCATATAAATCGAACCAATAAATAAATAAATAAATGTGGTTTGTTTAACACCACATGGTTTGCTTAACAACTCCAATGACTCAAAATTAACCATTGTAAAAATAGTAATAAAATCAATCTGGCCCCATGATGCCTCGACTTAGGACCATAATGACTTACAACTGAAATTCCGATCCCTATCGTAGCCATAAATCGAGGACTATCTGTAGAGAACTGCAAAACTAAGAAGCTGATTGAAACCAAAGCCATCAACTCCAGGTTGGGCTGGCATGCAATTAATTCACTGATAATTCTCTAAAACGATGAGAGAGTATCAAGGAAGTCAATATCTGCAGATGGTATCAAAATATTCTGGATGGTGAACACTTAGGACCAAGATAACAGTTATACTAATGCCGTGGCTGCAATTTAATATAAAAGGTGCCCCCTGAAGCTATTATTTGCATTGAGTGGAAACTTTTAGAGCCATGGCTGGCCATAAAAATTACTATTTACTTTATTAAGGCATGTAAATAAACAATACTCATACTGTCAGGCTTATTGCTCCCATAAGCATTACAAACTCCAAAATGGACTTTGCAACTAAGCAAGAGAACGATTAAGAAAACAGATAAAGTGTAACGAAATCAGGATACGATGAATATTAACGAGTCCAAATCCTAACTTACCTTAAATATTGATGAGGTTTACTTAGCCAGTGGCAGATCAGGAAAGTGATCTGGGATCAGAAGTGGTATTCAGCCAGTTTAGACCGATTCGGGTAAACTGGTTAGTGGAAATTGTGGGTGGACCCGGCCCATCCGCCCCGGCTCTATGCTGTCCTATTTAGGCACGTTTTTCAGACCGGGGCAGGGGTGGGTTCTAATTTTTTTTACTACCGGCTCTGTGGGCGAGGCTTATTTTGTGGGCGTGGTTTGATGGTCATGTGACAATTCTTTAGGATTTAGCAGAGGTACTGGTCTACCAGGCTTTTAACTGTTTGCAGAGCTGTACTGATCTACTCATTTGTTTTTGGAGGCACCGGTCTACCCATTTGTTTTTGGAGGCACCGGTCTACTCATTTGTTTTTGGAGGCACCAGTCTACTCATTTGTTTTTGGAGGCACCGGTCTACCCATTTGTTTTTGGAGGCA
>WNWU01000007.1:39684178-39699585 GCA_012654045.1 Ptyas mucosa | reverse complement strand
ATAGAATAGAATAGAATAGAATAGAATAGAATAGAATAGAATAGAATCAGAGTAGAGTAGAGTAGAGTAGAGTAGAGTAAAGAAGAGAAGAGAAGTTTTTAAGAAGAGGTTGGATAACTATTTGTCTGAGGTGGTGTAGGGTTTCCTGCCTGGGCAGGGGGTTGGACTAGAAGACCTCCACGGTCCCTTCCAACTCTGTTATTCTATTCTATTCTAAATAGGAGGCCCTGTTGTTGCTACGGAGCGGTGATGGTTTTAATTATGATTCATTTTCCTCTCCCTTTGAAGCCACTCTCCGTGTCCCCATTTCCTGACCTGAGCAGACCTCAAGGGAAGAATTATATCATAAAAGCTTTTCCTTGGGACATCATTGAAGAGATGATTATTCGCTGAAAAATGGGACACGGGGTGCACACACCCTTGGACATCTTGCAACAAAGCAAGAACAAGAATGTCATGCTCCACCTATGGGAGATCTCAGAAGCGGATTCCCTTTCATCCAAGCGAAGGAGAGCAACTCCTTCCAAGGGCAGGCGAGTTGTGCAACGTCTCCATTTACTGGAGTTGTGCAGTGGCCGAAAGCAATTACAAGGTAACGTGAGAGATAAACAGAAAAGAAGCGACACCCGCAATTCATTCTTGGGTTTGCTCGTTCAATCTTCCTGCGGAACTGAGCAGGCGTACAGGAAGGAGTAAACAGGAACTCGTAGCAGCCTCTATGCTGTTTCCTCTATTTCACTGTTTTTCAATCTTGGCCACTTTAAGATGAGTGGACTTCAACTCCCAGGATTCCCCAGCCAGGCTGGCTGGGGAATGCTGGGAGTTGAAGTCCACCCATCTCAAAGCGGCCAAGTTTGAGAAAAACTGGTCTATTCTAATTTCTGGGGAGAAGAGAAGGATGTAGGAGGATATTGCGCGAATATTTTTCCTGTGAAACATTTTGGCTCTGTGAATGCTGAAATTAATGCTGAAGAAGAAAATGAAAATAAAGGATTCAAATCAACGGGCGAAGTGTTGTATGGCGGTTAGAGGGCTGAGTTGGCTGGTAATTTAGCACAAGGATGCTACAATTATACAGGTAGTCCTCGACTTGCAATCATTCTGTCAACTCGCAAAGCATCCCTGGCCTGCTCTAGTTGCCATAGGCCAGGGGTGTTGGGGAACCAGTGAAGCTGCACAGCAGCCAAAGACAGATGCACATTCCACGCTTATCTCTCTCAAGGCTGTATCCCAGGGTTACCTACAGCAGTCGGAGGGGAGTGACTTCTAAAACCCATGAAATCGCCTCATTGGCGAATGTGATTGATTACACACCCTGGGGGGAGGGGGGAAACAGGGTCATAATTGGAGCATAAATTATGTAGGGTCGGAGCTGGCTTCACTTGGGAACGTACCAACATGAAGCTCCTAATAAATAACTGGATTCCTTTTGAAGCTTGGCTCGAGACTCGTGATTTAATTAGGGCATCCGTCTGAACCCTGACACATTCGTTTAGTGACCAAAGTTACAACAGCATACAATATCATTGTGTTTCACACATATGACCATTACAGCATCCCTGTGGTCACATGATCAAAATTCAGATGCTTGGCATCTAATTCATATTTATGATGGTTGTAGTGTCTCGGGGGTCATGTGATCCCCTTTTGCGACCTTCTGACATGCAACAATCAACGGGGAAGTCAGATTCACTGAACAACCACATTACTAGCTTAACAAGTACAGTGGTTCACTTAACAACTGTGGCAAGAAAGGTTGTAAAATGGGGCAAAATTCACTTAACTGTCTTGCTTAGCAATGCAAATTTCAGGCTCAGTTGTGGCCGTAATTCGAAGACCACTTGTATGGGGTCTTCAGGGATCTTGGGGAAAGCATGGAACTATGTCTTCTCCTTCTTTTAGAAATGCGGAAATGGGTGCCATGATGTCCGCCATTCCAATAAGCCACTGCTTACAGGAACAGGAGATCGTTGTAGTAATAACTTCATTATATGTACATATTCTGTGCTTCTAACTGTTACCAGGTGGAGTTGGGGACACTGCGACAAATTTATCAGGCCCACTGTGGTACGTCTCTTGACTCATAGGAATTCATAAACCTAGTACAGATGCAATGCACACACAAACTCACTCTGAAAGTAGCAGGCAATCACAAAATATACTACCGTATTTTTCGGACTATGAGACGCACCTTTCCCCACCCCCCCAAAAGAGGGTGAAAATCTGGGTGTGTCTTATACTCCCTCCCCACTCCAGGGGAAGGTTACTGCAAAATCCCCATTTCTTCCCGATCAGCTGGGACTTGGGAGGCAGAGAATGGATGGGGGCCAGTGGTGGGATTCAGCCGGTTCGCACCACTTCGGGAGAACCGGTTGTTAACTTTCTGAGCAGTTTGATGAACTGGTTGTTGGAAGAAATCATTAGGGCAGAGAACCAGTCGTTAAATTATTTGAATCCCACCACTGATGGGGGCATGGCAAGTCAGAGGTGGTATTTACCGGTTCTCTGACCTACTCAAAATTTCCACTACTGGTTCTCCAGAACTGGTTAGAACCTGCTGAAACCCGTGTCTGCTCCCAATCCTTCTTTTCTCTAGACCAGGGGTATCAAACTCAAGGCCTGGGTGCCGATCCAGCCTGCAGGGTGCTTAGATCTGGCCTGGAAACAGCAAAGGACCGGCCCGCATTGCCTCTGCCAGTGAAAATGGCGCTCGGGAGCCCATTTTTGCTGGAAGAGCGCTCAGGTCACTCCAGGCACCCCTGACACGAGTGACGTCGAGCTAGCCACTCCCACCCTGGCCACGCCCACCCTGGCCCCCCAAGGTCAAACACAACCCTGATGCCGCCCTCAATGAAATTGAGTTTGACACCCCTGCTCTAGACCAGTGCTTCTCAATTATTTTCTGTCATGCCTCCCTAGGAAGAAGAAAACATTTTTCGCGCCCCCCACGCGACTGTAAATAGTATCATTATTAGAAAAAGGTCTGTTCTCCTTGAAAGGGAGGAGCATGCACAGTCACATGTACTGGCTTAATGCTCACTATTGATGCAAATCTCAGCAGCGGTAGCCCGATTTCTTTAGCAAGTTTGATTAATTGGGGCAGCGTTATGTTTCACAGGAGAAGGTCATTGTCAGTCATTTGAGCATCAATTGGGCGCACATCCGTCGGGCAACAAAGTAAGTGTGGACGGACGTCCCACAGTAAAGATGGCTCCGACAGGCTCGTGTCACAAGGGTTTTGGACAGCCAATCAGATGCCGAGGTCAAACGCACCCCCTTTTACGGAGCCTCGCACCCCCCCGGGGGGCGCGCCCCACTATTTGAGAAGCACTGCTCTAGACCAAGATAACGTCCTCATCCCCTCACTTCCTTTCTAATCCAGGAATCTCCAAACTTGGCAACTTTAAGACTTGTGGACTTCAACTCCCAGAATTTCCCGACCAGCATGTTTGCAGACACCTCCACCCCCTGTCAAAAGAGGAGCAGGAGTCACCAGCTCTTGAGATGTTCAGCAACTGACATCCACTCTGAAAACTTTCCAGGGAAGAAATGCCCTCGACAACACGATTCCAGATAATGAGGTCTTCAAATTGCTTTGAGCTTTTCTTAACATTAAAGAGTTAGTTTGCATAGTTTCTGTTTTTCCTTTCCACAGTTTCTACAACTGGGACCGAAACCTCTGCTGTATGAATTCAAGCCCAAACTACCAGGTGGTTGCAGAAAATGCATGTGGCTTACTCTTTAAGAACAAGTCTGACAGGAAGATCATTAATGTGGATCCCAAGGTAATAATGCTGCCTTAGCTCCTTCAAATGTATTGCTTATCTCCGTGTATCTATGCCTCAGAGACACATATGGTCTTTATCTCTCTAATACCTTCGTTATTGACCAATGCCAAGATACGCTGTAATGAAGTTCATATATGCTTCGTATATCTTTATGATAAAACATTCTTAAATTTAATGTAGACAAGATAGACATCCAAATTAAAATCATTCCTGGACCATCTCCTTCCGCCTTCTGATTGAGCATCCAAAATTAATCACCAGTCATCACTTCTTCAGATGTTTCTTTCACTGTTTTCCTCTGTTAATGCTGCCTAGGATTGCATTGGCTTTTTTGGCAACTGCAACACACTGCTGGCTCATACTTAAGGGATTGTCTACTAGGAGTCATAGATCCCTCGCACAGTTACTGCTGTTGAGCCAGGTACCACCTATTCTATACCTACTGTATGCATTTGGTTTTTCTTGTCTAAGCACAGAACCTTCCTTTTCTCATCAGTGAAATTTGATTTTGTTAGATCTTCAGCAGCAGAACTCCAGTTATTCACTAGGTGGCAGCAAAAGCATGCTGAGAACTCTAGGGGCCCAACGGTCATGTGGTTTCTCGGAGCTCAGGTCTGGTAGATCAGTTCTCAACTGGATAATATAGTCTAGATCAGCGGTCACCGACTGGTGGTCCGTGGACCGCTGGTGGTCCGTGAGAAAATGTTGGTGGTCCTCAGAAAAATTATTTGCATTTTTTATATTGCACTAAATCAGGGGTCCTCAAACTACGGCCCCTGGGCCAGATACGTGCAATGAACATTTGTGTTGCTTCTGAGTCTCCCCCCTTGAGGTCTTTTTGTGTGGGTCGGAGGGGGGTAGAAATTCCGACTCGGGATCTGCTTCAGCCTCCTGGTACCTGGCAGCCTGGCAGTACCTGGCCTTACACTCCCATAGGTCTTCCCTCTGCTTGGAAAGCCTATGCTCATAGTCCTCAGTGAGGTGTTTCTGCTGAGCCTCCTTCTCAGCCATATCCAATTCGAACTGAGACAGCTGTTTTGCCAGCTTTTCTCATGGTGGCTGCTTAGCTCCAACAACTACTTCCTGTTGGGGCCCTAAGGAGTCCAGGCGGGCAGGCGAGGAGTGGCTGGGAGGGGAGGGGCGAGTAGAGGTCGGCAAGGCATCCCTTGACACGAGTGACATTGAGTTGGCCACGCCCATCCAGTCACATGACCACCTAGCCACGGCCACCCAACTGGTCATTAGGCAGACCATATTAGTGGTCCGCGGGATTTAAAATTTTGAATTTAGTGGTCCCTGAGGTCCAAAAGGTTGGTGACCCCTAGTCTAGATCAGTGGCCCCCAACCTTTTGGGTACCAGGGACCGGTTCTGTAGAGAGAGGATTTTCTTCGAACTGGTGTGGCTTTTCTTATTTGTACGGCCTGGTTTCTGGCATGCCACGGATTGGTACCAGTCCACGGACCAGGGGTTGGGGACCCCTGGTCTAGAACTCCAACTAGTAGGTCATTGCTAAGAATGTTAAGAGTTGACCTTCACATCTTGCCAAGCTTACAAAAGACTAAGAAAAGGTTCTCCAGATGTTCTTAGGAAATCCAAGTACAGCCCCTACAGTTGGCTGGAGAACTGGGCCCACTGTTCAAATCTGCTACTGATTCCACTTAAGAAAGAAAAGGTAGGCCTGGTGTAGAAAGTTATCACCCATCCCTCTCCTAGAAGAATGAAATATTTTAGGAAACATTAAAAAGGCAGAATATTATATTTCCCTAAAGGGACAAATATGCTCTTGGAGACAGAAAGCAGCCCCCACCTTCCTTAATAGCCCGCAGCAGATGTCAGCACTTAAGAGATAAAGAGATAGATAGCTCTATTCATAGGCAAAAATTCCCTGCAGCAAGGTCTGAAAAAAGGTAGGATTAGCCCTCAGCCACAATAGGAATTGCCCAACAAGCCCCTTCATTGCATCAGCCCAAACTTCAACCAAACGTAGCTCAGACAAACTCCTAGGATTTGTATATGGCACCACGGGAGTATGTCAACAGCCAATAGAATACATGTTCTTGCACAGGAACAGGAGGCTCAAGTGCAAAGCCCAAGAGAAGGTAGAAAAACTCCTCACCCTCAGCTCCATGTGGTCAGCTACCCGGAAACACACGTCCTTGGTGGTTCTGCTTCATCAATAAATGGGCCCGCTTTCCAATCAGCCTCCATCCTCCATTTTGTCTCCAGTGCCTTTCTCCCAGCTTGGACCTGGACCTGGATATTTCTTCCAGCACTGGCGAGGCAAATGGGGTTCTACGGTGGTGGAGCTGCTGCTTTGACTCCTCGCGGCCTCCAGTGCTTCCACCTGGAGAAAACATCCCGCTTCCCTCTATTTTACAGTTGGTTTAGACGGCCACGCAGCACAGAGTGACCCTTAGGAAACCACTTGGAAATGTTGGATCTGCCAACTTCCTGCCTGCGGCCTGCAAAGCTGTGTGTAGCTGCCGGCAAGCCTGTGATTATTTTATTTTATTTTGCATTCCATCCTCAAAGCTTCAGGCAGAGAGCCTCAAGGTTTGCATCTGGCAACTGTTCCCGCTAAGCTTCAGTTGCTCTAGGCAAAGGTTCCAAGTATCTGCTTGACTTGCTCGCCAAACCTCTGTTTATTTCTCTGCCATTTCCTGTAGCTGTCTATTGGCTAACGAACGCAGAGGGATTGAGGGAGAGGCAAGGCCTTGTCCTTGCCCCACTTACGGGGAAGCTTGGGCCAGCTAAGAGGGTGCAGGAGAAACACCTGGTGTTCCCTTCTTGAGATCTAAACTGGGGGCTCTCCAAACTTGGCAACTTTAAAGATTCGTGGACTTCCACTCCCAAAATTCCCCAGCCAGGCAGGCTGTTCCTCGGCATGATGGCTGAGGAATTCTGGGAATGGATTCATCTTAAATCCAAATCTTAAGTGCAAATCTTAAAGTTGCCAACTTTGGAGACCCCAGATCTAAACCAGGGGTGAAATCTACTTACCTTCCCTACCAGTGTGGAAGTGCACGGG
The DNA here is from genome assembly GCA_012654045.1 of Ptyas mucosa. Taxonomy (NCBI): domain Eukaryota; kingdom Metazoa; phylum Chordata; class Lepidosauria; order Squamata; family Colubridae; genus Ptyas; species Ptyas mucosa. Next base: position 39,692,768 of record WNWU01000007.1, on the reverse strand, counting down.
CCGTGTCATGTGCGCGCACAGACCCTCTGCGCATGCGCAAACCCTTCTGCACAGGCGCAGAGGGTAAAAAACAGGTTACTTTCCTGGTTAAAACCAGGAAGTAATGATAACCGGGCGGGTGGGCAGAGCCTCGTGCTGCCGTTGCTACCGGTTTTCCGAACCACCCGCTATTATCACTACCGGTTCTCCAAGCCACCCGCTGACATCGCTACCGGTTCTCCGAACCACTCGCTGCCATCGCTACCGGTTCTCCGAACCACCCACTGCCATCGCTACCGGTTCTCCGAACCACCCACTGCCATCGCTACTGGTTCGGCCATTTCACCCCTGATCTAAACAATCATACAAACAAGGTCGCCAAGACGGGGGTAGGAATCCTTGGCCCTGGACATCCTATCACACCGGACACTGCCTGTGAATGATATAAAACCAAAGGCTACGTACAATCCTAAACAAGTTTGTGTTAGACTCATGGAAGTGGATAAGGGGCTTCTTGGGAAAGAGAACCTAATTTATAAACCCAGATATATGGGGCTTCGAATCTAAAACACAACCTAACAGTGAAAACCAATTTAAGTTATCCTTGATTGTGCTTACAGATGGCTAGTTATCTGACTAGGTAACATCTTCAGTGCTAGAAGGAAGTGGGGTTTATATCCTGTTTCCCCAAAAATAAGCCCTATCCAGAAAATAAGCCCTACCATGTTTTAGGTGTGCACCTAAAATAAGCCGTACCCCCCCAAAATAAGCCCTACTTAAGCCGATGTGCCGCAGGGGTTAGACTGAAGCACTGCAGGATACTTTAGCTGACTGCTAGCTGCAGTTCGGCAGTTCAAATCTCACTGGCTCCAGGTTGACTCAGACTTCCATCCTTCAGAGGTCGGTAAAATGAGGAGCCATGTTGGGTGCAACATGCTGACTCTGTAAACCGCTTAGAGAGGGCTGTAAAGGCACTATGAAGCGGTATATAAGTCTAAGCGCTATTGTTATTGCTATTAAGATCCTGCACAGCTGGCCATCCACCCATTCCGTGTGGTTGCTTGTGGTGCCACAGCCACGAGGCGAAGTGGGGTGTTGGTGGAGCTGCCCCATGCACCCAACACCGGCTTACCTCAGGGCCCCTGCAGTCAGGCTATCCACACCCTGACACCTGCCTCGCAGCGGCAGCCCTGGCAGCCATGTGTAGCAGGAGCCTGTATGGCCACCGCCCTGCCCCACTTCTTCTGTTTGCTTGCGACTACAATGGAGCAGGAGTCCAAGTGGTGTGGGTGGTGCCATGGCCGCGAGGCAAGACAGGTGTCGAGATGTGGATGGCCTGGCTGTAGAGGCCCTAAAGTAAGCTGGTGTGGGGCGTGTGGGGTAGTAGTTGGTCTCCACCCCCTCCGCATTGCCTCGTGGCCACAGCACTGGCGCATCGCTTGACCTCCTACTCTGGCCTCCTACTCTGTTGCGGCCACGACCAAGCAGAAGTGGGCCAGTGGCCATGTGTGGTCCTGCTGAACTGGACTGCTGGATGGCGTGGCTGCAGGGGCCCTGTGGTAAGCCAATGCGGGGCGCATGGGGCAGTTCCACAATCCCCAACTCGCTGCAGTGGCACTGGCACACTGAACAGCCTCCTACCCCACCGTGAGCAAGCAGAAGTGAGCCTCCTATACATGGGGGGAAAAATATGACACACCCCTGAAAATAAGCCCTGGTGCTTATTTTGGGGCCCAAAAGAAAATAAGACCCGGTCCTATTTCAGGGAAACACTGGTATATAGTACTTGGTCCTTTTGTGGGCATTGTTTTCTCCTCCATAATTCTTTGATTAGGTTGTTGTTTATAGTGTGATCATTTGTCTAAGTTGATAATTCTTTGATGAAGTTATTGTTTACTGCTTGATTTATTGTCTGGTGTTAATCCTTGAGTTAAACCTTGTTGAATCCCTGCTAATCCTGAAATTGGAATAGAGATCAGGAACATTAGACCCATAGCAGATGTTCTAGTAGTAAAAGGTTTGGGAGAACAGACAGAGGCTTCCTCTCCAGGTGTAACTGTTGCCTGCATAACCCTGCAAAACAGGGGTGGGTTTCAGCCAGTTCGGACCAGTTCAGGTGAACCGGTAATTACGGCCAGTAGCTAGGCCCGCCCACCTGCTGCAGCGCTATCCTGTCTTACACAATCAACGTGTTTTTGATGCAGTGCGCCTTGCGCACATGAGTGAAGTGAGTGCGCACACACACACGCTCATATTTTCGATTCTGGGCAAACAGGTTGTTAAATTATGTGGAGCCCACCTCTGCTGAAAAACTGCAACTGCAGCGAGGTTTTACATAAAAAGCTATTCTTCAGAAGCTGTTTCCCCCTTTCCAAGGGATTTTTAGAAATAGAAGTAGAATTCTTTCTTGGCCAAGTGTGATTAGACACACAAGGAATTTGTTTCAGGTGCATAAACTCTCAATGTACATACGACAATAGTGATAAGCAACAAAGTTATAGTCATAAGAAGATACAGAGAGAGGTAATTGATGATGAGAATAATGATGAGATTAAAAACAGACAATGAGAATAGATGAGAATAATGAGGGTAATATTGCCTTTTTAGATAATTTGATAGTGTTGTGGGAATTAGTTGTTTAGCAGCGTGATGGCATGGGGGAAATATATGATTTTAATTTAATTCATAGTTTTAATATATAATTTTATTAAAAGTTTTAAAAACAAAAGTAAAAAATAATACAAACTAATATATAGGAAGGAAGGAAGGAAGGAGGGAGGGAGGGAGGAAAGGAAGGAAGGAAGGAGAGAGGGAGGGAAGGAAGGAGGGAAGGAAGGAAGGAAAGAAGGAGGGAGGGAGGGAACAAAATCACAAAGATAGCTAAAAGTGCAAGAAAAGAAAAGAAAGTAAAAGAAAAATAGAAAAGAAAAGAGCTACAGAGAAGAAGCTTCCTATCATCTTTATAGCAAAGGGAGCTAAAAGTACAAGAAAGGAAAAAAGTGAAAGCCAAATAGAAAAATAGCTTCCTGCCCTATTATAGCAGATATAAGTATAGTTATAAATTTACCTCTTTGTCTAAATTTGCAGCACGGCTGTCTTCTTTGTATAATATATATCCTATCTAATCATGAAAACCGTAAATCATAAATTCATCTTTTTCCTGTTTTATGCAAAAAGTCCATAAAGGGTTTCCGGCCAGCCATAAATGTGACTATTGCCTTTTCTCTACAACAAACAAATCGATTTGACTATCTTGGCAAATTCTGTCATCTTCACCAAACATTCCTCCATTGTAGGTATTGCCAAATCTGTCCATCTTTGTGCATACAATAATCTCACTGCGGTTATCATCTATAAAAACAAAGTTCCATGATTTTTCTCCAAATTGATATTTTTCTATCAATTCCAAAAAGAAGACTTCTGGTCCCAATTGTATATTAATTTTTAAAATCCTCTGAATCCGTATAAGAGGTAGTCCTTGACTTACAACATTTCATTTAGTGACTCAAAGTTACAATGGCACCGGAAAAATGATTTATGACCGGGTTTTTTGCACTTATAATCATTGCAGCAAATGAAACAAACAAAATGTTAAAAAGTAATGATATTGACGTAATTACTTACCAGGCATGTCCAAATTATATTAAAGTAGATCAGTAGATATTAAAGTAAATCAGAGCCTGTGGTGGCACAGCAGACTAAAGGCACTGTTATTAACACCAGCTGCCTGCAATTACTGCAAGTTCAAATCTCACCAGGCTCAAGGTTGACTCAGCCTTCCATCCTTTCAAAGGTAGGTAAAATGAGGACCCAGATTGTGGGGGCAATAAGCTGACTTTGTATAAATATATACAAAAAGTATGAAGGCTATTGCTTAACGCATTGTAAGCCGCCCTGAGTCTCCGGAGAAGAGTGGCATATAAATCAAATAATAAAAAAAAAAGTAACCCAAATATCTTTACAGTCCCCAAGGCGTTTCACAATCTTTGAGCACCCCTAATGTATGGAAATTGAAAGTTGAAAAAATTGACACACCCTATGTCAGTCCTGGAAGCCATCTTTTACTTTGGATCTTCAGGGCTGCCACATTTAGTGCTATGGGAAAATGGGAGGGGGGGTTGTATGGAGTTATTTAGCCATAATAACATTCTTTTCTCAGAGAGTCAAGGACATCTTGCCCTGCACCTGGAGGATTGGAACTGGGAGGCCTCTCCAGTTGGGACGGTGCTTTGATTGGACCATGTGATGGACATGTGGGTGCAGGAGAAGAGACTAGGACTTTCTGTTGGGTGGGGAAATCCTGGAAGCTTTCAGATTCGGGTTTTCCCAGATGTTCCAATAGGACATCTCTAATAAAATGGAACTTTGAGGAACTTCTAGCCTCGGAGTCTTCTTTCGTTGGGGGCGTTACTTGGAACCCTGACACCCTAATCATGATCACACGATCAAAATTCAGAAGCTTGGCAAATGATTTACATTTATGATGGTTGCCGTGTCCCAGGGTCACGTGATCCCCTTTTGCGACCTTCTGACAAGCAAAGTTAATGGGGAAGCCAGATTCACTTAACAACCGTGTTACTAACTTAACAACTGCAGTGATTCACTTAACAAACGTGGCACGAAAGGTCGTAAAATGGAGCAAAATTCACTTCGCAACAGAAATTTTGGGCTCAATTATGGTTGTATGTTGGGAACTACCTGCATGTATTTGAATCTTGTATTTGGGACCAATTTGGTCTAATGGTTAAGCGCCAGGCTAGAACTGTGAGTTCTAGTCCCACCTTAGCCGTGAAAACTGGCTGGGTGACTTTGGGCCAATGATGTTTTCTCCCTCACAGGATTGTTGTTGTGGGGAAAATAGGAGGAGGAAAGTATGCAGGATATGTTTTCTATGTTATTTGTAAAAATAAAAAAGGCAGAATATATATTAAAATCAAATCAGCCTGCCCAAATGTGTGTTCAGGAAAGACACACTCAAAAGTTGTGTGTCGCGCCCCTCCCCCACTCCCCTAATCCCTGAAATACAATGAGAAAGAGCTCAGAGTGAATATCGGTGGTTGGAGGCCCCTTTGGTGGACTAGTTTAGTGCCTGAAAGAAAAGCAATACCCTCCATCTTGGTAAAATTAGTACTTAGAAAAATTAGCGATTAGGAAAAGTAGGAAACCCTGGCTTATTCTGCACAGCCTTCGGAGAGTAAGATGCTGAAAATTATCAGTGTGTACAGAGGTGGAATTCAGCCGGTTCGGACTAATTTGAGCGAACCGGTAGCGGAGATTGTGGGTGGGCCCTCACATTCGCTCCACCACTATGCCATCCTATTTAGGCACGTTTTTGAGGCTGGGTGCATGCATGGAAGGCGCATGTGCGAGCAAAGCGAATGCGCAGAAGGCTGGGCGCGTGTGCGGAAGCTGCACATGTGAAGCAAGCGTGCGCGAGCGTGGCGAACCGGTGGTAACAAAATGTGAAACCCACCGCTGAGTCTGTATATATCATCGAATGGGGCAGGGGTGGGTTCTACTTACTTTTACTACTGGTTCGCAGCGGGGCCGCGTGCGCGGGGCTGTGCGCATGCGCAGAAGCGTTTTTATGACGTTGGGGTCGGTGGGCGGAGCCTCCCGCCGGTTTTACTACTGTTTCTATAGAACCGGTGCGAACCGGAGGCAAACCACCACTGGAATGGGGGGATGAGTGCTATGGATTTGGGGTTTTATCTGCATTACTATTATTGTTTCATAATTGTGATGGTGGTTTTGATGCTTTATGGGAGCGCTAAGCCCCTTTGACACGCTTGATACGTAGATGCAGCTATTGAGATAGGTCAGAGAAGCCTTGGATGTAGCCATCAGAAGTCAACCTTAATTTCAGGGTGTCTTTATTGTTTTAGTTCGTTTACATGTCTGCATGCCTATATACACTCGAAAATTAAAAGCATCTTGTATGCAAATGAAACAAACGCTACATGCGATAAGGCATGCCCTTGTCTCTGATTTAAAGCCATAGTTCAAGGATGTTTACGTTGGCCACGATCCATCTCAAACACTTGGGTTCCAACGAAAACTTTTCCCACACACTGCATTTCTAATTAAAAACACATCTGCTTTCACATGACACTGGAAACAAGTCGTTTGCTATCCTGTGTAATTAGCCTCTATAGTTTAGCCGAGTCTTAAGCACTGAAAGTGAGATTGTGTGAGATCACACCCTTTCTTTTACCACAGGTTTTTTGTTTTTTTTTACCTCAGTGGGATCTTAGGAGATGCGAAGCTGCGGATGAAAAGCTAAGATGTTTGGCTGACTGAGGGAACGAAATAGCCCCACCATCAAATCTAGGAGAAGCGTGGGCTAGTGGAGAGAGCTTAAAAGAAGCTCTCAATCAACTCTACTCGGTTCCCCAACTCAAGGAGAATCCAGAAGCTTTCTCACACCAGCTCCTATAGTTGACTGATTTGTCTACTTCTTTGTCTGATTTGTCTACTTCTTTCCAATGGCAGAACCAGTTCTGGAAAGTTACTAGTCAAACTATGGGTTGACTTAGCCCTATATCGGGGTCTCCAACCTTGGCAACTTTAAGCCTGGAAGACTTCAACTCCCAGAATTCCCCAGCCAGCTTTGCAAAACAAAGCAAAGCAAAGCTGGCTGGGGAATTCTGGGAGTTGAAGTCCGCCAGGCTTAAAGTTGCCAAGGTTGGAGACCCCTGCCCTATATTGTTTAGCGAGCACAACAGGGACTTCCCATCTTGCTTTCATTCCATCTAGATAAGAGGTCCTTATGCAACGTTATTGGCCTTGTCCTATTACCTGAAAGTGGTGGACAGGGGTGATATTCAGCCTGTTCGTACTGATTCGGGCGAACTGGTAGCGGCGACTGCAGGTGGGCCTGCCCAGCCGCCCTGGCATAATGCTGTCCGTTTTCAAGGCCGGGTGCATATGTGGAAAGTGTGTATATGAGCAAAGCATATGTGCAGAAGGCCAGGCATGTGCACGCACGGGGTGAACCAGTGGTAAGAATATATGAAACCCACTGCTGGTGGTAGAGAATCAAACCTCAGCCTTCTTTTTTTTTTGAAAAAGTTTTTTATTTTATCCACAAACAATTTATTTATTTATTTTTAATTTTTATTTGATTTATATGCCGCCCTTCTCCGGAGACTCAGGGCGGCTTACAGTGCGTTAAGCAATAGCCTTCATACTTTTGTATATTTATACAAAGTCAGCTTATTGCCCCCACAATCTGGGTCCTCATTTTACCCACCTTAGAAAGGATGGAAGGCTGAGTCAACCTTGAGCCTGGTGGGATTCAAACTTGCAGTAATTGCAAGCAGCAGATGTTAATAGATGTTAATAACAGGGTGCTTTAAACCACTGTACTACAGGCTCTCCCTTCCGTGTGACATCTCGGTATTTTCTCCATGACTTCATCTTTTTTTTTTGTTTCTTCTGTCTTCATTTTCACCTTTCTCCCAAAATACAATATTCTAATTATATTATTTTTTACATAGCTGTTAAGTTACTCATCTATATCTCTTTCCTAACCAATGGTAAAATTGATCCCATGTCTTAAAGTATTCTGAATCCTCTCTTTCTTTCATCATCAAAGTTAATCTATTCATTTCAGCACAGTCTACATTTTTTTTAACCACTTCTCCTTCCAGAGGTATTTTCTCTGCTTTCCAATTTTGTGCAAAAACAATCCTTGCAGCTGTTATTACATGTATAATCAAATAAGTATTTTCTTTGCTAGTTTTCTCTGGAAGGATACCCAGTAGGAACAGCTCTGGTTTCAAATCAATACATTGTTATGTCATTTCTTCCAACTATATCTTAATTTTATTCCAATAGTTTTTAGCTTCTGGACATGTCTACCACATATGATAATAAGATCCTGGTAACTGGTGACATTTCCAACATTTAGCTGATTTATTTTTAAACCTTTCTGCCAGTTTCTCAGGGGGCATATGCCATCTGTAAAACATTTTATATTGATTCTCTTTCTCTGTAGTGGACATTGTTAGCTTATAATTCCTTTCTCATAACTGTTGCCATTTGTCTAAATCAACCGACTGTCCAAAATTCTTTGCCCAAGCTATCATTGTTTCTTTTACTTGTTCGTCCTCTAACTCAATGCCAAGTAAAAAATTATAATTTTTTTAAAAAATTAATTTATCCTCTGTTCCTATGAGTATCCTATCCAACTCTGTCTTTTCGAAGTAAAAACCATATATTTTAGCATCTTTTTCATATCTTATCAAACCTCAGCCTTCTTTGTGGGAAAACATAGGACTTTCTGCTGAGCAATGATTTTTTTCTCTCTCTCTCTCCCCTAAAGGAGATAACAATGCAAGAGATTGTGGCCAACAAGAGGTTCCTCACAAATGGAGCTCCAACCATCTTTTTTCTCCACAACAAAGCAACCCCAGTTGTAATTCAATCACGGATGATGTAGTCTACCCACCTAGAGTTTACAATGGGAGTCTACCAAGCCAAAGGCCTACTTTTCCAATAAAATGGGACATGCTAGGCCGATTTGAGGCCTACCCCTTTGTGAGTTTGTTTCTTTGCTCGCTTGCAAGGAATTATGGAAGCTTCCCTCAAAGACAGTGTTTCTCAACCT
>WNWU01000007.1:39649821-39683778 GCA_012654045.1 Ptyas mucosa | reverse complement strand
GCTGGCTGGGGGATTCTGGGAGTTGAAGTCCACCCGTCTTCAAGCTACCAAGGTTGAGAAACACTGCTCTAAGGAACAATGGCCCTATATCTTGCGATGGGAGCACATCCAGCTGTTCTTCACCGCCCTCTTTTAAAAAGTCCTGAGGCAGAGTTTGAATAGGACAAACACACCCATTGCTTTGGTTCCTGTCAAACCAAACCAAACCGAAGTCATCCAGGCAGTAATTTGTTTTCGGTTTGTGCAGAAACAACTCTCGGAGGATGGCCTCTTTGAAGTGCTTCCCACGAAAGATGGTTGCATATGAATAGCATCGGTACGAAATATCAAATTATACACGTTCGAAATGAGCGCGTTGGTTTGCGAGACATTTAAAAATGCATACCTAGAAAGTGGATTTGGTTGCACTCAAAGTGGGTCACCGGCCTAAGTTCCAGCAGCTGTGGAACATCTGTAATGAATAAGCAGATCTTCTCTTGCTGTGTGAAATGTATACTTTAAGCATTAAAGCCCAGAAGAATCTGGACACTTTAAAGACGTAGGCATTACTTTGCTGATCTCTTTTTGTCTGGGGTGCATGGAAATGATTGAACACAACTGTATCTCCTGATGTGTAGAGGTGATGGGAAATGGTACGTTTCTCAAATGGTTGTGAGGGACAAAGGGCCATCATCAATCAAGGATCCTCAGTGCATCCAGAGTCTTTATATAAGTGGGGAAATAGTTCCTTTCCTTTGTTTGGGTGAGAGCAGAGTCGTATAACCCAGGGTTTCCCAAAACTTACCTTAATATGAGGTAAAAGTACCTGTTCAGTTAGTGATTAAAGCAGTGGTGGGTTCCTCCCGGTTCGGCCCAGTTCTCCCAAGCCGGTAGCGGTGACGATATGACATCACCGCTACCAGTTCGTCCCCTTGCGCCCCCATCCACCCACCCACTGCATTATTCTTACCTTTTATTTGGCCCCACCCCCAATCTATTGCTGCCTCCTGAGTCCCAGCTGATGGCTAAAGGGAAAAAAAACTGTTTAAACTCTTGCCGCGGGGCTTCAAAGGGCCGCCCTACAACTGATCAGTGTTAAAAGAAAACAAATGAGTAGACCAGTGCCTGCAAAAATACATGAGTAGATCAGTGCCTGCAAAAAATAAATGGGTAGACCAGTGCCTGCAAAAATACATGAGTAGATCAGTGCCTGCAAAAATACATGAGTAGATCAGTGCCTGCAAAAATACATGAGTAGATCAGTGCCTGCAAAAAATAAATGGGTAGACCAGTGCCTGCAAAAATACATAAGTAGATCAGTGCCTGCAAAAATACATAAGTAGATCAGTGCCTGCAAAAATACATGAGTAGATCAGTGCCTGCAAAAATACATGAGTAGATCAGTGCCTGCAAAAATACATGAGTAGATCAGTGCCTGCAAAAAATAAATGGATAGATCGGTACAGCTCTGCAAGCAGTTAAAAGCCTGGTAGACCAATACCTCTGCTAAATCCTAAAGAATTGTCACATAACCATCAAGCCACGCCCACAAAATAAGCCACGCCCACAGAACCGGTAGTAAAAAAGTTTAGAACCCACCCCTTGGGTTAAAGGCACCTGGCTAGAAACTAGGAGATCATGAATTCTAGTCCCACCTTAGGCATGAAGTCAGCTGGCGACCTTGGGCCAGTCACTCTTCTTCAGTTCTAGGAAGGAGGCAATGACAAACTTTTATAGGTCAACATTTTTTAATTGAATTATTAAAGTATAAAGTTTTACTTTTAGTTTACTTTATTGTCATTGCACCCAGGGGTGGGTTCTACTTACCTTTACTACCGGTTTGCAACGGGAGCGCACATGGGCAGAAGCTTCTGCGCACGCGCAGATCACCAAATATGACATCAGGGCGAGTGGGCGGAGCCTCCCACCATTTTTATTATTGGTTCTCAAGAATCAGACAGAACTGGGAGCAGCCCACCACTGATTGCACCTCGTACAACGAAATTAAATGCCATCTTCAGTGTACATTATTACTATTTTTTTTTATTTTATTTTTTTATTTTTATTTTATTTATATGCCGCCCTTCTCCGGAGACTCAGGGCAGCTTACAATGCGTTAAGCTATAAACTATAAAAAATAAAACACAAATCCTTTGCATTCTATACAATTGAATTGAAAACCCCTGATATTGCATTAATAGTAGAATTCTATATAGTTACTGCTTTGGAATAGAAGCTGTTTTTCAGCCTATTTGTCCTGGTTTTTATTATCCTGTACCGTCTGCCAGATGGTAATAGTTCAAAAAAAAAAAGGGTGCCCAGGATGAAATGGATCTTTACGAATCCTTTGAACTACAATACAATATTTTGAACTACAATACGATACACAAAATACAATACAATACAATATGCAAAGTAAATAGAAAAGCAGTGGGGAAGAGGGGAAAGAGAAGTGAGGAAAGATAAGAAAGAAAAAGAAAAAGAAGCATTGACTTCCGACTCTCTCTGTTACAGTAAAATAAGGCATTAACATCAAATCACAACTTTTTGCTTTTTCATAATAATATGAAAAAGCTGTTTCTATAAAGAAACAGCTATAAAGTCTAATCGGTAATACCCAAAGTCAAATGTTCATTCTCTTCCACATCAAGCACGAAGTTCAGAAGCGGTCTCCAGGTGGAAACAAAAGTACTTCCGTTCTTTTCTTTAATCAAAGTGGTCAATTTTGCCATTTCTGCCAACTCCATCAACTTCTAAAACCATTCGTCCATAGTAGGAATCGAAATGTCCTTTCATTTTTGCTGCTTTAAGGCAATGGCAACTTTAAGAGGTGTAGACTTCAACTCCCTGAGTTCTTCAGCCAACATGACAATGGAGATGCCAACATGAAACACTAATGGAGATTGTTCAAATGGAGTAGGAAGGATTTAAAAACAAGATGGCCTTTCCTCATTTGTACTGCTATGTGAAGTCTAATGAGGTCAAGAATCATCATCATCATTTTACTAAACTTGCATGCTGCCCAACTCCCAAAGTCTATGTAACATAACGTTCATACCAAAAGTTTACAGTACCTAAAAAGTATAAATGTTGTATGCTGTCAAATCAGATTCATGTCTTGATGTCTTGTACGGACAAATGCTTTACCGTCTTGTCGGTTGCACTTCTGACATTCGGAATATTCCTAGAAAGGTACATCATGCATGCAAGAGATATCATGAACGAAAACTTGGCTTCTTGAATTGTGTGAAGATTTTTTTTCATGATTGGCTCGCCCACAAGATTTGCCAAAATGACTACTTTGGGTAGGAAAGATTATCTAAGATTGCAATGAATTATACAGTCATCTAATCTAAGAAGGGGCTGTGTTTTCATGACATACTAACCCATGTTCTTTAATCGAGTTTTCTACGTTTGTACAGATACTAGTTACAAGCTTAGGGGTGTCAAACTCAAGGCCCGTGAGCTGGGGGTGCTTAAATCTGGCCCACGGGGTTGCCCTGGAAACAGCGAAGGACCAGCCTGGGGTGCCTCTGCCAGTGAAAATGCACAGCCCCTCTGGGCTCTCTTTTCGCTGGCAGAGGGCTAGCAGAACAAACTAAAAACAAAACAAAAGGAGAAATATTTCCCCTTTTACATTTGAGCATTCAAGAAGGAACAGGAAAAGAGGAAGGGAAAGAGGAAAGACAAAGAAAAAGAAGAAAAGAGGGGAAGGAAGAAGAAAGGAGAATGAAGAGGGAAGGGAAGGGAAGGGAAGGGAGGAAGGGAGGGAGGGAGGGAGGGAGGGAGGAAGGAAGGAAGGAAGGAAGGAAGGAAGGAAGGAAGGAAGGAAGGAAATAAATTATAATGAGAGGGAGGGAAGGTCTGAGGGAACTCTTAGCACTTGGCCACCACAGGTGCCCCAGATACGAGTGACATGGAGCTGGCCATGCCCCGTTCCCCCAGCCATGCCCCGCCTGCCTCCGAGGTCAAACTGATGTGAATGGAATCGAGTTTGACCCCCATGCTATAATGTGATTTGCTAGTTTTTCATTCACTATGTTGTGAGAACATCGTTATATGTTTGGAACTGATCTTATTTTTTCGCCTCTACCTCTGTCTGATGATGGCTAATATTTGGTTCTTAGGCATTTCCCGGAGACAACACAACACGGATTCCAATCAAAACAGACCTCTACTTGCAAGTGGTTATCTATGACCATGTACTCAGAAGAAAAATCTAACTATCAATTCTCACGAGGGACTAGATGCATTGGCAGAAATCTTTGACCTACTGGAAAACCCTGGGACGGCCTTCCAAGATCCAACTGAAACAAGCATTAAGATTGCAAACTTAAATAGCAAGGTCCTTGCAGAATGCTTACCTGTGGCTATTCGTTACAGGTTTGTTGTGTTTCTTTGCCGGCTTCAAATCCTTGTAGTTGCACAAGTAATATTAAAAAATGTGTGCAGACACAGGTGAGGTACTGCTTTTTAAACGATGGGTTTCTTTCGGTGTAGAACACAATGAATGTCATTGTTGTCACTATAAAAATGTGCAGGAACCAAAGGAGTAACCACAGAGACTAAAGAAAGTGAACGTCTCAAAAATATGCAAGAACTATTACCTGAAGAAAAGGGGTTGAAACGCTTGATAAAGTCGAGAAGAAGAAGATGGTGTACAAAATGGCTCCCTGGTTCAATGGCATATAAGATGGGTAAGGTGATACAGCACAGTCAGATTTACAAGATTCTGTCATTATCTCAATAAAAATTAGTTTTAGCCTTCCTGTAGACTTGATTTCTGGGACTTGTGGGACTGACACTAACCCTGATGAATTAGGCCAGTGATGGCTAACCTTTTTGCCATCGTGTGGCAAAAGTGGGGGGGAGCAGGGGGGGGTGGTTGCGCACACACGTGCCCACCGGGGTGGGTTCTACTTACCTTTACTACCGGTTCGCAATGGGATCATGCGCGCATGCTTTGCGCACTTGTGTGCCTTGCTTCTGCGCATTCGCAGATCATTGATGATGACATCCGGGGTGGGGGGTGGGCGGAGCCTCCCACCAGTTTTACTACCGGTTCTTGCAAACCGGTCTGAACCAGGGGCAGCCCACCGCTGGTGCCCACACCCATAATGCAATGCCCCCCACGCGCCCCACATACATGTGTGACCCCCTCCCATGCTCCCTCCATGCTCCCTCCACCCCCCGCACATGCACGTGCAACCCTACACAGCCTTTTGGGCCTTGTAGGCCTCCCTGCAGCCTCCTGGGACCAAAAACGGGCCGTGGGGGGTGCGCCCCCCCCCCCCCCCACAACCTGTTTTGGACCTGGCAGGCCTCCCTGAAGCCTCCTGAGACCAAAAACAGGTGCACCACTCCCCTGTGCTTCCCCGCCCCCCACGCATGCATGTGTGACCCTCGCATATGTGCACACATCTGCATGAGCCCTGCTCCCACGCCAGAGACCCAAAAATCAGCTGGCCGACAGGAGGCGTGCATGCATGCGCAGTGGAACTGAGCCAGGCGACGGCTCATGTGCCCGCAGAGAGGGCTCCGCGTGCCACTTGTGACACACGTGCCATAGGTTTGCCGTCACAGGATTAGGCCATGAATCCATCTAGCCCAGGAATGTCAAACTTGTTTTCAATGAGGGCTGCATCAGAGTTGTGTTGGACCTCTGGGGGCTGGGTGAGCATGACCAGGGTGGGCGTGGCCAGCTCGAAGTCACTTGTGTCAGGGGCGCCTGTGGTGGCTCGAGCGCTCTGCTAGCAAAAATAGAGATCCGTTTTTGCTTGCAGAGGGTTGCAGGAGGCCGTCACAGTTGAAAATGGAGCTCAGGTAGGCCGCGTGCGACCCTCCCGAGTTCCGTTTTTGCTGGCTGAGGCACCGCGGGCCAATCCTTCGCTGTTTCCAGGGCAACCCCACGGGCCAGATCTAAGCACCCCGTGAGCCAGATCCGGCCCGCGGGCCTTGAGTTTGACACCCCTGATCTAGCCCATTATTGCATAGCCAATCAGATGCATTCACAAAATTCAAAGCCAACCAGCTTACAAGCATAAGAAGGACGGGGATAGACCTGTTTCACTGTAGCTTCCCAGCAATTGATTTAAGCTCTGCTTCCCGAGATCCAAGAAGTCATAAATATCTTTCGGCTGAGTGGTCACCGATGGCGTGATTGCCACAAATGTGTCTTTGCTGTTTGTTCAGATAAGTTCCAACTCACATGAATTGACGGACATCATTTCTGCAGGACTGGCTGTCCATGTTGTTTCTTTGACAAGTCTTACAAACTTTTTGCTTGTCTTATCAGTGATTGATTCTGTGGGCCTCTTTTTTTTTATTGTCTTCGAAGCAAGCAATAAAACGCGTCCCAAATATTGAAATTTTAGCTTCACAATTAAGTACTTTAGGCGAGCAACCTGGTTTTCCTTCATCTAAGATTGAATGATTCTTGCACTTGTTGTATTCTCAACATATTTTCAAGCACTACAATTCAAAAGCATCCCTTTTTTTATTTAGCCTTTCTGATAATCTAGCCATCACATTCGCATGTCACAGCTGGGAAATCTACAGTCTTGACAATATAATTCTTTACTGTCACTGTGATATGTCTGCACTTTAACCCTTTGTCTAGCTCTGTTATAGCCTTTTCTCCCAACTAGCAGTCTATTTATTTCATAGCAACAAACAGCCCTGTAAAATTTTCAACTTAGAAAGAGTTTTTATTGTTTCGACTTCTCCAATTATTTGTATTTGATTGGTATTACCCAACTTTTTAAAATACTGGCCACTAATCTAGCTTCTACCACTTTCAACAACTTACCACTTGTAACTTTCAACAACTTACCACTTGTAAAGTTACCACTTTCAACAAGAATTTTCAAAGTTTCCTTGCTTCCAAATAGTTTTTATCAGTATAGTGTAACTGAGATGGTTCGTGTTTATTCCAGTAATTCTTGTTTTACTTCCATTCTCTCCCTCCCTCCCTCTTATATTTACAAATACCATATTTTTCGGAGTATAAGCAGGGGTGAAATCCAGCAGGTTCTAACAGGTTCCGGAGAACCGGTAGCGGAAATTTTGAGTAGTTTGGAGAACTGGCAAATGCCACCTCTGATGGGCCCCAGAGTGGAGTGGGAATGGAGATTTTGCAATATCCTTCCCCTGAGTGGGGTGGGAATGGGGATTTTGCAATATCCTTTCCCGGCCATGCACACCAAGCCACACCCACAGAATCGATAGGGAAAAAAATTGGATTTCACCCCTGAGTATAAGATGCACCGGAGAATAAGACACATCTTAGTTTTTGGGGAGGAAAATAGGGGGAGAAAAATTCTGCCTACCAGGTATTTATCTGGCTAGTTCTTAGCCTGGTCAGCTTCAGCACATTAGTTCGCTCGCTGTTTTTGAGGCTAAAAAACAGCTTCTAAAGCACAGCTGATCATTGGAGGGAGCAGCAATTAGAAAAGCAGGCAAAGCGCGGAAGATCGCTTCACTGGCGTTGGGGCTGAAAAACAGCTTCAAAAGCACAGCTGATCATCGGAGGGAGCTCTAGTAACTAAAGCAGGTGAAGCATGAAGGGGTAAGAGAAGGTAGCAGCTGTTCCGGATAGCCATTTTGGGCACTGTGTGTGGGGTTACATTCGGAGTATAAAACACACCCAAAATTTCAGCCTCTTTTAGGAGGGAAAAAAGTATGTCTTATACTCTGAAAAATACAGGTAAATTAAGTACATAACTTGTTTATTCAGAGATGTGCATTGGTAAAGTTTGCTGGGAGAAAATGTTTTTTTTCTTATTTGTATGTTTAAATGATTTATGAACGTTAATCTAATAAATAGAACTCTGGGTGGCTAATAACACATAAAAGTACCAAGATCAGTATCGGCAAAACATTTTTAAAAATCTATTTTTTCTTAACAAAATTGAATTAGTCCAGTGGTGAAATCCAATTTTTTTTACTACCAGTTCTGTGGGTGTGGCTTAGTGGGCGTGGTGTGACTTGGTGGGCGTGGCTTGGTGGGTGTGGCAGGGGAAGGATACTGCAAAATCTCCATTCCCACCCCACTCCAGGGGAAGGATATTGCAAAATCCCCACTCCCACCCTACTCTGGGGCCAGACAGAGGTGGCATTTGCCGGTTCTCCGAACTACTCAAAATTTCCGCTGCATTTCACCCATGAATTAGTCCCTTGCTTCATTTCATATACCCAAGACAAATTTTCCCATTAACCTAGATACTTTTCTTATAGAGAAGATATGTTGAAACAATGCAGGAAAAAAATCTCTTTCATAAATACTTCTGTCAAGTTAATTTGGGGTCTCGATTCAAGGCGAGGTTTCACAAGAACACACACTGAACGGAAAGGAGGTAGTTTATTTTCAAGAGCAGGGAATCTGCTCTCGAAAGGGAGGTACAAATGGGGGTATGGAGGGTAGAAATATTTATAGAGACGGTAGTCTTTGTCAGGGTATAAGGACGTGATGGCTCAGTGGCTAAGAAACTGAGCTTGTCGATTGAAAGGTCAGCAGTTCAGCGGTTCGAATCCCTAGTGCCGCGTAATGGAGTGAGCTCCCGTTACTTGTCCCAGCTTCTGCCAATCTAGCAGTTTGAAAGCACGTAAAAAATGCAAGTAGAAAAATAGGGACCACCTTTGGTGGGAAGGTAACAGCGTTCCATGCACCTTTGGCGTTGAATCATGCTGGCCACATGACCATGGAGAGGTCTTCGGACAGCGCTGACTCTTCGGCTTTGAAGCGGAGATGAGCACCGCCCCCTAGAGTCAGGAACAACTAGCACATAAGTGTGAGGGGAACCTTTACCTTTTAAGATATGAGTGTGTACATGCCTTACGTGCTGTCTAATTCAAAGGAGTAACTTCAGTGGGGAAAGATATTTTAATTAGATTCACTGTATTTGCAGGCTTTCCTCTTTGATGTGCGGGTTAAGTCTAGGTAACTCATTTGTAAGTTCAAGGAAGTTTGAGCAAAGGATTTCCCTGTTTGCTATTTTTACTTGATTTAATCAGTTTCGGCTCGGCTGTCAATTATTTAGTGGAGACGCCATTTACCGATCTTCTGCAAAAAATGTATTTATCTTTGCTTTAACAGTTGTTTTTAGTCTTGATCAATTGTGGATTATGTTAATGGTTAAGGGAAAGTCGGACACAGTGCAGAAATGGAGTCAATTTTATATAAAAGAAATACTTTTGACACTTCAAAAGAATCAATTCTCAGATTCCGCTCTTTGATTCATTCCAAGAGGCAACTCAACCAAATCATTCCTTCAAAAAGGTTCATACAGTTTTAACAAATATGCATGAATCAGGATAACAGGTAAGTGAAACTGAATGAAGTGTCAGTCATTTCCTGGCTTCTGGAAGTCCCGCCTTGTCTCCTGCTTTTGATTCCAGGTTCCTGCAAAATACTAAGAATTTAGAAAGAAAATTCCTAAGAATTTCAAAAACTTGCTGTTTTGTCCTACAATTCTGTGTAGGATTTACTCACTTGACCATTATATGAATTTTAAAAAGGAAATAGATAAGTAATAGGGACAGAAAAATGACAACAAATGTGCAATCAAACATGTTTAGGAGCAATGGTTTATTATACCAAAGATAAGTAGGTTGAGTATTCTGAACATATCTAGAAGATACTATCTTGTAGGCAGTGGTGGGTTTCAATTTTTTTTACTACCGGTTCTGTGGGTGTGGCTTGGTGGGCGTGGTTTGGTGGGCGTGGCAGGGGAAGGATACTGTAAAATCTCCATTCCGTCCCCAATCCAGGGGAAGGTTACTACAAAATCCCCATTTCCTCCCAATCAACTGAGACACAGGAGGCAGAGAACAGATGGGGGCGGGGCCAGTCAGAATTTTTACTACCGGTTCTCCGAACTACTCAAAATTTCCGCTACCGGTTCTCCAGAACTGGTCAGAACCTGCTGAAACCCTCCTCTGCTTGCAGGTCAGGGGTGTCAAACTCAATTTCCACTGAGGGCCGCATCAGGATTGTGTTTGACTTCTGGGGGGGCGTGGCCAGCTCAATGTCATTCATGTCGGGGGCGCCTGTGGTGGCCCGAGCGCTCTACTAGCAAAAACGGGCTCCTGAGCTCAGTTTTTGGCTGCCCTGGCCTCCTGCAACCCACTGCCAGTGAAAACAGAGCTCAGGAAGGCCACACGCGGCCCTCTCAAGCACTGTTCTCGCTGGCAGAAGCACTGCGGGCCGGTCCTTCCCTGTTTCCAGGGTGGTCCCGCGGACCAGATCTAAGTACTCCACAGGCCCGATTCGGCCCCGGGCCTTGTGTTTGACACCCCCGTTGTAGGTTGTGAGCAGTGGTGGGTTGCCCCCGGTTCGCACCGGTTCTATACTTTACTACCGTTGCGAACCAGTAGTAAAGGTAAGTAGGACCCACCCCTGGTTGTGAGGTAGAAAAATAAAACTGAAGGTTTTACCATTAGGTTCATTCAGGACATTTGAATCCTCCCCCCAACCTGATGTTCTCCAGATGCTTCTGAACCTCCCATGATTTTATAACAATGTACATTTTGTTCCCAACACACCTGGAGGGCAAACCCCGATCTACACCATTTCCAATCTACCATACGATGATCCCATCCTTCCTTTCCCTTTCCTAAAGGGTCTCGGGCAGAAGCCAGGGAAGCTGATTTTGCATCTCCGCACAATTCCCTCGTTAGTTTGCAAATCTCTAATTAAAAGAACCCCACCTACTAAAGTGGGGAACAGATGACGCCATGGGCCAAGCGCTTACAGGAAGGGCTGGGAAGAAAGCAGCCTGGGAATTAGCAAAGAACCGAGGAAGGCACAGAGCGGAGGAGCAGCTCCAGGGGAAGGACTGTTTTAGACTGTTTTAAAAAAGAGAGAGAGAATGAAAAGACACCCGGGGTTGGGATGCTTGCACACCGAGCAGGTTCTTCAAAGTGCAGCAATCTTGAAGAGGCCTCGAAATGGAAGAAAATTCATTAAGAGATGGGCTCAGTTCCAGGAAGCTAAGATGATGAAGGCAATGCAAGGACAGTCCAAAAGATGACTTCCAGGAGTCTCTCCGTTTAGAGTCGCGTTATGAGCTGAGATGTTCTGATGAAGGCAGAACCTGCTCAGGTAGAAGCAACATTCGCAACATAAATCAACAGCGCCCCAAAGCACAAAGCAGCCTTTCCTTCCATAGGGCTCTCCAAATGTTCTCCCACAAGTTTGTTTGTTTGTTTGTTTGTCAAACATGTACAAGATAGCAGGTATAGGTATAAACACAAACAAAGGAAGTAAGTACAGATAAATGGGGGACAATAGAGCCTTGGTGGGGCAGCAGACTAAAGTGCTGTTAAGTAGCACCAGCTGCCTGCAATTACGGCCAGTTCGAATCTCACCAGGCTCAAGGTTGACTCAGCCTTCCATCCTTCCGAGGTAGATAAAATGAGGACCCGGATTGTGGGGGCAATAAGCTGACTTTGTATAAAAAAGAACACTGCTTAGGGGGGGGCCAAAAGCCCTACTAAGCAGGTATATACAACAAAGTATGAAGGCTATTGCTTAACGCATTGTAAGCCGCCCTGAGTCACCCTTATATATAAGTATAAAAAATGTCAGGGATTGATGAGAGAATATGTGGGAGCTTGCTTTTTTTCTATCAGCTTTGAAAAACAAAAGTTTGCATACGGAGAGAAGGCGCAGTGGTTAGAGTGCAGTACTGCAGGGTACTTCTGCTGCCTGCCGGCTGCCTGCAATTCGGCAGTTCGAATCTCACCAGGCTCAAGGTTGACTCAGCCTTCCATCCTTCTGAGGTGGGTCAAATGAGGACCCAAATTGTTGGGGGCAAGAGGCTGACTCTATCAACCGCTGAGAGAGGGATGTGAAGCACTGTAAATCTGTATGTAAGTCTAAGTGGTATTGCTATTGCTATGGGGTATAGCACAAATACATGAATCTTTAGCAGGTTGCTAAAGAAGAGCAGCTACAGGTAGTCCTTGACTTACAACAGTTCATTTAGTGACTGTTCAAAGTTACAACGGCACTGGAAAAAAGTGACCATTTTTCACAATTATGACCATTGCAGCATCCCTGTGGTCATGTGATTTACATTTGGATGCTTGACAACCGACTCACATTTATGTCCTGGAGTCCTGTGATCCCCTTTTGCGACCTTCTAACAAGCAAAGTCAATCGGGGAAGCCAGGTTCACTTAACAACCGTGTCACTAATTTGACAACTGCAGTGATTCACTTAACAAACGTGGCAAGAAAAGTCATAAAATGGGGCAAAACTCACTTAACAAATGTTTCACTTATCAACATAAATGTTGAGCTCAATTGTGGCCGTAAGTTGAGGACTACCTATACAGAGGTGTTTTTCAACCTTGGCATCTTTAAGATGTGTGGACTTCAACTCCCAGAATTCTTCATCCAGCCATGCTTTTAGCCAGGAAAAACTATTCATAGTATCATAGTCAGGGGTGGGTTCTAAATTTTTTTACTACCGGTTCTATGGGCGTGGCTTATTTTGTGGGCGTGGCTTGATGATCATGTGACAATTCTTTAGGATTTAGCAGAGGTACTGGTCTATCAGGCTTTTAAATGCTTGCAGAGCTGTACCGGTCTACTCATTTGTTTTTGGAGGCACTGGTCTACCCATTTATTTTTGCAGACATCGGTCTACCCATTTATTTTCTTTTAACACTGATCAGCTGTAGGGTGGCCCTTTGAAGCCCACAGCAAGAGTTTAAAGAGTTTTTTTCCCTCTAGCTGATAGCTGGGACTCAGGAGGCAGCAATAGCTTGAGGGTGGGACCAAATAAAAGGTAAGAATAATGCAGGGGGTAGGGAGCGGCGGGGGGCAGAACCGGTTCGGTGACGTCATATCGTCACCGCTACCAGCTTGGCCGAACTGGACCGAACCGAGAGGAACCCACCATTGATCATAGTGCTGGAAGGGGCTTTGGAGGTCTTCTAGTCCAACCCTCTATTGTCTCTGATTGTTTCTTGTCTACAATCTTTCTTGCAAAGAATATTTTTGAAAACATACGGTATGTCTTCAAATTCACCTCTTTTTAATGGAGAAGGATACTGAATAATAGAAACGCTTCCATTCCTGCAGAGGGGTGTTATATCTCTCTTAAACGTTCATTTTAAAATAACTTGTTATCCATTTCATCTAATCTAGTCCTCTGCCAAGAAATTGTGTGTTTCATCTTGCACTTCAAACCACTAACAAACATAACTTGCACCACTTTCAGAGGCAAACAGTTAATACCGAATCATAAAAAAATTATTTCCAACTAATAGGTTTACTCATTAAAGGTAATTTTAAAAGGTAATAATGGATTGTTGGTCTGCTGGGTTTTATTATAGAAAATTCCAAGTAGTTTGAAGCAACTGTAAAATTGAGCCGAGGTGGCGCAGTGGTTAGAGTGCTGTACTGCAGCTACTTCAGCTGACTGTTAGTTCAGCCGATCAGCGGATCAAATCTCACCGGCTCAAGGTTGACACAGCCTTCCATCCTTCCGAGGTAGGTAAAATGAGGACCCAGATTGTTAGGGGCAATATGCTAATGCTAATGCAATATGCTAATATGCTAACTTTGTAAACCGCTTAGAGAGGGCTGTAAAACACTATGAAGCGGTATAGAAGACTAAATAAATAAAAAAAAATCATTTCGGGAATAAAGGAAAATGAAAATCGGAAACCTGGTAGATTTGGAGACTGAAACAAGGCAGCTCCTAAGTAAGACAGTGATTCAAATAGATTCAACTAGAATAAAGTAATCCTAAAGAAAATTAGCTTTAACAAATGAACAAGCATCTGCAGTGTTATGAAAATAGTCTATATCAGGGGTGTCAAACATAAGGCCCACTGGCCGGATTTGGCTCACGATGTGGTTGGATCTGGCCCTTAGTGCCGTCCTGGAAAATGTAAGGAGTCAGCCTGTGTGGCTTTGGCCCAGTCTACCCAATGCAAAGAGGAAACATGCCAATAGTTTGGGGAGTGGCGTCAAGCTGGCCACACCCGCCCACTCAGCCACGCCCACCTGCCCCACCCCAAGGTCAACCACAGCCCTGATGTGGCCCTCAATGAAATTGAGTTTGACAGCCCTGCTCTATATGTATGGAAAATATATGTTGTTAGTTGCGAAGTTGTGTCCGATCCATCGTGACCCCATGGACAACGTGCCTCCAGGCCTTCCTGTCCTCTACCATCCTCTGGAGTCCATTTAAGCTCACGCCGACTGCTTCAGTGACTCCATCCAGCCACCTCATTCTCTGTCGTCACCTTCTTCTTTCGCCCTCAATCTTTCCCAGCATTAGGCTCTTCTCCAGTGAGTCTTTCCTTCTCATTAGGTGGCCAAAGTATTTGAGTTTCCTCTTCAGGATCTGGCCTTCTAAAGAGCAGTTGGGGTTGATCTCCTCTAGGACTGACCGGTTTGATTGCCTTGCAATCCAAGGGACTCGCAGGAGTCTTCTCCAGCACCAGAGTTCAAAGGCCTCCATTCTTTGGTGCTCAGCCTTTCTTATGGTCCAACTTTCACAGCCATACATTGCAACTGGGGAAACTATAGCCTTGACTATACACACTTTTTTTTGTAGGATGATGTCTCTGCTTTTTAGTATGCTGTCTAGATTTGCCATAGCTTTCCTCTCCAGGAGCAAGTGTCTTTTAATTTCTTGGCTGCAGTCCCCATCTGCGGTGATCTTGGAGCCCAGGAAAATAAAATTTGTCACTACCTCCATTTCTTCCCCATCTATTTGCCAGGAATTGAGAGTGCCGGATGCCATGATCTTAGTTTTAAGATCAATATTGAGTTAAATATTGAGTTTCAAGCCAACTTTTGCACTCTCCTTCTTCACCCGCATCAAGAGGCTCTTTCATTCCTGTTCACTTTCTGCCATTGTGGAGTACATCTAGCTATTTCTCGGCTACAGGTAGTCCTTGATTTACAACCATTCATATAGTGACCATTTGCAGTTATAGCAACACTACAAAAAGAGACTTATTGACTGGTCCTCGCACTTATGACTGCTGCAGTATCCCCCAAGTCACAGGATCAAAATTGGAGTGCTTGGCAACTGAATGTATTTATTATGGCTGCAATATCCCAGGGGCCCTATGGCCGCCATTTGCAAACTTTCCAGCTGGCTTCCCAACACACGAAGTCAATGGGGGACACCAGATTGTCTTAAGAATTCCCTGATTCACTTAGTAACTTCAGTGACTCCCTGAACAACCGTAGCCAAAAGGGTCATAAAATTGGACACAGATCATTTAACAACTGTCTTGCTTAGCAAAGGAAGTTCTGGCCGCCAATTGTGGTTGAAAGTCAAGGACTACCTGTATACAGAGGCCTTGGCATCACAAATGTGGAAGGAAGAGAAGATTGTCAAAATTTAATCCATGATGGAATATTTCACACCATGGTGGCGCAGTGGTTAGAATGCAGAACTGCAGGATAACTCACTGCCTACAACCAGCAGTTCGATAATCACCGGCTCCAGGTTGACTCAGCCTTCCATCCTTCCGAGGTGGGTAAAATGAGGACCCAGATTGTTGGGGGCAATAGGCTTATTTTGTAAACCACTTAGGGCTGTAAAGCACTGTGAAGCGGTATATAAGTCTAAGTGCTATGGCTGTTGCTATTTTAAGGATGTTCACATCACATTTTAAAACCCAGTACTAAAATCTAGATTACAAAGCACAAGGAACCATAATTTTGCGAGTATTGAGGCTACCGCTTGCTGCTGAAAATTAATTTAAAGAAACCTACCCTGTTTCCCCAAAAATAAGACCTCACCGAAAAATAAGTCCTAGCATGATTTTCAGGATTCTCGTAATACAAACCCTACCCCCAAAATAAGCCCCGGTTAAGATTGTCAGATCAATGCATTTACTATTTTCCCAAAAATAAGACCTAACCAGAAAATAAGCCCTAATGCATCTTTTGGAGCAAAAATTAATATAAGATTAATATTTTCGGGGAAACACAGTAGATAGGTGGTGTAAAGCAAATATGTTCAACCAAGAGCTCACAACCATTCTGAGTCTCTGGACTTTTTCTCTAAAAGAAAAAGTTCTGGTAAAAGGTCTGAAACGTGCCTTCCTTCAGAAGATAGGTCATTGTCTTCTTATCTGGCATCGATGATATTACATAGTTTGGTAATGAAACATCTGTAGGGAAACCACCAAGCTCAGAGAGCACCAAGGACCCTATGATTCAACTCTGAGCTACAAATATTATCTTCTGTCAGCAAAGTCATTGTTGGGAATAATTTCTATGATTAAGATGATTGTTTTGCTGAGAATGTTGTTTTTATTTCAGGCAATACCAATACTAACTGATGACTGATGTACCACTTACGCAATGGCAAAAGAATATGTCCAAATTTGTCTGCCAAGGCACGAAATTAAGAATTAAATGGAAATTGCTGCAAGATGCCAAAAAAACAAGGGTTTAGGACAGGGGTGGGTTCTACTTACCTTTACTACCGGTTCACATTGTGCCCATGCACGTGCTCTTTTGTGCATGCGCAGATCGCCTATGATGACGTCCGGGTCAGTAGGCGGAGCCTCCCGCCAGTTTTACTACCGGTTCTTGCGAACTGGTCTGAACCGGGGGCAACCCACCACTGGTTTAGGATTATAAGACTTCAAATTATATTTTGTAGCTCTTTGTTTGGAGTGAGTGACTTTGAGAAATAGGAGGTTAATGGAACTGGAGGGACATGATTTAAGATTTGGCTGGCCCAGCTACTTGCGGTATAATAAAGTTAAAGTCAATTTAAGTTTTAAAAATCATTTCATTAGAGGAGCCATATTGTGAATCTGAAATAAGTATAAGGCAATATTGTCTCCTAAAACCCCTTTATGGTTCAAGAAGGTTTTTAACAGAAGAAAAATTATAGTTAAACAAACTAATTAATTTATGTTGATATACTGATTTTTTTTTCTTCAAGGAGAATTTAAGTTAAAAAGAAGACTTGGAATTGGAAGGTTGTAAATGTCATTGGTTTTCCTGTGTTCAGCTAATGCAAAGATTTAAATTTGATATAAAGAGTTATGACTCTGAAAATGGTAAAGAGTCATGTAGACTTGTCTACATATGATGATCATATTATTGTTAAATGGAACAAACCTTTACTGAAAATGGAAACAGAGGACGGACAAGTTAGAGGTGATGTGATAAAATTGGCAAAAAAAAAAAAATAGGCGAATACGTAGAAGAAACAGTTAAATGTACACTGTATTATAATCTTAAAGCCAACTTTGGTAAAAAGACACATAGCTGTTATTATTTTTTCTCTCAGAAAATTTATTTTCTACTGTAGCATGGCTACAACAATATTCAATACGGTAAGCTTTCTGTTAGTTAATCAATTGCAATCGTATGTGGGATTTATTTATTTACCTTCCGTGTTGCTGAAATGCATTCACTCATCTGGTGAGTGAAAACAGTGGGAGGTTTCAAAGAAAAACTTTATTATGTCCAAAGACTAACATAAAGGAAGTTTCAAAGCTCAGCTGTTATCTTCAGTGAAATCCTAAACACACCAAGAACAGTTTGATAATGCTTTCATTAGAAAGGTGATGAATGGAAATTACATTTCAAATAACTTCTATTGCCCCCACTTTCTGACAAAACTCTGATCTCAAAGTAATAAAAACCTACAATATGACAAAATCCATTGAAAATGGCAAATATCACCCAGAAGTAGAAAGACACACACACAGGCAGAGGAGAACGTTGAGTAAATCTGAAAAATCAAAAGTAAACAAAATTAAAACTTGCAAGGGATATGGAAATTATTTCTTCTTCAAGGTGTGTTCTTTCTTGTGCTCTATAAATCAGTGCTTTTGAAGTTAGTTAAATTACAGCAAAAACCATGTCTTTGCCTGTAGGGATAAAAAAAAAAGTAGAATTGATGCAGGGGTTTAAAATTATAGCACATATCTATTAACCGCATGATCATAAAAACATGGATGACTGAAGAGCAATTTGTGTGTGTTTCAAGTATGCAAAAGGAGGAAGACTGTAAGGAAAGGCAGCCCAGTTAAAAAAGGCTGATGTTATAATGTTGTAATAGACACATTGAGTAAATAAACACATGTGAGGATTAGTGATTGATTCTATTTGGAGAATGCTTCTATAGTCATCTTCTAGCGTACTGAGCCAACCTACCACCATTCATTTAGTGGCCGTCCGGAATTACGGCACTGAAAAAGTGACTTATGACCATTTTTCACACTTTACAACCATTGTAGCATCTCCATGGTCAAAATTCAGAAACTTAGGCAACTGGTTCACATTTATGACGGTCGCAGTGTCCTGGGGTCCTTTAATTTAATTAATTTAATTTAATTAATTAAATTTATATGCCGCCCCTCTCCGAAGACTCAGGGCAGCTCACCATACATTTAAAAAATCATTATAAAAAGACACTGAAAAATTAAAAAACATTAAAAACTTTGATCATCTTTTGTAACCTTCTGACAAGCAAACTCAATGTCGAAGCCTAATTCATTCATTCGTTTTACTAGCTTAACCACTGTAGTGATTCACTTAATAATTGTGGCAAGAAAGGTCATAAAATGCAGCAAAACCTCACTTAACAACTATTTTAGCAACAGCTTGATTGTGATTGTAAGTCCAGGGTGACCTGTGCCTTCTAGATTCTAGAAGTTCTAACCATGATGGACAATCCAAATTGGAAGAGTTCCAGATTCAGGTTTTGATATTCTTCAACTTAATTTGTGCTTTATTCTTGAGAGATCTCTAAAGTGTTTCTCAATGAAGCGTAAAGCTGCATATACAGCTCTTCTTCCTGTTCAAATAACCATCACCAGTGGACAATTATAAGAGCCTCACAATTCCATCCTGAGTTTGTGCTCCTGTGGATTAGTTGTATAAGATTGGTTAAATCAGATGAAAGATTCGTCTCTCGTTTCTGGAAAGAGTGCACAGAGGAGCAACAAGAATGATTATGGGGCTGGAGTTTAAAACATATGAAGAACGATTGCAGGAACTGGGTATGTCTAGTCTAATGTAAAGAAGGAGTTGGGAGATATGATAGCAGTGTTCCAATATTTGAGGGACTCCTACAAAGACGAGGCGGTCAAACTATTTTCCAAAGCACCAGAAGCAGTGGTGAAATCATTTTTTTTTTTTTACAATCGGTTCTGTGGGCGTGGCTTGGTGGGCATGGCAGGGGAAGGATACTGCAAAATCTCCATTCCCACCCCACTCTGGGGCCAACCAGAGCTGGTATTTACCGGTTCTCCGAACTACTCAAAAATTCCGCTACCGGTTCTCCAGAACTTGTCAGAACCTGCTGGATTTCATCCCTGACCAGAAGGCAAGACAAGAAACAATGGATGGAAACTAACCAAGGAGAGAAGCAACCTAGAGCTAAGGAGAAAATTCCTAAAGGTGAGATCAATCAACCAGTGGAACAACTTGCCTCCAGATGTTATGGGTGCTCCATCACTGGAGCTTTCAAAAAGAGACTGGTTGGACTAGAAGACCTCCAAGGTCCCTTCCAACTCATATTATTCTATCTTAAACTGCCTTCTATGTCTATGTTAGTAACTAGTAATTCAGCTAACAGCTCATTAGCAGGCCAAGCAAAATAGAAATGACGTATACAATGAAGTAATAGCTATGTTACTGTCATGCACTCGGAACAAAAAAAATTCTTGCATTTGAATCCTTTTCAAGATTCAAACCATTGTGAAAAAAATCTACCTTGATCCTAAACACTAAATGCTTTTTAGAATGCAATTTTTTTTCATCCTCCAATCTTAAATCTCCTGTTGTTCTCTGGGCACAATAGACAATTATGAGTAAATATGGATTGTGCTATACGTAAATGGTTTGTGCACATTTCTTATTTTTAGTAACCATGTTCATCAAACCTGACTTTTTGAAATGCATTATTTATTTACTAAATTTTGTACATCGCCCATCTCAGCTAAGTAACTTTCCTATCTAGGATAACAGAACATCAGTTAACCCCTTAGGGTGCTTTGGCCTTAGAAGCACAAGTTGTTAAGACGTCTACTTTTTTAGAATTCCCCTTTAACAAATACTTTTAAGACATGTTTATCATATAACAACACCCTTCAGATGGCCTTGGCATTTCTCTGACGCTGATAAAAGCACCTGCTCTAGATACCAAATCAGATTAACTGCAATAAATTCGATGAGGAATGCAGATTAATAGTTCTTCCTCCTTCTTCGACATTTCTGGTGTCATTGGATTTGAAGATTGTACATTTCATTCCTGAATCAAGGGACAGAGACAAGTAAATCAGGGTAGAACTTCAGTGACAAACAGAGGTATTTGTATCATCAGCTTCGCTTCATTTCCCTTAA
Source organism: Ptyas mucosa (assembly GCA_012654045.1). Taxonomy (NCBI): domain Eukaryota; kingdom Metazoa; phylum Chordata; class Lepidosauria; order Squamata; family Colubridae; genus Ptyas; species Ptyas mucosa. Next base: position 39,663,447 of record WNWU01000007.1, on the reverse strand, counting down.
AAAAAAACTACAAAAAACTGGGTGCAATCAGTTCCTGAAATTTTGACAGCGAAATTCTTGGCTGCTTTGAAAGCGTTCTTAATTGGGTCTAGGGCAATTCACCGCAGCCAACTTGCCACGGGAAACTTGCCATGGCCAACTCGCCGTGGGACAAGAGTTACACTAATATCAAGAAATGGTGTGGCATAGAATCATTTAACAAAGGTGCCTAAAGAAGGACAAAATGAACTGTGAACGAAAATTTAAAATTACTTTTTAAGATTATTTTAAATACGTAAATAGAATTGTTGAATTGTCCCGTGGCATGTTGGCTGTGGGAAGTTGTCCCGTAGTGAACTGGCCGTGGCTATTTGGCTACGGTGAGTAGCCTGTCGTGAGTTGTCCCATTCCGTTCTTAAAGGTAAAGGTTCCCCTTGCACATATGTGCTAGTTGTTCCTGACTCTAGGGCACGGTGCTCATCTCCGTTTCAAAGCCGAAGAGCCAGCGCTGTCCGAAGACGTCTCCGTGGTCATGTGGCCAGCATGACTCAATGCCAAAGGTGCATGGAACACTGTTACCTTCCCACCAAAGGTAGTCCCTGTTTTTCTACTTGTATTTTTTACGTGCTTTCAAACTGCTAGGTTGGCAGAAGCTGGGACAAGCAACGGGAGCTCACCCCGTGACACGGCACTAGGGATTCAAACCGCTGAACTGCCGACCTTTTGATCGACAAGCTCAGCATCTTAGCCACTGAACCATCGCGTCCCTTATTCTGTTCTTAATCATCCTTGTATTTGTGTGCACACATAGCTGCTTTGCTTTGTTGGCACTCCTAGCATGTGAATTGTCTCTGTGTGTGCACATTCACACAACAACAAGCAAGACATGGCTTGGAAGCAGTTGGGCCAAGACTTCCAAACGATACATTTACTTTCCTGCTTCAAGAAGCATTTTACTCCACTCGAGGCTTTTTGTAAAGCATCCCTTTCAAATAGTTTGCCCAGCATTGCTCGCGATCGTCATCCGATCTTCATTCCCAAACCACAGCCAAGGCAGGACCAGAATGCTAGCGAAACCCACAAAACGTCGCATCTGGAGGTTGCACACTGAAGCCATTTGCTGCCTTGTGTTCTATTTGAGCTTGTAACATTAGCTGAAGAACAGGATACAAATGCAAGGAATTACTGTTCGCCCACCGTGTATCAAACCCATCTGGAGAAAATGAACCGGTGGGTGATTGCTCCAAAGCAACTATCCCTTGAAGGTCTACTACTTTTAGATTGGGCATTCTCCAAAATTGGTGCTTGTTTGAAGGGACTAGACAAGGACATATATGGATTTCATTTTTATTTAGAAAGGAATAATATTTCTTGCAAGGGAAACAAAAGCGCCATTGCCTTCTCCAACAAATTTGCGCGCAAAACATAACCAAAGTAAATCAGTAGTAGTCTTATGATTTTAGCTTCCGGTGATGTGTCTGGTTTGATACTCATTTCCAATAGTAATTAGTAATTCAGCTAACAGCTCGTTAGCAAAGCAAAGTAGAAAAGAAGTATGAAAATGAAGGCGTATTTGATGATTGTTAGTGGTGGGACTGCAAAACCCAATTTTAGTTTAAAAACATTTAGCCGTTTTGATTTACTAACTTGTTTTGAAGTCAGTGGTTCTTTAAACTCTCTCCCAATGTCTTTCTGAAATGATCCTTCCTAACGACGTTTCTACACAGATCTTGTAGAATGAGGATCGAATTCCCCATCAGATTGGGTAGATGAGTTCTCTACATTTCTCCTTGGAAAGCAGATGTTCTGTATCAATTTCTCAATTTCTTTTCTCTTAGTAGCGAAAGTGACAGCTCTCCTAAAAATGCCCTGGGTGAACGTGTCTGCTTGAGGTTTTCCTTGGGGTAGACCAAAGTGTGGGAAGCCAGAGAGATTGCCGACTGTGAAGTCCCTGGTATTATCTGAGCTTGGTTGATTTTTGCAGACGTTTCGTTACCAAACTAGGTAAAAGCATCAGTGTTAAAAGGGAGTGGGTTTGCTCTCATTTTATATACTAGTGGCTTGCTCTGTCAGTCTTGGTGGGAGTGTTCTTGGTAGTTTCTTAATTAGGCTGTGGTTTATTATTTGTCTGAATTAGTACTTCCTTCATTGATGTATTGTTTACTTGTTTGGTCTAATGTTAATCTTAGTATTAATCTCTACTCATCTGGGTGTTGATTGCTGGTGAGGTGCTTTGGTCTTTTTGGTTTGCTTTTTGGCTTTTTAATTACATCATCTGACTGGTATATAGATGTTGTTTATCTCTATGTGCTATCGATGGCCAGTTTGTCTGTATGCCATGCTTCAGGAATTTTCTAAATTTTTTTGGATCTGGCTTGGTCAAAATCACTCCCACCAATACTGCAAGGCAAGCCAGTAGTACACTAATAATGAGAGCAAACCCCACTCCCTACTAACATTTATGATGTTACCTAGTTTGGTAATAAAATGCCTGCAAGAAAACAACCAAGCTCAGAGAGCACCAAGGACCTCACAAGTTCAACCCTGAGTTATAAACATTCTCTTCTATTATATTGCAAACAGTTGGAGAGAGAATAATGCAATGAAAGGTAATTCCCACAGCAAGGGCACCTGAGAATTTCTTTGGCATTCGCTTTTTATTTCTTTTTGAAAACTGTCCAAAGCAATTTTATTTTAAAATTAATACATCTGCCCTGCACTAAGTTCTTGTGTGAGAAATCTACATCAAGCGGCAGAAATTATGGGAATGGATGGGATGGAGGTTACCAGCACACAATATATAAAGGTAAAGGTAAAGGTTCCCCTCGCACATATGTTTTAGTCGTTCCCGACTCTAGGGGGCGGTGCTCATCTCCATTTCAAAGCCGAAGAGCCAGCACTGTCTGAACACATCTCCATGGTCATGTGGCTGGCATGACTAAATGCCAAAGGACACGGAATGCTGTTACCTTCCCACCAAAAGTGGTTCCTGTTGTAGTCCACCAGCAGCCTGAGGAGCTGGCAGAAGAGTTGGACAGCGATGAGGCTGAGGAAGAACATGGGCCAGTCCTGGAGGCTGGGGAAGGCCTGGATGAGGGCTCTGCGTCAGAGGCAGAGATGAGGCCACGGCCATCTGGGAGCGATGCACGGACTCCAGAGCCCCCAGAGTTGGACAGCAGAGAGGCAGAGGAACAGGAGGAGTTTGTTCCTAGTGCACGCATGCGCAGAGCTGCCAGAAGGCAAGAGCAGCTAAAGCAAAAGGGATGACTTGGGAGTAAGGCAGGGGTGGGTTCTACTTACCTTTACTACTGGTTCGCAATGGGATCGCGTAATGGGGTGAGCTCCCGTGACTTGTCCCAGCTTCTGCCAACCTAGCAGTTCGAAAGCACGTAAAAAATGCAAGAAGAAAAATAGGGACCACCTTTGATGGGAAGGTAACAGCTTTCCATGCACCTTTGGCATTTAGTCCTGCCGGACACATGACCATGGAGACGTCTTCGGACAGTGCTGGCTCTTTGGCTTTGAAACGGAGATGAGCACCACTCCCTAGAGTCGGGAACGACTAGCACATACGTGCGAGGGAAACCTTTACCTTTATCTTTACCCAGAATAGGTCATATCTTCTTAAAAACATGTTGTTCTTTCTTGGGCCTAAAGAAAACCGGACGTGCCATTTGTCCATTGGTTAAAAAAATGCCAATTTTAGTAATCTGCATTCCCAAGTGCAGGAAAAGTTGTTAAATTTAAAGTCCACCTAAAGGAGCTGAAATCCATGAACATTTGAGCATCTTTCCAAACCCAAGAGGCCATAACATTCCAATTTCACGCCTTGGCCCAGGGGCAGCCGTTTAAGTAAATTTGAACTACAGGTAGTTCTTGACTTATGACCACAATTGAGGCCAATATTCCTGCTGCTAAGTGAAGCATTTGTTAAGTGAGTTTTGCCCCCATTTTACAATTTTTCTTGCCACTGTTGTTAAGTCAATCTGCTGTTCCCCCCTTTGATTTTGCTTGTTGGAAGGTCGCAAAAGGGGATCATATGACCCTGGGACACAGCAAATATGAATCAGTTGCCAAGTATTTATATTTTGAGCATATGACCATGGGGATGCTTCAATGGTTGTTAAGTGTGAAAAAAGGTCATAGGTCACTTTCTGCAATGATGTTGTAATTTTGAATGGTCACTAAGTGAACAGTTGTAAGTGGAGGACTGGCTGTATTTCCCCCAATTTTGCCTGTTGGCAGCTGAGAGGAAAATGAAGGAGAGTGGGACAACTTAAAATTACCTATCTGAGCTTTAATAGCCCCATTCTAGAATCTAGATTAGTGGTGAAATGTAAAATTTGGTTCTGTGGGCGTGGCTTGGGGGGGGTAATGTGACTGGGTGGGCATGGCCAACTTTTTTTTTTAACTTTTAAAAGCATTTTTTCTACAACCTCTTCAGCAGAAGAGGTTGTAGAAAAAATGCTTTGAAAAGGCTCTGATGATCCCAGCTGAGTTGCCTGATTGTCAGAGGCTTTTTTTTTTTTACTTTTAAAAGCCTTTTTTCGGCTGAAGAAGAAATGCTTTTAAAAGTTTTTTAAAAAAGCCTCTGATGATCACACGGCTTGGGCGGTGGGCAGGGATTTTTGCTACGGGTCCTCCCAACCACCTGCCGTCATCGCTACCGGATCGGGCGATCCGGTCCGAACCGGGAGCATTTCACCCCTGATCTAGATGTTTTGGGATTACAATTTCCTGAATTCCTAGCCTCATCCAAAATTGGAGGTCAAATGTGAAGCCACAATCCAGGCAACATCTTATAGATTATCAAAGATGGAAGGGACCTTGGAGGTCATCTAATCCAACCCCCCCCACCCAAGCATACCCTACCTACACCATTTCTAACAGATGGCCGTCCAGTCTCTTCTTGAAAGCCTCCAGTGATGAAGCTCCCACAACCTCTGAAGGCAACTTCTGTTCCATGGGTTGCTTGTTCTCACTGTCAGAAAATTTCTCCTTATTTCTAGGTTGAATTTCTCCTTGGTCAGTTTCCATCCATTATTCCTTGTCTGGCCTTCAGGTGCTTTGGAAAATAGCTTGACCCCCTCCTCTCTGTGGCAGCCCCTCAAATATTGGAAGACCGCTATCATGTCTCCCCTGGTCCTTCTCTTCACTAGATTAGCCATGCCCAGTTCCTGCAACCATTCATCGTATGTTTTAGCTTCCTGTCCCCTAATCATCTTTGTTGCTCTGCACTCTTTCTAGAGTCTCAACTAGTGGTGGGTTTCAAATTGTTTTACTACCGATTTTATTGGTGTGGCTTGGTGGGCATGGCAGGGAAAGGATATTGTAAAATCTCCATTCCCTCCCCAATCCAGGGGAAGGTTACTGCAAAATCCCCATTTCCTCCCGATCAGCTGGGACTTAGGAGGCAGATTATAGATGGGGGTAGGGTCAGTCAGAGGTGATATTTACCGGTTCTCCAAACTACTCAAAATTTCCGCTACCGGTTCTCCAGAACTGGTCAGAACCTACTGCAAACCCACCTCTGGTCTCAACATCTTTTTCTTATAGCGTGGTGACCAAACCTGGATGCAGTACTCTAGGTGTGGCCTCTCTGGATCTTTCTATATGATCTCAGCCTCACCAGGCTTGCCTGAAGATACCGCCCTACCTTACAGGGCTGTCGTGTCAAACGGCACCATCCTTTGAACCGAGGGCATGGAAAACCAGGGGAGGGGGGGGGGGAAGGACAGCTTTGGGTTCCTAGCAAGCAGCGCCGCCTTCCGTTCCCTCGCTGCGCCAAAAGAGCAGCTCACTCGAGGGTCCCACTCCCAAACTCCTCGCTTTACTAAAAAATCCGGACGGACAGATGTTTTTCCCGCTCCCAGATGTCTTCTCCAGCCCCCCTCCCCTCCTCAGCGCGATTGCATCCAGCAGCGGGCCGTCCGCAGCAGCCCCTCCCGGTTTTTTAAGCAGGACCTCGACCCACGGCTGGGTCGACAAAACCAAAACTCGCCCGGCTCTTCTTCTTCTTCTTCTCCCAACCTCTCCGGCCCGCCGCGACCGATCCAGCAGCAATCCACAGGGACAGCGGATCGCCTTGGCATCGCGGGCGGGCTTGGGCTTTGGCTTGGCTTGGCGGGTGGCGCGCGCAACCCCCTTCCCCTCACTTTCGCTGCGAGAGACTTTCCCTCGGCTCCGAGAGGAGGAGGAGGAGGAGGAGGAAGGAGGAAGGAGGAGGAGGAGGCGATTGGCTGCCGTTTCGCCGGCGCTTGCGAGTCCCGCCACACACGCACACGCCGTACAAAAACTCAGCCCAGGGCTGCGCCTGCCCCACTCGAGGCAGGGGCGAAGGAACCTGCCGGAGCTGTTGCTGTTGCGCGCGCGCGCACGCCGGCTTCTCTTTCCCCCTCGTCCCGCCGGCAAACACCGCGGGCAGGTTGAGAGACGCCCTTCCAGCCCCCGTCACCGCCACCGCCACCACCGCCACCACCACCACCACCCTCACCGCGCCAGACGACCTCCCTCCCTCACTGGTTTCCCTCAAAACCCACCGACCCCCGCCCCACCCGCGGCCGTGGCAGCGGCGAGGCTGGCTTGCGCTCGCTCCGGATTCGGACGGGCGGCTTGAGGAGCGAGCCAGTCCTCCTCCGGCACCCTCACCACCCCTTCAAAGGAAGCGGGGAGGCATGGCGGGCTCTCCGCGCGCGCTGCTCCGCTGGTGTTTTTGCCTCTGGTTGAGCTGTTGCAGCTTGGTAGCCGAAGGGTCCGTCGAGCGCCCGGGCGGGTTCGCTAAAGGGAGCGTAAGAGGAGAGCGCAAGAGCCGGACGTCCGAAACTGAGGCGGCGGAGCAGCTTTCCCCGCCGGTGGGCTCCTCCGACAAAGTGTCGGAACACATGCTGCGCCTTTACGTCCGCTACAGCGGCCGGAGTCGGGATTCGGAAGCGCCCGGAACGTCCCGGCTGTTTCATCTCCGTGAAGGCAACACGGTGCGAAGCTTCCGAGCGCTGCCGGCAGGTGAGTCACGCGCGGGAAGGGGAGCGCGGAAAGCGAGGTCGGAGGTGGTGGGAGGGGCGGGGAGGGGGACGCTTCCCTCAGCGCGAGGGTCCCGTTTTTGCGTCCAGCGAGAGCGGGATCGCTACGTCGGAGGTGAGGGGGGTGGGGGTTTGGGAGAGCGAGGCGCGTGCGGCTGCCGCCCCTTCGTGACAGGTGCGGCTCTCGCGGGGCTTCGCTCTCTTTCGCCCCCCCCTCCCCGCGGGGGAGGGGGGGGAGGGTTGGCGGGGGGGGGGAATTAAAAAGGGGGGGGGGAAGAATCTCGCTCGCGCCGGTTGCACGCGCAGGGTCGCGCGGCTGGGAGGGAAGAGTCGTTGCCTGCGCCGGAGGGCGAAGCATCCCGCCCTGGACCTCCCTCATATGTGGGTCGCTGAACCCCTTTGGATCCAATGCCCCATAGCTCTTTGCCTGCTAAACCAAACCTGTGCGTAGCCAGTGGTTAAAAAAGTTACACCAGAATTTGCCACAGTTCGTTCCTTCGAAGTTTACAAGGGCACTGAAAAAAAATGTGACTTTTAGGCAGGACCTGTTTTTCACAGTTTATGACCTTCGCAGCCTTCTGTGGTATAGTCAACCTTCAGATGCTTGACAACTGATTCATATTTATGACGGTTGCGATGGCCCGGAGGTCATTTAATTTAATTTAATTTCAGATGTGTATACCGCCCTTCTCCCTGAGGACTCAGGGCGGTGTACAGCCAAAATTAAAAAAACATAGAATAGGAACATTAAAAACAATTAAGAATATATATAAATTTGGCCCCATACATTAAAAAGGGACAAACCAATTAAAACATTTAAAATCATTTTTAAGTCATGGGATCCCCTTTTGTCAAATCTTCTGACAAGCAAAGTCAGTGGGGAAGCCAGATTCACTGGGTTACTAATTTTTTATCAACTGCAGCGATGCACTTCAACAACGGCAGCAAGAAAGGTTGTAAAATGGGGGCAAAACGGATCAAATGTTGTCGGTTAACAACAGAAATGTTGGGCTCGGTTGTGGTCATAAGTTGAGGACTACCTGTATAAGTAAAAAGTGAGGCGTCTTCAGTGGTGGGATTCAAGTAATTTAACAACCGGTTCTCTGCCCTAATGATTTCTTCCAACAACCAGTTTACCAAACTGCTCAGAAAGTTAACAACCGGTTCTCCTGAAGTGGTGCGAACCGGCTGAATCCCACCACTGGGCGTCTTTGGGGTGAACTGTGGGCACATTTCTAAGTCGAAGAAGGAAACTCTGGGGCTTTTTCTCCTGGGGCAACCTTCCAGGGACACTGGCTATAGTCCATGTTAAAATAGAAGTTGAAGCAAGTGTCTTGGATCAGTTTTAGGGATTAGAACTCTGTTCTGACAGGGAAGGAACTATGCCGACTTCAGTCTGACCTAAGCATGGTACATAAAATTATCTACCACAATGTCCTACCTGTCAATAACTACTTCAGCTTCAACCACAACAATACACAAGCAAACAATAGATACAAACTCAAGGTAAACCGCTCCAAACTCAGTTGCAGAAAGTACGACTTCAGCAACAAAGTGGTCAATGCCTGGAATGCACTACCTGACTCTGTTGTTTCTTCCCCCAAACCCTCAAAACTTTAACCTTAGACTGTCTACTGTTGACCTCACCCCATTCCTAAGAGGTCTGTAAGGGGCGTGCATAAGTGCACCAGCGTGCCTACCGTCCCTGTCCTAATGTTCTTTTTTACTTACTCTTTTCATGTATTCAAATTATGTTTATACTTTTACCTGTTATCTTATATATACTTGACAAATAAATAAATAAAATAAAATAAATAAAATAAGGTGGCCGGGAGCAAATGATAGAGGAGTTTCTTGTGTAAACAAAGTTTGTTTGCAGAAATACTCGGAGTTTCCATATCTTTCTAAAACGACTTCCCAGAGTTGTCAATCTTAGAACCTACAGAAGATCTGCTATAAGTGATTAAAAATAACAAGTGGAGGTAGGAAAAACAGCTCATGTCCAACTGAGTAAATCTTTAAAAAAAAAAATTAAAAGCAAAGTGTAGCCATGGGTTTACATTTATTTTTTAAATTTTGGATCTATTTTTTTCTCAGGTATAAATTAGATCCTGAGAAATTATTACATGCAGTAGAAAATTTGCGGCTGCTAATCCAGTTGCCCTGCTGAAGACACTTAACAGGCAGTGAATGAAAGTTCATTCAGACATCAGGATCTGCGGATCTCTTTTGCTTCTTGCTCCAGTGAACTCTAGAGGGATTTGGTGAATGATTTGGCAGCTGGACCAAGTCCAGAGTATGTGCTTGTCTCAAAATCTCTATTCAGAGATTTCCTTTAAGATACCTCCCCCACACCCAAACAATTCCTACCTGTTCAATTGAGAAAGCTATTCTTCAACGTGTATTTGAAATCTACAATTTACTAGCCAAATCTCAATCAATCAATCAAAATAGTCCAGTTCAACCCCCTGCTTAAGCAGGAGACCCTATACCATTTCAGACAAGTGGCTGTCCAGTCTCTTCTTAAAAACCTCCTGCGATGAAGCTCCCACAACTTCTGGTAGCAAGTTGTTCCACTGGTTAATTGTTCTCTTCTCCTTATTTCTTCTCTTAATCCTTAGTTAATTCTTCTCTAAAATCATCTCTTAAGAGCATTACTTAATCTTTTAACTGATTTATTATATATTCCTATAAAGCATTAGGTGCCTTATAATTAGAAGCTGTTGGAGTAGTATAAAAATGCAAAGCAGGGGTTGAAAACACTAATCCCACACCCAGTAAGTATAAATAAGAAGGAGAAAAAAATCAATAATAGTTCCACTTTGCACCTATTAAGCCTTTTTTGATGTAAGGGTTCAGCTTTCTAACCCAATCCTGCATATATATGCTTACTTGGAAATAAAATATGCCTAGCTCAGCATTTTAGTTAGAAGTAATCAGTTGGCTTATTAATATGATTAAGCACACAATAACACAGCACAGAACAGAGATAGCTATCACCAGTGGTTTTGCTTCATGTGAAGCAAGAAATTATATTGCTTCTGAGCAGGATAATCAGTCTGATAATTTATGTTCCTTCTGAACAATTCTTTGTCCGTTTCATTAAACAGCCCATTTACGCAGAGGTTAAAAGTAATTTGTTCCTCTTTATACTCTCTATGCATAAATTCTATGCAGCTCAGAATTTTATAGAGTTCTGAGAATTTCAGATCAATTCCACAAACCAAATTTAGTGTAGTGGTTATGATGCTGTCCTCAAAACCAGGGAAACAAGGAGGGAGAATAAATGTTATATATGTAATATTAATAAATACATATATGTGTGTGTATGTGTACACACACACACACACATATACTGACCTATATCCATCACCTTGACTTGTTTATAAAACACAATAAAGGCAGAATAAATACCTTTTTTAAAAAAACCCAGCCTTTTTTAATCCTAGACATCTGAGGAACTCAAAATCTTACATGTGAAAATCAGTGTCATTAGTTATTCTATCTCTGATGAATATTCTCTTAAGTTTTTTCTGCAGTCTGAAACCTAATTACAAAATTGCAATGAGACCCAGTATACTCTTATATTAGTATATTAGTAATACTCTTATATTAGCATATTTACAGGGCCTACAAGTCAGTTTTGCGTGCATCTGTTGCTTACGTAAAGAAATAAATGCAGTAGGCTACTGAATATGCAGTTAACCATAAGTTATTTTCAGCATGTCTCTAAAAACATATAGCTCTGTTTGGAATAATTGTAAGTTTGATGTGGTCTGGAAAAAATTCTACTGCAAGCTTTACAGGGGATTTAGCTATCCCCTAGATAAACTGCTGAAAATATTAACTTTTTTTGCACAATATATTTCGGGACCAAGGCATTCTTATAGAGATAGATGTTATTTCTTAGCAAAAGGATCTAGGCACGAATTGACATGGAATACTGAAGATAATTGAGAACTTATTGGATCTGCAACTTACACTGAAGTTTTACTCTGCTGCTCTATGTTAACTATCCCTCTCCTAGTGTTGACCCGTAAACAAAGTAATTCTGATGTCTTTTAGACCATTTTTAAAAAAAACAGCTCTGTTTCAGCAGCACAAAATGAATCCTGATCGATTCTAGATCTGATTTGAGGAGAGAGAAACTGTTTGGAGACTAGGATGTTTTTCTTTCTTAGACGGGGCAGGGCAATTAATTTTCCCAATTTTTCCCACATAACAAACTGGAACTGTTATCCAGGGCTGAACCAATAGGGCCGCGAAGCTGCAGAGGTATGCATGCATGCACATATGCAAACTGGGGAAAAAATAATAACAGTTGGCTTCAAAATAAAAGCAGTGCAGTTGTATTGCGTGCATTTCATTTCTAATTTCCGATTGACCTCACATGGGCCAAGGAGGGACAGCCAAAGGGCCAGATGTGGCCCAGGGACCATAAAAGGTCTTGCCTAGGTATATTTCTAACACATCTCCAGCACATTGAATTCTCCCACCACCAAAACTGAATTTGGCATGTTGGTTTTGCTGGCAGTAAATATGCTAATATAAGAGTATGAAATATTACTGGGTCTCATTGCAATTTTGTAATTAGATTTCAGACTGCAGAAAAAACTTAAGAGAATATTCATCAGAGAGAGAATAACTAATGACACTGATTTTCACGTATTGTATCTCTCTTGTGTGCAATTCTGAAATAGCCTACAGCAGTATTGGCAAACCTTTTTGGCACTAAGTGCTGAATTGGGAATTCCAGCGTGCATGCTGGAAACCAGAAGAACAGCTGCCTGGTGCACATGTGCGGCCGGGAAGATGATATTCCAGTTTCCAGTGTGCACATGCACGCCAGCCAGCTGGTCTTCACGCATGCATGTGCACCAGAAACCGGAACACCAGATGGCTGGTGGGCATGCGTGCATTGGAAACCGGAAGAGCAGCAGACTGGTGTGAGCATGCACGCCGGGCGGCTGCTTTTCTGGTTTCCGGCACTCCCATGCGTGTGAAGACCAGCTGGCTGGCACGCTGGAACACGGAAGAGCAACGGGCGACAGCTTGCGTGCCCAGAGAGATGGGTCTGTGTGCCACTTCCGGCACGTGTGCCATAGGTTCACCATCACAGGCCTCTAGCTCAGGAGTGTCAAACTGAGATCCGACCCGTGGGGTGTTTAGATCTGGCCTGCTGGACTGCCCTGGAAACAGCAAAGGACTGGCCCATGGTGCCTCTGCCAACAAAAACAGAGCTCAGGAAGTTGCAGAAGGCTGTCCCAGCCGAAAACAGAGACTGGGGGCCCGTTTTCACTGGCAGAGGTGCCCCCGACACAAGTGATGTTGAGTTGGCATGCCCACCCTGGCCACACCCACCCCGGCCCCCCAAGGTCAAACGCAACCCTGATGCTGCTCTCATCGAGTTTGACACCCCTGCTATAGCTGCTGAAAGCTTACAATATTCATAATTATTGCGTTCAGTGCAGGATTGATTGTAAGCCAGTTTTTTTCAGTGATCATGGTCATTTTGAATGGTCACTAAATGAACGATTGTAAGTCAAGGACTACCTGTAACATTGTTTGCCAGGGCAAGGTGTGTATTTTATTATTTCGAAGTGAGAAAGGGAGGTTGTTTGCATTCAATCATAGACCTATCAGGGCTACGAAAATATCTACAGACCCCTCACATCCTGGACATAAATTGTTTCAACTCCTACCCTCAAAAGACGCTATAGAGCATTGAACACCGGAACAACTAGACCAATGGTTCTCAACCTTCCTAATGCCACGACCCTTTAATACAGTTCCTCATGTTGTGGTGACCCCCAACCATAAAATTATTCCTAAGACCATTGAAAATATGTGTTTTCCGATGGTCTTAGGTGACCCCTGTGAAAGGGTCATTCGACCCCCAAAGGGGTCGTGACCCACAGGTTGAGAACCACTGAACTAAACACAAGGACAGTTTTTTTCCCAAATCTGCTAAACAACTAATTCCCGCAACACTATCAAATAATTTACTAAGACTGTATTACTATCTTCTTCTCATCCTTACTAGTACCTTTCTCTCCCCACTTATGACTATATCCATGTTGCTTGTATCTTTACAACTTATATTGTTTTTATTGTTTCTTATGATTTGATTGCTTATTAGTATCCGATGATTATCATTAAGTGTTGTATCTTATGATTCTTGACGAATATATTTTATTTTTTCTTTATGTACACTGAGAGCATTTGCACGAAAGACAAAGAGCCTGGTGGCGCAGTGGACTAAGTGCTGTTAAAGTAGCACTTAAGTTGCCAGCTGCCTGCAATTACTGCAAGTTCAAATCTCACCAGGCTCAAGGTTGACTCAGCCTTCCATCCTTTCTAAGGTAGGTAAAATGAGGACCCAGATTGTGGGGGCAATAAGCTGACTTTGTATAAATATACAAAAGTATGAAGGCTATTGCTTAACGCATTGTAAGCCCCCCTGAGTCTCTGGAGAAGGGCGGCATATAAATCAATTTTTTTAAAAAAATAAAAAAAAATCCTTGTGTGTCCAATCACACTTGGCCAATAAAGAATTCTATTCTATTCTATTCTATTCTATTCTACTCTACTCTACTCTACTCTACTCTACTCTACTCTACTCTACTCT
>WNWU01000007.1:39617349-39646950 GCA_012654045.1 Ptyas mucosa | reverse complement strand
GGAATGGAATGGAAAATATGGAATAGAATAGAATAGAATGGAATGGAATGGAATGGAATGGAATGGAATGGAATGGAATGGAATGGAATGGAATAAAATGGAATGGAATGGAATGGAATGGAATGGAATGGAATGGAATGGAATGGAAAATATGGAACGGAATGGAATGGAATGGAATAAAATGGAATGGAATGGAATGGAAAATATGGAATGGAATGGAATGGAATGGAATGGAATGGAATGGAATGGAATAGAATAGAATAGAATAGAATAGAATAGAATAGAATAGAATAGAATAGAATAGAATAGAATAGAATAGAATAGAATAGAATAGAATAACAGAGTTGGAAGGGACCTTGGAGATCTTCTAGTCCAACCCCCTGCCTAGGCGGGAAACCCTACACCACTTCAGACAGTTGGTTATCCAACGTCTTCTTAAAAACTTCCAGTGTTGGAGAATTCACAACTTCTGGAGGCAAATTGTTCCACTTATTAATTGTTCTAACTGTCAGGAAATTTCTCCTTAGTTCTAAGTTGCTTCTCTCCTCGATTAGTTTCCACCCATTACTTCTTGTCCTGCCTTCAGGTGCTTTGGAGAATAGCTTGACTCCCTCTTCTTTGGGGCAGCCCCTGAGATATTGGAAGACTGCTATTATGTCTCCCCTAGTCCTTCTTTTCATTAAACTAGACATACCCAGTTCCTGCAACCGTAATCCATTTAGGTTTAATGTAAGTACAGGAGTAGCAGTACAGGAATCCTCAATTTACAACAGCTCATTTAGTGACCGTTGGAAGTTGCAACGGCATTGAAAAGAGTGACTTATGACTGTTTTTCACACTTACGACAGTTGCAGCATCCCCGTGGTCACGTGATTAAAATTCAAATGCCTGGCAACAGGCATGTATTTAGGACGGTTGCAGTATCTTGGGGTGATCCCCTCTTGCGACCTTCTGACAAGCAAAGTCAATGGGGAAACCAGATTCACTTAACAACCATGTTACTAACTTAACAACCACAGTGATTTGCTTAACAGTTGTGGCAGGAAAGGCCGTAAAATGGGGCAAAATCTACTTAACAACTGTCCCGGTTAGGAACATAAATTTTGGGCTCAATTGTGGTCATTAGTTGAGGACTATCTGTATTTATATAGTCAGGATGATATCAGGATGCTTGAATGTTACCTAACAACAGCAAGGTGGCTTCCTTTATACATTTTATCCATGTGGAATATGAGCTCTACAGACAGCCTGGATGAAATTGTCCTGATTCAAGACCAACCTCAACCAACCTCCCCCCACCCCAATCTCTCTCTCTCCCTCCCTCCCTTCCTCTCTCTCCCTCTGTCCTTCCCTCTGCCTCTCTCTCTTCCTCCCTTCTTCCCTCTTTCTCTCTCTCCTTCTGTCTCTCACTTTCTCTCTCCCTCTCTCCTTCCCTCTCTCTTCCTCCCTTCCTCGCTTTCTCTCTCTCTCCCTCCCTCTGTCTCTCTCTCCCTCCCTCCCTCTGTCTCTCTCTCCCTCCCACCCTCTCTCACTTTCTCTCTCCCTTCCTTCCTTTCTCCCTCCCTCTCTCCCTCCCTCTGTTTCTCTGTTTCTCTCTCCCTCCCTCCCTCCCTATCTCTCTCTCTCTTCCTCCCTTCCTCGCTTTATCTTTCTCTCCTTCCCTCTCCCTCCCTCCCTCCCTGTCTGTCTGTCTCTCTTCCTCCCTCCCTCTCCCTCCCTTTGTCTCTCACTTCCTCTCTCCCTCCTTCCCTATCTCTCTCTCTTCCTCCCTTCCTCCCTCTGTCTCCCTCCCTCTCCCTCCCTCCCTCCCTCTCTCCCTCTCTCCCTCCCTCTGTCTCTCACTTTCTCTCTCCCTCCTTCCCTATCTCTCCCTCTCTCCCTTCCTCCCTCTGTCTCTCTTTCTCTCTCTCTCCCTCTCTTTCTCTCCCCAATCTACAACATTGTTGTTCTACAGAAAATTATCAGAGGCTCCTATATAAACTCCCCTGAGCTCCTAATGAAAGGTGGGACCGAAATCAAGAAAATTAAATATAATTAATTAAATACAGTGGGGGGGAGCATTCTTTTACCTGGAGACAAGTCCTGTGTGTGTTTATTTAGAAGGCGAAATCTCAGAAACTTTATTCTAGAATTACTGCCCTGAAGTTACTTCTTTGTACCAAGGAAACCCTTTCAGGCAAATCCAAGCAATTGAAGTTCAGCTGAATGAGAACAAAGGTGGAATATACGTAAATTTAAGAAAAGCAAAACTAAATAAACAGTCATAACTCTCACTTGAAAGTGATGGGATCTAAGCCCATACTTATAATGTAGTAAAAGTGAAACATTTATGTTTCACCTTTCTCTACATTGTCCCTAATTACCTCGCTAAATCCACCCATTTTAAAGTTCCCCAGATTGGGAAATACTAATATATACCATGTCATGTAATATAAATTTACACTGTATAAAACATGCATGTATAAAGATGCGCTGCGTATTATGTTATAGTCCTTAATATGGTCACAGTGCAGCAAAGTTCATACCAATCAAATATAGTAAGCCTGTTTATTTATTAAATTTATATGCTACCCATCACTGGTGGGGTTCAGCCAGTTCGCACCACTTCGGGAGAACCGGTTGTTAACTTTCTGAGCAGTTTGGTGAACTGGTTGTTGGAAGAAATCATTAAGGCAAAGAACCGGTTGTTAAATTATTTGAATCCCACCACTGCTACCCATCTCCCATCAAAGTGGCTCTGGGTGGCTTACAACAGAATAAAAGCAAGAATACAAAAACATTAAACAAATTAAAGCATTTTTTAAAAATTAAATTTGGTTTAAAAATGTAACTCCGTAACTGTTTGGTATGGTTCTGCAACCCAACAAGACAGACACAAACTTCAGAGGATAATTAGAAGTCTTAATGGTCAGTGGCCAAGAAAGGTATTTAATGGGGGTCCATGGTGAAGAAAAAGTAGAGAATCACTGATTTAATGTAATATCTAGGAATTCTACTGTCGTGTTAGTTAACAAACCAGAATAACAATAAGCTAGGATCTCGAGATTTGTCTTGACAAAAAGCCTCCCTGTCTGGATGAATGCAATAAATACCATTGATAGAAAATGCACAGACAAGCCACTCAAGGGAAGCTATTTTGCTTCCTTTGGGGGAAGTTGATTAAAAGGTATTTATTATTCTAAAGCTAAGATATCTTTGGATAGAAGCCCATCGCTGCATTCTTCAGCTTGCATATATTCCGTTTCCTTGCCTGTGGGTGGCAGAAGTCTTGCAAAACATACAGTTCACTTACCCTTTCCTTTTTTTCTCCGCGATCCTTTTTCAGTTCAAGTACCAAAAAAAATAGAAATGACTGTAAAGTTTTTCACATTTTGGGCAACCCGGGGTGGCCTCAAAAATGTGCCTAAATATGTATTATTTATTTTTATTTATTTATTTATTTTGTTGAGTACATATTAGATAATATATATATAAGTATAAGCATGAATTGAATACATAAAATGAGTTCAGTTAAAGGGAACATTAGGACAGGGATGGTAGGCACGCTGTTGGTCTTATGCATGCCCCTTACAGACCTCTTAGGAATGGGGTGAGGTCAACAGTAGACAGTTTTAGGTTAAAGTTTTGGGGGTTTTGGGATGAGACCACAGAGTCAGGTAGTGCATTCCAGCCATTAACCACTCTGTTACTGAAGTCATATTTTCTGCAATCGAGTTTGGAGCGGTTCACTTTAAGTTTGTATCTATTGTGTGCTTGTGTATTGTTGTGGTTGAAGCTGAAGTAGTCATTGACAGGTAGGACATTGTAGCAGATGATTTTATGAGCTACGCTTGGGTCAGACCGAAGGCGGCGTAGTTCGAAGTTTTCTAAGCCCAAAATTTCAAGTCTGGTGGCATAAGGTATTCTGTTGCGAGCAGAGGAGTGGAGGACTCTTCTTGTGAAATATTTCTGGGCACGTTCAATTGTATTGATGTCCGATATGTAGTGCGGGTTCCAGACAGATGAGCTGTATTCGAGAATTGGTCTAGCAAATGTTTTGTATGCTCTGGTTAGTAGTGTAATATTACCGGAGAAGAAGCTATGCAAGACTAGGTTTACAACCCTTAATGTCTTTTTGGCAATGTCTTACAGTGGGCTCTGTCACTTAGATCCTTTGATATGAGTACTCCAAGGTCCTTGACGAAGTGAGGGTCATCCACAAGGTCATATCCACTCAGCTTATATTTCGATATAAGCATAGAGCTGGGGCAGGTAGGCGGGCCCATCCGTGATTTCCGCTACTGGTTCGGGCGAACCGGCCCGAACCAGCTGAATACCACCTCTAATTTTGGGGAATACTTATGCAAGAGATTTAACCAATAAGGTGATATCTTTCCTGTCTCTTAAGATGTGGCAGCATATTTTTCAAATTGTTACAGACTGAAAGTATATTTGCTGTCATACCTTAAATCACACAATGTCACGGTGAGCCCCGTAAGTCCGTTTTTCATTCTCCCCAGATTCTAGGAGCCTGGGAAGGGCGAAAACGGCCTTCCTCATCCCCCCCGGTCCCACTGGAAGTCAGCAAATGGGCCATTTCTGGCCTCTGGAGAGCCTCCAGGGTGGTGGGGAAGGCTGTTTTCACCCTCCTCAGGCTCCTAGAAAGACTCTGGAGCCTGGGGAGTGCAAAAAATGGGCCTTTCCCACCCCCACAGAGGCCCTCCGGAGGCCAGAAACAGCCTGTTTCCTGACTTCCAGTGGGCCTAGAAGGCCCAAAAATCAATTGGCTGCTGTGCACATGCGCACCAGAGCTGAGCTCGCATGCCCACCGATACGGCTTCACGTGCCACCTGTGGCACGCGTGCCATAGGTTCGCCATCACAGATATAGGATATGGATGACTCAAAAAATAGCTATTTCTTAGATATATTGTACCTTGAATTCCAAGCTGTGCATTCTCTTTTGACAAATTATCAGTAACCCAAAGCTGCTTAGTCCAGCTAAAAAAAAAAAATTGTGGGTCCATCTGAATCCCAGGGAGAGTCTAATCATTTTACAGAGAAGATGTCCTAAAATTGTAAGACTGCAGATTGCGGTTGCAGACCTTAACAGTAAATTAAATCAGTGTTTATGCTGGTTGGGAAATTCTAGGAGTTGAAGTTGACACATCTTAAAGTTTCCAAGGTTGGGGAACAACGAATTAAACACCGAATTGCAGTTAGGTATGGATATAATGCAGTGGTGAAATTCAATTTTTTTTACTACCGATTCTGTGGGCATGGCTTGGTGGGCGTGGCGTGGCTTGGTGGGCGTGACTTGGTGGGCATGGCAGGGGAAGGATATTGCAAAATCTCCATTCCCACCCCACTCTGGGGTTGGCCAGAGGTGGTATTTGCCGGTTCTCCAAACTACTCAAAATTTCTGCTACCGGTTCTCCAGAATTTCACCCCGATATAATGTCAAGAATCCATCACAAACCACTAGGCATAGATTTTTAATTGGCTTTAATTGATCTTTAATGATAAATAACACTGATTGTTTAGTTTTTGTTTGGATTGTCGTGCCACCCAGAATCACATGCAAGTGAGATGGGTGGTGGCATTCCCTGGGACAGTTTTTCATGGCCTTATCATATAATCAGCGCATACCTACAAATGTAAATGCAAATACAGCACAGTGGGTGTGTGACAGAACATGTTATGTACACATATTGCCAAAGGGTAAGCATCGGCTATAAGAATATGAGAATGTCCATAGCTCAAGCAATGCTTGCTAGCTTGTTTTTTAACAGAGTGTCGAAGTTGCATTGTTCAAGGTTAGGGTAGATTTTTTGGGGGGTTGTTTGTTCTGGCAACTTGACACTAAACAATACTTGTCTCAACATCTTTCCCACCGAAAGTATTGGCTTGAAATTCACCTAGCAGCTGGGAAATTTGATTTCTATTGCAACGTTTATATTAGGTTAATTCTACTGATGTATATGATTTCAGTCCACTTTGGGGCAGAAGGGGTTTATTTTTTTAACCTTGAATGGAAGTTTCCTGCATACCAAGTTTAAAAAGTGTGAAATGGCTCTTGGAATGAATGGAGAGGCAATTCTCTAAAACGTGCAGAAAACATTAATATTGTTCTCCATGATGGTTTTCATTGGTATAAATTGCAGGTAGTCCTCAACTTACTGAACACAATTGAGCCCTATTTTTTTTTACTAAGTGGGACAGTTGTTAAGTTGTCCAGTTGTCCATTTTACGGCTTTTCTTGCCACAGTTATTAAGTCAATCACTGCATTTGTTCAATTAGTGACACCGTTGTTAAGTGAATCTGGCTTCCCCATTGAGTTTGCTTGTCAGAAGGTCTTAAAAGGGTCACATGAACCCGGGATACTGCAACTGTCATAACTATGAGTCAGTTGCCAAGCAAATGAATTTTGATCACATGACCACGGGGATGCTGCAATGGTTGTAAGTGTGAAAAACGGTCATAAGTCATGTTTCCAGTGCCGTTGTAACTTCGAATGGTCACTAAACAAACTATTGTTAAATTGAGGATTACCTGTACTTTTAGAGAATGGAGGAGAGGAAAAGAGCAGAGGTTGGGGAAGAGAGATAGAGAAAAGAAAAAAAATGAATATGTTAAAAGAAAAAAATGTGAACGTTTCCTTTTTACAGTTTAGACTTAAAACACAGAACCCAAATTTAACCTGATCTTTCAGCTGGATAATTTTTTTTTTTGCACATCTTTATGGTGCCAGGTGCATTGATGTTCTTGCTAACACTGTCTTATGCCCTGGGACGTCAAATCACTTAGTAGGGCTGTTATTACTACTATGCTTCTCATCTTTCCTATTGCCTATTCCTTTAGTATCTTATGACTATAGCTTTGTTGTTTGTATCTTATGATTTATGTCGATTGCTTTAATTTAGTGTCTTATGACTATCACAGAGTGTTGCATCTTATGATTTATGATTATTGTATTTTATGATCAAGGATTTATCCCTTGTTGCTTATATATACACTGAAAGCTTATGCTACGGAGACAAATTCCTTTGGCCACTAAAGAATTCTCTTCTGCTCTGCTCTGCTCTGCTCTGCTCTGCTCTACTCTACTCTGTTCTAATATTCTATTATATTTCTATTATATTTCTATTCTAATTCTAATTCTGTTCTGTTCTGTTCTGTTCTGTTCTGTTCTGTTCTGTTCTATACTGGATAAAAGCAATTAATTTTTTTTGCCACACACTTGCAAACTAAAAAGCCATCACAATTTTTTTCTATAAGGAAGATTTTCCCCCCACTACCCTGTTTAAAATAGCATCTCAAATTTTTCCCCTCAACATTAGCAACTTTAAGATGAGTGGACTTCCACTCCCGGAATTCCCCAGCACTCTGGTTGGGAAATTCGGGAATTGAAGTCCACGCCTAAATTTGCTAAAGTTGAGGAACACCGAGTTGTAGAATGTAGAAGACATTGGATCCTTAATAAATTTTCTAAGCTTACCCATAAATAGAGTGTTTGCATTGCTTGATTTAACCTACCGGGGGTACATGAATACAACTTAAGCTCAATGAATGTGCTGGTTATAAATTACGGGAGACCAAGATTAATGCATTTGACAGAAAAGATAGCACGAAAAGCTCCTGATCAGCTCTTGCCCACTAGTTGTTGGAGGTGTCCTCTTGAACTTTCCTCTTGAAAAATGAGAAGAACTGATTCAGCATTAAGCTCTACATATAACTTGATAAATAGGCTTGGCAACTTTTCTCAAGGGCACAAAGAGTGTAGGTCTAATCTTGGGGAGGTTATGGAACCGTATTCCCAATAATACTCCCAGCAAGATATACTGTTACATTTTTAAGATAGCATGTCCTAAAAGTAGAATTTTATTCTGCCAAGTAATAGTTTGGCTTGGCTAATGTTATTATTTGGACATAAATTTAAGTACTGTATAGATCCCTGATGGCGAACCTATGGCACGTGTGCCAGAGGTGGCACGCAATGCCCTCTTTGTGGGCACATGAGCCGTTGCCCCAGTTCAGCTGCACTGCACATATGCATGCGCCTCTCGCTGGCCAGCTGGTCTTCGGGTCTCTGTTGGACATGCGCAGGGCGCGTGTGGGAGCCCACTCGCGCATGTGCGGGGGATGGGGCGCATGGGAGGCACTCATGTATGCGGGGGGCATGCGGAGGGCTGCTCGTGCATGCACGGAATGGGGTGCATGCACAGGGCCCATGCATGCATTGCATTTTGGGGGTTTGGGCACGCATGTGCACTTTGGCCATTCGGTCTGGAAAAAGTTAGCTATCACTGGTATAGATATTCTCTTAAATGGGACATGAGGATGCTTACAGTTAAATGTCCTAAGACAAGAAATCTTTGCATTGAAAAACCAGTTGGATGCTGGAGAGAAAGGTTAATTATTTCGATTGCTTAACAATAACTTCATGAACATTAAAAGTTTTGTCTCTGAACCATATTAGCCAACAAGGGTGTCTTATTTGAGCTGGACTTCTTGCTTCTCTTTCTTTTTCTTTTAAGGAGCAAGGAAAAGAAAATAACACTTTTTGTATCTGTGAGTACTGTGGGTTTGTTTTCAGAAATTATATTTTGTACTTTTGTTATTATAAGGGGAAAAGGGAATATCGTTGTGGAGTCCTGTTTAAAGGGGTTTTTTTACATGAGGTATAATTACACCAAGCGAGTGAGCAGTCTGATTTTATTTGTAATGTTCACTCATTATAACATTTCTTAAATCTCTCTTGCTCTCCAAATGGAGTCATTTTAAAAGATATCATTGCAATACCAGCATCAATCTTCTAACAATTTGGTTTGACAAAATGGTTTAGGAAGAATTGCTTTTCTGTGGTAGTCAGAATGCTACAAAAAAAGTAATTTCCTAGCTTAGGGTTCAACTTGAAAAATCTTTCTTTTTCATTATTGGTTTTACTGATATTATGTTCCATGAGTGTACACATATGTGCCTGACATGTGAGAGAGTATTCAGATATGTAGTGGGCAAAGAATGTTAGCAATTCTATGAAAGTCTGCCCATATCCATCCATTATTTGGTCATCACCTTGGCACATCTCCATCTCAATTGAGGAAAAACAGCCGTATAAACAAGAAATGTTTACTATTGTATGTGAAAAAAGGCAGGGAAAGTGATGGATTTAAAGAAGTGATGTGCTTGTAGTAAGTTATACAATTTTAACGCTATAAAGGATGAAATCAAAGTGAGTCTTGTAACACCTTTGCTAAACTGACAAATTTTATTAAAAAGCCTCACCGCAGCTCACAATAGCTGATGCCTTCTAATAAAATTTGTTAATCAAAAGAAGCGGTATCAGATTCCTGATTTTTGGCTACCATAGATTTAACTCCTGCAGTATAAATAAAGGGGGAAGGTTCTGTGTTTGTGAGAGCAATTGTCAGTACATCTAATCCACCAGGTTGACAGAATTTCCAAAACATTGCTAGCTGAAAACCCAGGAAAACAGTGACATCTATTGTTAAAAATCAGTACATTTTAAACTCTCTTGCAGCTTCAAAACAGCTGCAGCCTTCATCTCATTTGTATGTCATGGTCTGTTTTTGTTTGCAATTTGTGGTAAACAGAATTGGAAATGTAAATATCCCTGGGCTTAAATTCAAGATAGTGTTGGATGGTTTCCAGGAAATCAAGAGGTCAAGACTTCTAAGTAGAAAAGAGAGTGTTTGTATGGTGCTCACTGCACTGAAATATTACAGGAAGTGTTAGTGCCACTTTATACTGTTTTGGTAAATACATCCAGTTTTGGTTACTATGATACAAAAAAAAAATAGTGAGACTCTAGAAAAGGTGCAGGGAAGAACAACAAAGACGATTAGGGGCTGGAGACTAAAACATATGATGAATGTTGCGGGAACTCTTCTGTCTAACAAAAAGAAGGACTAGGAGTGACATAGCAGCCTTCCAATATTTGAGGGGCTGTCAGAGAGAAGAGGCGGGGGGGGGGGTCAATCTATTTTACAAAGCACCAGGACAAAATGGATGGAAGCTTATTTGAAGAAAGATCAAATTTAGATTTAAAGAGAAATTTCTTGTCAGTGAGAACAATTAATCTGTGGGATGGCTTATTTCCAGAAGTTGTGGGTGCTCCATCACTGGAGGTTTTGTTTTTTTAAAAAAGAAGAGATTGGATATACCATTTATTTGGAATGGTATAAGACAGTGACGGGGAACCTATTCAGCACCGAGTGCCAAAAAGGTCAGGCAGAAAAACTGCACGCGCGCTCATCGGGGCCACGCTCTGGAAAAAAAAACTTCTGGGTTCTTAGCGTGCATGTGCCCCTGATAATCAGCTGGCTGGCGCGCATGCGCAGGCCGGTTTTCAGCACTGCTGCGCACGCAAAGGGATCGCGCTCTGGAAAAGCTGAACTTCCGGGTTCTGGCGCGCATGTGCACCCGACAATCAGCCAGCCAGCGTGCATGCGCACACTGTTTTTTGGCACTGCTGCATGCATGAGTTGATTATCGCACACGCATGCACGCCAGAAACTCAGAATTCAAACAGGCAAGGCCGCACATGCCGGGCGACATGGCTGCGTGTGCCACTTTGGGCACAGATGCCATAGGTTCGCCATCACGGGTATAGGATTTCCTGCTTGAGCACGGATTTGGACTAGAAGACCTCCAAGGTCCCTTCCAACTTTTATTATTCTGTCATGTGTAAAAATCAATTATATCTAATAGAAGGGAGCAGCATCTTAAGGGGTAAGAGGATTAATCAGAGTTAGTTTTACATGGGCTCCCCATTTTAGTGAGAAGAATGATCATGATAACAAATCGACGGGATAGAGGAAATAATTCAGAATTCAATAAAGGGAGAACCTGAGCAATTTCTACTAGGGATTTCCATAGAGAACTATACCAAGGAAATACATTATTTAATATTACATATACTGACAGCAGCCCGCATAGTCTATGCGCAAAATTGGAAGAAGGAAAACCTACCATCAGAAGAAGATTTAATTAGAAAAATTTTAGAATGCGCAGAGATGGACAAATTAACAAAAGAACTCAAGGAGAAAGAGAATACAGAAGATTACAAAGCGTGGTGTAGATGGTATGAATGGTTGGAAAATAGGAAAAATGAGAAAGAGGAATAAAGGAGAGAGGGGAGAAAAATGTTGAAGATCAAGGTGCAATGTAGACGAAATAAAGAAAGATAGAAGATAATTGTTGAATGAGACAAAAGTTAAAATATGTGTAAATAGATGTAAATAGCAAGAAAGGACCACCTTGAAATAGCTGAAGGAATAAGTGATATGTATATAAATGTTGCGTGTTTATGTTTTGTTTTAATGTGTTCGAAATAAAAAACTTTAAAAACAACAACAAATCGACAAAGAGTATCATGCTTGGAGACTGCATAGCATTAAGGCTTTTCAACATTCATTTTACCTCTATTCTGCTCTAAATCAGAACTCTAATTTAGGGTTGCAATTGGGTCTTAGAGAAGCGATCATCATAATTACAGGTAGTTCTCGACTTTCAACCATTCGTTTAGCGACCGTGCAAAGTTACAATAGCACTGAAAAAAGTGATTTATAAGAAGACTTGTAAGCCTTCGCATTTATGACTGTCATAGGATCCCACGGTCACATGGTCAGAATTTGAGTGTTTAGCAACCAGCATGTAATTTACAAGGGTTGTACTGTCCCGGGTCACTAAGTGAGATCTTCCCAACCGACTTCCAACCAGCCAAGTCAATGGGGGAAGCTGCGTTTGCTTAACAGCCACGTGGGACTCTTAACAACCGCAATGATTCACATATAAGGGTTGTAGCAAAAAAGGCCATAAAACTGGGCACAATTTCCTTAATAATCACCTAGCAATGGAAATTCTGATCCCAATTGTGGTCATAAGTCGAGGACTTCCTGTATGATCGCCATTACTTGGATATATGTCTATGGAGATTCTCCGTCATCCAGATCATGGTTGTCCGAATGGTGTTTTTTTTCAAGAGGCAGCTGGACTTTCTGGTTTTTTTTCTTTGAAGACGTTTCACCTCTCATCCAAGGAGCTTCTTTGGTCAGTGCGTGTCTAAGAATTAAGGGTACTGAAGACCAATCTAATTGGGAACATCTGGTTAGGGAAAACTGAATAACAGCTGGATCAAATGACTTAACTGCCTAATATTTTATTAGCTCTTTCTTAATATACGGGACTGAAATCAGTGGTGGGATTCAACCAGTTTGCCCCACTTCGGGAGAACCGGTTATTAACTTTCTGTGCAGTTTGGCAAACTCAGCCTTTCTATAGCTTTAATTGGGCCAATTCTTATTACAGCTTTGCTGTTTACTTTGACGGATTTGTAGTATGTTTTCACAATGCGATTCCTTTTTTTTTTTTTTACAACGAACTGAAAATATGATGGAAGTGTGTTATAAAAATGCCTTTAGCAAATTAATCTCTGTGCGCAGCAGTGTTTAAGAGAACTTCTTCAGTGCTTTTTCGGTGCAAAGGAAAACTTGCATCCTCGGTTTAGGCCTAGACTTGCCTGTAGTTACTGACATGCAAGTAATGTTGGCTTAATTTTGGTTGTATTTATGTATCTTTACTGGGGGGCTCACTAGTCTCTCTGTGTACTATTCCATCATGCGAAGATTATCTCTGTTCATATGCTTTTTTACCCTTGGGTGGTGTGATGACCTAGAGGCGGAGCTCTCACCTCACAATCAGGAGGCTGTGAGTTCGATCCTGGGTAGAGGTAGATATTTCTCACTCAAAGCACACTGAGAATATATCTGCTGAATAAAACTCCACATTGGCGACAGGAAAGGCATCCGGCCAGTAAACACTCAGTTCCATTTAGTTGCCCTGACTCCACCTGGAAGGGATTATGGGGTCATTAAAAAATGATGATGATATGCTTTTTTTATATACTCAGTAAGAAACGTAAGGATATAGAACAGTCTGCTGACAATTGCCTATCAATCCCATTTTTTCATTGTCTTAATGGCGCTTTTTTTCTAAATATTTTTCCCCTCTACTGAATCTCCCTTAGTGAAGACTTATCAGAAATCTGAAATGAGTCACTTCTAAAAAAGCTCCAGATATTAGTCTAAACTCTTAGAGATCCTACCTATTTTAAAGAAGAAAATATGGATCTTTCTATATTTAAGACCAGGTGTTCATTCCTTTGATCAGCTGAATGTTGAGGTCTACTTTTCAAGTGCGAAGGCTAAATTAATTGTCTTGATATTTACAGTTCTAAGCAGATATGATCATTTTAAAAGGCGTACCTTTTATCAGGTACGCCTGATTCGCCAGTTGCGCCTCTTTCTTGATCGGGATTCCGTGTGCACAGTCACTCATGCCCTCGTCACCTCTTGCCTGGACTACTGTAATGGCCTCTACATGGGGCTCCCCTTGAGGAGCACCCGGAGGCTCCAACTGGTCCAGAATGCGGCCGCGTGGGTAATTACGGGGGCTACATGGCACTCCCGCATAACACCGCTCCTGCGCGAGCTGCACTGGCTCCCAGTGGTCTTCCGGGTGTGCTTCAAGGTGCTGGTTACCACCTTTAAAGCGCTCCATGGCATAGGGCCCAGTTATCTACGAGACCGCCTTCTGCCACCAACAACCTTCCATCGACCCGTGCACTCCCACAGAGAGGGTCTCCTCGGGGTGCCATCGGCCAAGCAATGCAGGCTGGTGACCCCCAGGGGGAGGGCCTTCTCTGTGGGGGCCCCCACCCTCTGGAATCAGTTGCCCCCTGAGATAAGAAGAATCCATGACCTCCGTGCCTTCCGCCGTGCCCTTAAAACATTTTTCTTCCAACAAGCTGGGCTGGCCTAAGCAAAGCCTTTTAAATAATTTTAAATTGGGGTGTTTTTTAAATTTTGGAGCCAATCTAGATATTCTTTTTAATTTGTTCTTAATGTTTATATTGTGTGTTTTTACTTGGCTGTACACCGCCCTGAGTCCCTAGGGAGAAGGGCGGTATAGAAATCTAAAAATAAATAAATAAATAAATAAATAAATTTGGGAATCTAGTCAGTGGTGAAATCCTCCTCCGGTCGCCGCCAGTTCACTGGCCGTGCATGGGTGGTGCATGCCAGACGTGTGCTGTGCGCATGCATGCACAATGCACACCAAACACATGCTGCATGCACATACATGCACAGTGCGCACCAAATGCATGCTTTGCATGGAAAAAGGA
Source organism: Ptyas mucosa (assembly GCA_012654045.1). NCBI lineage: Eukaryota > Metazoa > Chordata > Lepidosauria > Squamata > Colubridae > Ptyas > Ptyas mucosa. The sequence continues at coordinate 39,632,765 of WNWU01000007.1, read as the reverse complement.
GCCGTTTGAAGGTAAGTAGAACAGCGAGGGGGGTGAACAGCTGTGCCACGCTATTTAGATTTGCTAGAAAGCAGGATTTCCTGCTTTCTAGTGAATATAAATCTTGCGGCACAGCTGATCGTTGGAAATACCAGTTCAGACCAACCGGTAGCTTTTTTAAACTACTGGTTTGCCTGAACCGGTAGTTTTTATCACTACTGGTTCACCCAAACTGGACCTAACCGGTAGCATTTCATCCCTGAATCTAGTACCGTGTTTCCCCGAAAATAAGACTCTGTCTTTTTGGGGGGGGGGGGGGACCCTGAAATAAACGCTTGGCCTTATTGCCATGCACTCAAAAGCCCGGTTAGGCTTATTATCAAGGGATTTCTTATTTAGGGGGAAACAGGGTATTCTGAATGTGCAAGCCGAGCTAGCAGAGAATAGAGTTGAGGTAGAGAATTAAAGATTTGTGTCCATCCTTGTCATTTCATTGTCTGTCTGTAGGTGTCCTCACTTTCCCTATTTCTAAAGCCAGGAGCTGCTTATTTTCACAAAGAAAGTCACAGACGAAAATTGTTGGTAATATTAAGTGTTTTCATAAATAAAAAGTTCCTCATTCACAATCCCAAGCTTGCTATCCGTTTCTTACATTTGCATTTCCTACTAAGTTTATTTTTTTTAAAAAAAATTCTTTATTGAAGCATTTATTATTTACAAAACAAAAAACAAAAAGTAGACAAAACCACACGGACAGACAAACACAACATACAAAATGAAAATTTTCATATAAATCAGTTCAACGTTTCCAGCTTTGAGGTGTCGTTATATATAAATGATTCGTATTTACGTTGCATATTTACATTGATCTTCATGTAAAATTATCAATTGTGCTAAAGCAGTGCTAACTATAAATTGTTTTATACATCTATTCATCCTTTTAACAATGTACAATTTCCACTTGTTCATCCTAGTTCTCTTGTCTAGTTCTCACATTTGCGAGTCTTACTTAGATTTCTATTCCTTAACCATTCATACCACAGTCCCATGCACTATAATATTCTGATTCCTCTCTATCGTTTATTTCTAGTGTTAACTTGTCCAATTCGGCACATTCTAATATCTTCCTAATGATATGGTCTTCAGGGGGTAACTTATTCTCCTTCCAATATTGGACAAAAGTGATTCTTGCTGCCGTAATTATGTGTATCGCCAAGTATTTCTTCTTTCTTACATATGACTTTTTAAGGATTCCCAGGAGGAATATTTTTGGATCTAGTTCCAAAGTGTCTCCCAAAATTTCCTTCAACCAATTATTTATCGTCTTCCAAAAAATTTTCGTTTTGGGACAAGTCCACCAACAGTGGTAGTACGAACCCTGTTGGTGCCCACATTTCCAACATTTTGAGCTTGCTTTGGGATATATTTTAGCGATCCTGGCCGGGGCCAGGTGCCACCTATAAATCATTTTATATTGATTCTCTTTAAATGTTATGGCCTTAGTCATTTTTAAATTGTTAGTCCAGATTTGGTCCCATTCCTCTAATGTTATAATCTGTCCAATATTCCTGGCCCATGCTAACATAGTGTTCTTTACCGTTTCCTCTACTAAATCGTAATCTACTAGATATTTATATATTTTTGCTAATAATTTATCATCTGTGCCCATCCAAATTTTGTCTAGACCATTCATACTTATCTCTATTCCCGGATCTTCTTTGTCTTTCTTATATCTTGATTTAATTTGAGCATACGTCCACCATTCTAGGCTAATACCTTGTTCTTTTAATTCTTCTATTGTCCTAATATTCCCTATCCCGTCTAGGATCTCTTTATATCTGGCCGTCTTTCCCAATTCTAAAACATTTGGATATATAATTGCCTCCATTGTAGAGAGCCATCTGGGGATTTTGACATAGTGTTTTTTTCCTACTAAGTTTAATCCCTGTATTCCATTTTTATATTCCAATTATTTCCCAGACAAAAAACTCATCTAAATATAGACAATTAGATGGATAAAAACAAGGGGTGGAAATAGGAGCAGAGTTTTGGGGAAAGAGCTGAAACTTTCATTGGTGGGCCCAAAGGATAGCTTAATGATGATAGTAATTATGGTTATTATCATTTAATGGTATTAAATGGTACTAGTATTGAATTTTGCTGAAAAAATGTGACAGGACCATAAGTGTACTAGTCTTATCCAGGTCCCTATTCAAATTCTAAATAAGAACAGCCAATGAGATTTTCATTACATGTCAAAACTTGAAGCTGAACTGTAAGCGATCTAGATTATCTAGGACCGTGATGGCGAACCTATGGCACGGGTGCCACAGGTGGCACGCGGAGCCATATTGGTGGGCACGCAAGCTCAGCTCCGACATGCATGTGTGCGCCAGCCAGCTGATTTTCAGGCCTTTTGGACCCACCAGAAATCAGGAAACACTCTGTTTCTGGCCTCCGGAGGGCGGGGGGGGGGGGGGGGAAGGCCTAGAAAGGCTCTGGAGCCTGGGGAGGGCAAAAAAATGGGCCCACTGTGCCATTGCGTGCCAAAAGTGGGGGGAGCATGGGCGGGCACGGCACATAGAATTATGGATGTGGGCACGTGTGCGTGTGACCCCACTGCGCTCCCACCGCTTTTGGCACGTGATCGCAAAAAGGTTAGCCATCACTGATCTAGGACTTAACAATTGTAGCAACATTTCTTAAAAAGAGAAGATTTGGAATTTGTAAGATGGCGGTAGGAGAAGTGGAGGCAGAGCTAGGGGGGTGGCATTAAGCAAGTCATCAGCCTAGAATAATTAAGTTCCCATAAATGGTCCAAGTGAGCTTAAATGGACTCCAGAGGGATGTTAGAGGACAGGAAGGCCTGGAGGAATGTTGTCCATGGGGACGCGATGGGTCGGAAACACCTTCACAACTGACAACAACAAATGGTCCAAATCCAACCCCCCTTGAACTCCGTTGACCTTTGTCTGGTGCCAATTTAATATTGAGCTTTAGTTGACTATATTATTGTGTATAGGCTTGAGCGATAAATCTTCTGAACTGGAACTTATACCTTACACTGATCCTTCCCGCCTGACAGTGGCTGAGTTGAGTAATGGTTTATTGAGGAGCGGGTGAGCCGACACTCTCTTCAAGGCTGGCGACATCACCCCATTCCTCAAAGTGGCATCACTTCCTCCTTCAACTAACACGTTACATTCCCTCTTTGATCAAATGAACAAGCCAGGAGGAACACAGGTTGAATTTATAGCCGGCAGAGCTCATTCCACAGCGAACCTCATCCATTCCCTTCTCCGTGAAATATTAGTTGATGGGGTGTGTGCCAAAAGGAGTAAGACTTCGCTAGATACCAGCTCCTGAATTATAGATAAGACTTCATGTATCATTAAAAAAATGCTTTGAACATGGGAACAGCTAGTATAGTGCTTCTAAGAACAGAACTAGGCATTTTACGGCCTGCGGATCACATCCGGCGAGGGGCTTTCCTAGTCTGGCCCTTGGTAGTGTTGGCAGCGGGGAGCAGGACATTGGTGGCAGCAGAGGTGGGGCATTGTTGCAGGTACGGGACAACAGCAGCCCTCAACAACAGTCTAAATTTCTCATGTGGTAATTGCCCACGCCTGCTCGACAATAAGACTGCTTCATTTGGGGTCAGGTACTCCCTTAACACTAGCTAGAACTTCTTTGTCAGTGATGGCTAACCTTTTAGCTGTTGTGTGCCAAAAGTGGGGGTCGTGCAGGGGGGGAGGTCACGCGCATGCGTGCCCACACCTATAATTAAATGCCTCACGCACACACGCTTTTGGCACATGATGGCAAAAGTTTACCAGTGGGCCCAGTAGGCCCGTTTTTTGCCCTCCCCAGGCTCCAGAGGCTTTCTTGGAGCCTGGGGAGGGCGAAAACAGCCTTCCCCACCCCCTCAGAGGCCCAGGTTGTTTCCCGACTTCCAATGGGCCCAGAAGTTCTGAAAATCAGCTGGCCAGCGCACACATGCACACTGGAGCTGAGCTAGGACAACGCTTGCGTGCCCACAGATATGGCTCCCCATGCCACCTGTGGTACGCGTGCCATAGGTTCGCCATCACGGTTCTATGTCAAACCCTGAGCCGTCTCACCCTCTTATGACAGTCTCAAGGAGAATATTTGCAGCTCAGGGTTGACAGGAGAGGTCCTTGGCGCTCTCTGAGCTTGCTTGTTTTCTGGCAGACGTTTCATTACCCAAACTAGGTAACATCATCAGCGCCTTGATGATATGCATCAGTGCAGCACTGGTGATGTTACTTAGTCTGGGTAATGAATCATCTGCAAGAAAACAAGCAAGCTCAGAGAGCGTCAAGGACCTTTCGTGAAATTGCTAAATAGACGCAACTTTAGAAATACTATTTGTTTTTTTTAAAAAATGAACCTCCCCCGGTAAGCCCCCCTCCCCCCCCAATTCTAACAAAGAAGCAATCGTGCCTATATCTTGTTCTCTTCTTCTCACAGCAGTCACCTAGAAGGTCTTTGAGTTCCTACACCGTAGCGCAAGTCATTTTTGAAAATTCTTTTTGTTTCAAAAACTAGTTTTGTTTACCACTCTCTCAGTTTGTGCATAGTGAGTGATTTATGATAGGAGGAGGCTCAAAACTCTGTGAGCCCAGGGGTGCTATTCAGCAGGTTCTGACAGGTTCCGGAGAACCGGTAGCAGAAATTTTGAGTAATTTGGAGTACCGGCAAATACCACCTCTGGGTGGCCCCAGAGTGGGGTGGGAATGGAGATTTTGCAGTATCCTTCCCCTGCCACACCCACCAAGCCACGCCCACCAAGCCACGCCCACCAAGCCACACCCACAGAACCGGTAGTAAAAAAATTTGAATGCCACCCCTGCGTGAGCCGATTTAATAAACGCACGAGAGAAATAGGAAAGGCAGGGAAGGGCTTTTGGGGACTCCCCTGACGTCAATTTTTTTTTTTTTTTGCTTTTTGTTTTTCTAGGGATCCTTGGCAACAAAGAGATGTATGTTTTCAATCTCACCTCCCTCACGAAGTCTGAAAATATCTTGTCGGCTCTGTTGCATTACTACGTCGGAGATCTCCAGAACGGCAGCGCCAACTGCCCTCAACCCAACAGCTGTTCTCCTCTGGGCCTCAGAAAATTGGACCTGCAGATCAAGCTTTTGGTATTGAGTTCCCTATCCCCAGCAAACCAATCACGAACCCTGGGGCGTTACTTGGTCAACATCTCCGCTGCTTCGCAGGATGACCACTTGTGGCAATGCAAAAACATTACTCAGGACTTGAGGCGAGCAAAGGAGCACAACCATCTTATGATCGGGGTCCAGATGGCCTCCCTTGGCCAACCTCCATGGAAGAGCCTGCATCTCAGCTACGAGCCGTACATCCTGGTCTACGCCAACGACTCCGCCATTTCAGAACCGGAGAGTGTGGTGTCTAGCTTGCAAGGTCATTGGAATCCACCGCCTGGGACTTTCCCCAAATTGGATAGCCGGTCAATCAACGACCTCAGTGGACAGCGGCCCAAACGTTCCACCAGTTTTCTTCTGCCCTTGCAGAACAACGAGCTCCCGGGAGCCGAATATCAGTACAGCGAGGACGAAAGATGGGAGGAGAGGAAGCACTACAAAACCCTGCAGCCACGGCTGGCAGAAAGGTCAAAGGGCAAGAAGAAGCCCAGAAAACACAGCCATCAGAAGAGCCAGACGCTTCAGTTTGACGAGCAGACCCTGAAAAAGGCCAGGCGGAAGCAATGGAACGAACCGAGGTCTTGCTCAAGGCGCTATCTCAAAGTAGATTTCGCGGATATAGGCTGGAGCGAATGGATCATTTCTCCTAAAGCTTTTGATGCTTACTATTGCTCAGGTGAATGCCAGTTCCCTATTCCAAAGGTACCGTATCTCTATTTTTCTTTATCTTTCTTCTTCTTCTTCTTCTTTTTTTTAGGGAAAAATAAAAGAATTAGGCTTTTTTTTTTCCTTTGCCACTGGGTGCAATACAAAGAAAAATCCTCTCTTCTAGCGCTCCAAATGTGGCTTTGTTAAAAAAACATCAATAAAAAAGCCCAGCTTGCTTGTTATTAAACTACAGTACAGCATGCAGGAAATGGGCCATTTACTAGATAGATAGGATAAATAGAGATCTGTTTTTAAGGTCTGCTGCTGTCATAACGAAGTACAAAGCCAAAACTGGTGGATGCAGGGTTATAAAAACAAAATCATAGGGTGTGTGTGTGTGTGTGAAATGCATCAAATTTTACAGTAAATCCCGAGACTCTGTCAATTTCTTGCTGCATAATAACGATGCCTGAACTCTTAAAACGCCTATTTAGTTAATCACTCCTAATCCCTTCCCCTGGGTACCAGTTTCTAAAAATATAATAATGTCTAATTCTTTGGGAAAGTTGCAGCTTCTTCCTAAAATACCCTGTTCTGAAAAATAAATGCTCTTATTGATGTAGGATGCCACGGGCCGTGAGAATCCAGAGGGCTAAATTGCAACACCAACTTTCAGCGGTTTAGATTATGCACAACAGTTCAGTCAAATCCTTTGAATAGATGCCGTGCAGATTTTCTGATATCTCAAGGGCTTGCTGTCCTTCCATTTCCTTCAGTGTCAACCAGGCTCTGCTGATGTGGCCCGCCAGCCGCCAGCAGATCTGGACAGTGAGGAGGTTGGGGAGGAACGTGGGCCAGTCCTGGAGTCTGGGGAAGGCTCTGACGAGGGCTCTGCGTCGGAGGCAGAGAGGGAGCCAGGGCCGTATGCCAGTTATCAGCTGCCTTCAGAGTCAGACATCAGTGAGGCAGACGAACAGCTGGGGCCTGTTCCCAGTGTGCGCATGCGCAGAGATGAAGGGAACAGCTAAAGAACAAGAGTCGACTTGGGAGTAAGGCCACAGGTGGACGATGAAGGAATAAAAGAGGAGCGAAAGGGGAGTGGAGTTTGCAGGAGACAATTCGTTCGCCTAATTGGTTTGTGACTCTCCGAGAATCCTTACCAAGTTTTGAAGATATCGGCCTGGCGGCTCTCCAGGCCAGAGAAGGTCTGTGACTGTAAATTCTCCCTTTGTAAAGACTTTGCTGAAGGTGAATGAGAGGAATATTTGTTTAATAAAAGGGGTTTTGTAGGGACCAGGATTCTGCTTCGTGCTTTTTGGGGAAGCCTAGGTCAGAACAGCTGATGAAAAGTCCAAAGAATTTTCTTGAAACTCATTCATAATTCTCCCAATTAGAAAGCAAATAAAGGAAATATTTCATAAGTCATAAAATCAGTCCTCTCGGATAACGTGCAGGGTTAGCATGGGACAAGGAAGCTATTTAAAGAAAACACAGATGGTAGTTTTCAACTTACAACCATTTGTTTAGTGACCGCACTGGAAAAAAGTGACTCGTGGCCATTTTTCACACTTATGACCTTTGCAATCAAAATTTGGATGCTTGGCAACTGGTTCATATATATTTATGTCGGTTGCAGCATCCCGGGGGTCATGCGATCGATCCCCTTTTGCGACCTTCTGACAAGCAAAGTCAACGGGGAAGCCAGATTCACTTAACAACCATGCTACTAAATTAACAACTGCAGGGATTCACTTAACAAACGTGGCGAGAAAGGTCATAAAATGGAGCATTTAACAACTGTTTTGCTTAGCAGCGGAAATTTTGGTCTCAATTGTGGTCGTAAGTCGAGGACTACTTGTATTAAGATGATCTCAGATGCACCCAGCAACCAACACCAGGTTGATATTGAGATGGTATTAATGTATATACCCTGTTTCCCCCAAAATAAGACATCCCCTGAAAATAAGCGCAATCGGGCTTTTGAGCGCATGGCAATAAGGCCAAGCGCTTATTTCAGGGTTCAAAAAAATATAAAACAGGGTCTTATTTTCGGGGAAACACGGTAGTCAGAAACAGTGACAGTAACAGAGTTGGAAGGGACCTTGGAGGTCATCTAATCCAACCCCCTGCTCACGCAGGAGACCTGTACTAGGGATTCGAACCGCTGAACTCAACCTTTCTGATTGACAAGCTGTGTTTTAGCCACTTGAGCCGCCATTGAATACTCCTAAAATAGCAATAACACTTAGACATATACCGCACAGTGCTTTACAGCCCTCTCTAAGCGGTTTAACGGAGTCAGCCTCTTGCCCCCCAACAATCTGGGTCCTCATTTTACCCACCTCGGAAGGATGGAAGGCTGAGTCAACCTTGAGCCTGGTGAGATTCGAACTGCCAAATTGCAAGGCAGCCAGCAGTCAGCAGAAGTAGCTTGCAGTACTGCATTCTAACCACTGCGCCACCGCGGCTTTTTTGGGGCACTGCACGTCTGGGTCATTATTTTCATATAAGGCCAAAAATTAAGCAGAGTTTACAAGTGCTTTTCAAAAATATTTTAAAATCAAATTAAAATGTATTCAAATCACAATAGCATTCATTTAACACTGATGAGATTCTCAGATGTATTCAAACTACGTACATACATTCCTATAGGAACTGATCTGTCTGAAAGGGCATTTAAGACATCAGCATAATATGAGCATCGTGCCAACCATTTAAAATACATAATCAAGCAACTGCTTTGCGTAGACAGTTGTACACCAGGTGTCAGCACTCCAAGCTTCATTCACTCCGGTGCTGACATAAGCAGGAGAAGAGGACGCTTGACTTTGCACCTACTTATTTTCCTTGGAGATAATATCCCCTAGGAGATGGGATGGGAGGGGGGACATTCCTGTGAGCTGAAGTAGTAGATATGGGGAGAGTGATTTGGAAGATGGCCAATGAGACACAGAGAAGAGGCCAAAGGATAGGGAGGGTTTGGGGGCAGGAAATTAGTGTTGGCTACGACGGGAGTCGGGGACAGATTGTTGTGCTTAATAAATGAAAGATTTCATCAAAGACTATTTGTTTGGAAATGCAATTTATTTGAGACGACATCGAAACCTCACACCAGGAATGCACAACTAATTTTGGAGCACGTGTTACCTTTGGGGAGTGTTCTTAAGTAAAGGCAATCAAAAGATTATGTCATCTGAAGAAGAATACACTAGATGCCATTCAAATTGCATTAAAGTAATGAACTGCCTTGATGGCTCACCCTAATTCATCATTTTTCTCCTTTGTCCCATTCGAAAAAATCACGGTTTGGTGGGAACATTTGGAGCAGAGGTGGTATTCAGCAGGTTCTGACCAGTTCTGGAGAACCGGTAGGGGAAATTTTGAGTAGTTTGGAGAACCAGTAGATACCACCTCTGACTGGCCCCACCCCCATCTATTCTCTGCCTCCCGAGTCCCAGCGGATCGGGAAGAAATGGGGATTTTGCTTAATCTTCTCCTGGAGTGGGGAGGGAATGGAGATTTTACCATATCCTTCCCCTGCCACGCCCACCAAGCCACACCCACCAAGCCATGCCCACAGAACCGGTAGTAAAAAAATTGGAATCCCACCATTGATTTGGAGGTTGTTTGTAGCCTCACATTAGACAGTTTCGTTGTATTGGTATTGGCCATGGTGGTTAACGTTTGGATTATGTCAGTGCTTTATATGTTCCTTTCCTTCTCCAGCTCCACATATTCAACCAGGCACTTCCATACAAGGGTACACCGAGAATGTATAGCAGGGGTGTCAAACTCAAGGCCCGGGGGCCATATCTGGCCTGCGGGGTGCTTAGATCTAGCCCACAGGGCTGCCCTGGAAACAATGACGGTCAGGCCCGCGGTGCCTCTGCCAACCAAAACAGAGCTTTGTTTTTGTTGGCAAAAGGTTGCAGGAGGCCGTTGCAACTGAAAACGGAGCTCGGGAACCTGTTTCCGCTGGCAGAGCACTCGGGCCGCCACCGGCGCTCCCGACATGAGTGATGTTGAGCTGGCCACGCCCACCCCAGCCCCCCAAGGTCAAACACAACCCTGATGCGGCCCTCAACGAAATCGACTTTGACATCCCTGATGTATAGTCACCAAAATATATATTCAATTTCAGTGCAGGCGTGCTAACATTTCAGTGTAGCAAGTGAATGTTAATGAATATTAAGCTCCGTGCACAGAACACCCATGCAATGCTTCAGATACCGTTTGAAAGAGAGCCTCTGCAATGCAGGCAGGTATCTTAATGAGGTTGTCGACAGGCTGTGTTTGCACTCCTGTATGTTCTGAAGAACAGCTTCCGAATCGCAGCGGATGGGAGAGGCAGTGTTTGGCAGCTGAGTGGCACAAAAAGCAGCACAAAATTGAGTGGCACTCTAGAGTTTTCAGCCTGAATGGGCTCCTGTGGCACCCTTCTTGCCAATACGGGGCGCGGGGGCCTGGATGGCCTCCTGCAGCATCCTGCCAGCCAGTTTTCGCTAGCAGAGGCACTGCGAGCCGGTCCTTTGCTATTTCCAGGCCTGCTCCACGGGCCGGATCTGAGCACCCCACGGGCCATCTCCGGCCCACGGGCCTTGAGTTTGACACCCCTGGTAATAATTCACAGATGAAGCTTTTGCAAGAAGGGAGTTTCAGATCATGAAAATAAAAACTTCGAAATTAAATGCCTCGTGTTTCCAGCTGCGGGAAGAAAGCCCTGAAATTAAAATAGGCAATGACCTTTGTTATGAAAAAAAAAAAAAAAAAGTAAGCTTATAGAACAATCCTTCTTGAGCATCCAGGAATCAAACTAGACTTGAGTGTTTATGTGTACCGATAGTCCTTGACTCACAACCACAATTGAGGTTGTGAGGAAGGGAAAAAGAAAGAAAAGGTGTTGACTCCCGGCTCCCTTTGGTAATAGTGGTTTAAAGGAAAAAAAGGGGGTTTTGCAGGGTTGGGCTTCAAAAAATGTTAGCAGGGGGTTCTCTGCCCAGTTGCTGGGTGGGCGTGGCCATGGTGGGCGTGGCCTAGTCACCCTCCTGCACCATGCTGTGGGGGGGGGGCATTTTTGGGGTTGTTTTTGGTGTTTTTTTTTTTTTTTTTGTTTACCACTGGGTGCAATACAAAGAAAACCCTCTCTTTTAACACTCCAAATGTGGCGTCCGTCCCATCTCCTCCGCCCATGGCTGTCCAGCGGAGAACAACTGCAATGCTGATCCGGCCCTCCAAGAAATCCGGTTAGACACCCCTGTACTAGACGGTTGTAGGAGTTTAAATGGTGGGGAAGGCAAGATTTTCATTTTGAATGTCCACCTTTACTATAGGATCAGTCTTTGCTCAGAGCTAGATGGACAGTTGCCTTGGAAAGCGTTTTCCCCAGCTTGCATGGCCCTGTGACAATAGGATGTCGGTCTGAATATTTACTGACATTTGTTTTATTTTTCCTCCGCCATTTTATGACCTTTCACAAAGCCTTGGAGGCAGCTAACAATTATTTTTAACAACTCGGTCATTGAGAATATTGCATAATAACAGAATTAAATTAGACAAACCAAAACATAACCAGCACTGTCATGAAAGTTCACTCATGCAGCTGATTGTCACATTTCCCAAAACCATTTTTCTGCTGATGTTTCTCTTTTTATTTGCACTTTTCCCCCAAATTACGTTTATGGTGGTTTTCCCCAGGACACGGCAGCATTTATAAATATGAATCAGTTGTCAAACATCTGAATTTTGATCACATGATCGCGAGGATGCTGTAACAATTGTAAGCATGAACTTGGTCTTAAGTTACTTTTTTCAGGGTGGCTGTAACTTCGAACAGCCACTAAACTGTTGTATATCACGGTCTATCTCTAATCCCGAGGTGGCGCAGTGGTTAGAGTGCAGTACTGCAGCTACTTTAGCTGACTGCTAGTTCAGCAGATCAGCGGATCAAATCTCACCGGCTCAAGGTTGACTCAGCCTTCCATCCTTCCGAGGTGGGTAAAATGAGGACCCAGATTGTTGGGGGAAATATGCTATTTAGTATACTGTCTTTGGTGTAAGCCGCCCAGAGTCCTCGGAGAGTGGGCGGCATAGAAATATGACTAATAAAATAAAATATGACTAATAATCCTGATTCTTCGGGGCTGACAAGATTTCAAATGTTTGAAAATTCTTCGGGAATTTCAAATTTCAAATTCTTCCTTAATTCAGTCATTTGCTACATTTCATTTTATTAGATTTCAGTTCTGTTATTTGTTTTATTACAACAACCTCCCCTTTCAACAACATGTTTGCATTAAATAAACTATTTTGTTAATAAGCACATTAGTTCAAGCTTGCAAATAATAGTAATCCATTTTTTTTCCATCCCATCTGTTCCAACCATGTTAGTCATCTGCAGTTATACTGACAATTTATTTATACAAAATCTTGGTTAGTGAGATGTGATTCACGGAAAGCAGAGGCAACCAAGCAAATTGCTGTTTTACAAATCTATACAAAGTTTGTTTTTTAGGAGGCCAAATGGCATGTCACATTATTGTGACTTTTTTGAATAACAGCAAAAACAGCTCCGGGCAGAGAATTTCCTAATCATTTTTCCGCCATAGTAGGCTTCTTTCAATTTGCTTTCAAAATGTCTTTTTAAAAGAAGAGGATTTTCTGAGAAATTCTTGAAGAATTAACATGGTGCTGTTGGGGTAAAGATAGGTTAATTAAGGAGTTAGAACAATTAATCAGTGAAACTGACTTGCCTCCAGAAGTTGTGAATGCTCCAACAATGCAAGTTTTCAAGAAGAGATTGGACAATCATTTGTCTGAAATGGTATAGGGCAGTGATGGCTAACCTTTTTGCCATCGCGTGCCAAAAGTGGGGGGAGCGCGGTGGGGTCACATGCACGTGTGCCCACATCCATAATTCTATGCGCCCCCCCCCCCCGTGCTCCCCACGCTTTTGGCACATGATGGCATGGTGGGCCTCGTAGGCCCATTTTTTTGCTTTCCCCAGGCTCCAGAGCCTTTCTAGGAGCCTGGGGAGGGCAAAAGCAGCCTTCCCCACCCCCCCAGAGGCCCTCCGGAGGCCGGAAACAGTGTATTTCCTGACTTCTGATGGGCCCAGAAGGCCCAAAAATCAGCTGGCTGGTGCACGCATGCGTGTTGGAGCTGAGTTCGCGTGCCCACCGATATGGCTCCGTGTGCCACCTGTGGCACCCGTGCCATAGGTTTGCCATCACGGGTATAGGGTTTCCGGTCTGAGCAGGGGATTGGACTAGAAGACCTCCAAGGTCCCTTCCAACTCTGTTATTTTGTTCTGTTCCATAAATCTGGAAGTATCCTGTTTTCATTGTTTCTTCCGTAATCTGCAAATTCTGAAACTCGTTAATGAAATCTCAGGAGAGAAAATTATTTGGGGGGGGGGGGGAAATATTCTCAGCAGAACATTTGAAAGAGAAAAGATGTTTTGGTTTAATTTAAAACCTTATCCAAATGATATTCTGAGAGCGGCTGGGCATTTCTTCTGGATGTCAAAACTCTTCTAACCAGTGGTGGGATTCAAATAATTTAACCATCGGTTCTCTGCCCTAACGACTGGCTGGGTGGGTGTGGTCATGGTGGGCGTGGCCAGGGGTGTGTGACAGGCAGCACTTGGCCTCCTGCACCCTCCTGGGAGCAAAAATGGGCTGTGGGGGGGGGGGGGCACGCCTCCCCCACACACCCTATTTTCGGCTTAGTAGGCCTCTCTGCAGCCTCCTGGCAGCAAAAACAGGCCATGGGGCTGTTAACTATCGGTTCGCCCAAACCGGCTGAATCCCACCACTGCTTCTAACTTTCTGAACGATCATAAGAGGCCACCCATCAGTCCGTGACACCCCAGAAAAGGACATGGATTGATTTTTGGGGATAGGGGGCTAGTTGGGGATAAGGGAATTATAAGTGGGAATAGAAGGAGGCAGATGCTACCATTGCAGGTAGTCCTCAACTTACAACCACAATTGAGCGCAGAATTTCTGTTGTTAAGCGAGACGGTTAAGTGAGTTTTGCCCCATTTTACGACCTTCCTTGTCATAGTTGTCAAGTGAATTATTGCAGTTGTTAAGTCAGACGTTTGTTAAGTGAATCTCGCTTCCCCATTGATTTTGCGGGTCAAAAGGTCGCAAAAGGGGAATCACGTGACCCCAGGACACTGCAGCCGTCACAAATATGAGTCAGTTGCCGAATGTCTGAATATTGATCAGATGACCATGGGGATGCTGTATAAGTGTGAAAAACGGTCATACGTCACTTTTTTCAGTGACGTTGTAACTTCAAATGGTCACTAAAGGAACAGCTGTAAGTCGAGGACTTCCTGTAATATCTTTGGAGCCTCTGCTGATGCCATTTTTGGTTAATGCTGGCCATATGTTCCAAGGGAATTGAGGAATAGCTACTTCCAAATAATACCATGGTGGCATCATCCTAAATATTATATGATAGCAGTTGTTTTAGATGCAGCTTTTGACATGAGATCAGAGAAGCAGAAAAATAAATTCAACAGATTTAAGATGCGTAGACTTCAACCTCCTATAATTCTGCAGCCAGCAACTGACTGTGACAATTTTGGAAATTGAAGTCCATATATCTTCCAAGTGGCTGAGGTTGAGAAAAACACTGCTCCAGGAAAATGCACTTTCTCTGCTGAATCGGTAACCTTTTACATTTGCAGTACAGCTAGTCCTCAACCTATGACCACAATTGAGCCCAAGATTTCCATTGTTAAGTGAGACACTTGTTAAGTGAATTTTGCCCCGTTTTACAAACCTTTCTTTCTTGCCACAGTTGTTAAGTGAATCACTGCAGTTGTTAAGTTAGAAACACGGTTGTTAAGTGAATCTGGCTTTCCCATTGTCAGAAGGTCCCATAAGGCGATCAAATGACCCCAGAACACTGTGACCGTCATAAACACAGGCCAGTTGCCAAGCATCCAAATTTTGATCCTGTGACTATAGAGACGCTGCAACAGTCATAAATATTGTAAATATGACATAAAGTTGATCACATGACCCCGGGACACTGCAACCGTCATAAATATGAGTCAATTGACAAGTGTCCAAATTTTTGATCACCTGACTCCAGGGACGTGGCGACTGTTGTAAGTGAAAAATGGTCATAAGTCACTTTTTTCAATGCTGTCGTAACTTTGAATGGTCACTAAACAAACTGTTGTAAGTCGAGGAATACCTGTACACATCTGTCCATCATTCATTGCTGTGAAGAACCAGGTGTTTTGTGCCCTGTTAGAATAGAATAGAATAAGATAGAGTAGAGTAGAGTAGAATAGGGTAGGGTAGGGTAGGGTAGAGTAGGGTAGGGTAGGTTGGGTAGGGAAGGGTAGGGTAGAGTAGAGTAGAGTAGAATAGAATAGAATAGAATAGAATAGAATAGAATAGAATAGAATAGAATAGAATAGAATAGAATAGAATAGAAAATATGGAATGGAATGGAATGGAATGGAATGGAATGGAATGGAATGGAATGGAATGGAATGGAATAGAATAGAATAGAATAGAATAGAATAGAATAGAATAGAATAGAATAGAATAGAATAGAATAGAATAGAATAGAAA